>CM031381.1:17573091-18109872 GCA_018290095.1 Polypedilum vanderplanki | reverse complement strand
TCAATTAATAAATCAAGAAAAGATCAACAAAATTTTAATTTGATTTCTTTGTTTACGAATTTCGATATTTTTCAAAAAAAATTTTCGAACATAAATAAAAAGAAATTTACAATTTCAGCTAAAATACAGCCTTAAACTGTAATATTCTAGTAAAATATGATAATAAGGGATGGCAAAAGACTTTTCTGTGTACATTAGATCATTCTTCCCAACGAAAAATGCGAATTTTGTCAAATCAAAAATATGCGATTTTTTAGGATCTTTTAGGATCATTCGAGATCTTTTTTCGAGTGTCCTAGTCTGGCTTCGTAATTCTTTCTCTACTTGTTTTCGCGCAAAAATTTGAAATTTGGATTTTTAATAAACAAATCTNAATTATCACGAATAACAAATCCAAATTTAATTATTGGTGTTGCTGAAAGCAAACAATTATATAAACAAAATGAAATTTATGAAATGAGAAAGAGAATTCCTAATACACATACATTGTTAGACTTGAACGTAAAAAATCATCAGTACTTCACAATTAATACGACAAAATTAGTCGAATTACTGGAACCATTTACGAGGGTAATAGGATTTAAGTTTGGGTATGATAATGTCACACGAAGAATTAGACCGTTTGGGGTATTGTTTACTTTCCAAACGTGTCGTGAAATGATTGAATTTCATAGAAAATCATTTTTCTTTTATAACAAGCGAATACGTTTTGGCTTTCCAAAGTCAATTCCTATACTTTTATATAATGAATACGCTTATTTATTATCAGATAATAACAAATGCATTTTGTCACCTCGTATATGTGAGTTAAATTATTATAACGCTAGCATAGCCGACGTTGGAGCAGCCATGCACCCAGCATCGTTCGCACCGCATTGGATTGAGAAGCGTGTATCTAAACTCCAAGAAGCTGCACAAGATGAGCAACAACTAAAGCAAGTGAATGACAATAATGAAGAACCAAAGGAGCAGGAGAACAGTTCATCCTCAGCATTATCTATTGGATGTGACTATAAATTGACAGATGAAGGTCAAATTATTTAAGTAGTTATCTATAAAATTGTACAGAGATAATTTTCTCTCCCCCTCCCAGTGTCACAAAAGTTTATTGTGATTAGATTTATAACGTTCAGTTATTTTTTTTGAATTGTCAGTCCGCCAAAATTTGGCTAAGTTTTTATGGTAATTGCTCAGTTCTGTAACTCAAGTCTTTTTAAATCCAACCTTCAAGGAAAGAAGACCGTAAGAAACAAAATGTAAGAATTATTTGAATTTATAAATTTTATTTTGACTAATGAATTTAATAAAATTAGCTAAAGCTTTATTTCCACAAGAAGCCTCCAGTGTTTTCATCGGATAGCTTACAGATCGTTCATTTTAAGTCGACTTCCTTGACACTCTAATGAACAGTTAAAAACTAAAATGAAGATACATTATCAATTACGTTAACATTCAAAATAAAAATAAATAAATTAATAATTTTAAAAATTGTGTATTGAATATATTCATACGCTGAACGGTCACAATCTACATATACATTTTCCTTTTCTTAATTCACAGTGTGTAGAAAGTACTTTAGTTCACTTTCAACTCGCGTGCGTGATGGAACTAAAAAATTAATTGCTGAATTTTGCCGGAAGCAATTTTCTAAATACACTTTCTAACATTTTTATGTGCATACTGGTGAAAAAATATGAAAAGCGGAAGCATAAATCATTAATAGCATTTTCATACGATGCGACAAGATTAAAAATTTTTCTCACTAATGAATTTTATATAATTGCATAATTCAATTTAAAATTATTATACTGACGAATATCCTTGATAGATAAAAAAAGATTAAAAGAAAGTGAAAAAAATTAGGAAACGTTTGTTATTAATAAATAGTGAATTTTCACACTCTTTTGCTTTCGCACCTGTATCAAGTCTTTAATTTATACTTATGATTCTTAAATGAAGTGAATAACATGCATGCAAAATTCACAGCACCATCCAATTAAAATAAATGGGTGGATTACTTTCATAAACATTTCATTTTCACTTTATGTAATGGTATAGAAAGAAAAACATTAAATTATTCATTTGTGAATGTGAGAAAGACAAAAATCATCATTTCATTTTTTAGAAAAACTGGAGAATTTTTTTGTGATTCAGAAATAAAAATGCGAAAATCAAATGAGCACGCTAACAAATGTAGAGATGAAGGCAACAAGTTGTATAGCACTCGTAATTTCTTTGATGCACTCTTGAAATATAATGAGAGCTTGTGTTATGCACTTGATGAGAGTGTCAGTGCTTTGGCCTACGCAAATCGCTCTGCAGTTTATTTTGAAATTAAATTGTATGAACATTGTTTAACAAACATTGAGTTTGCGAAATTAAATAAATATCCTGAGAAAAATGCTCATATACTTCTGTCAAGAAGTGAAAAGTGTGTGGCGCTAATGAACCGTGATTCTGATAAGCATCGACAGTTGCCTGAAAATTTGTCATGTTTTACAAAATTATCGTACAAAGAAAATTCACAAATGCCATTTATCGTCGATTGTCTCGAATTGAGAACTAATGATGTATTTGGTAGACATATTGTCACTACACGTGATTTAAAAGTTGGCGATATGTTGACATTTGAGGAGCCATATTTTAAAGTAATTAAGAGCGACTCACGTTATGAGAGTTGTCAAGAATTGAATAAATATCAGCGATGTGCTGCTTGTTTGAGAGACAATTTAATGGATTTAATACCCTGCAAGAAATGCATTTCTAGTAAGAAAAATTTCTAGGTAGAGCAATTGAAAAAAAAAAAAATAATCTTGCAAATTAAAAGAAATCCAAAAAAGATGTTATCATTTTTGACATTATCAATTTTTTAATTAAAAATTTTTAATCGTCATTTTCAGCAATGTATTGTTCACAAAAATGCTTAGAATATGCTGATAGAAATTTTCATAATTACGAGTGTAACATCAATGAAACACTTTTAAAAGCAGGCATCATGCAAATGGTTATGAGAGTTTTCTTTCAATCACTCAACATTTTCAACGGATCAATCGACGAGCTAGAAAAATTTCTTAATGACTGTACAAAGACATCAACATGTGTCTATGATTTCGATTTTTCAACAACTGATGAACATAAACTTGCAAAGAGTTATCTGCTATCTTCTTATAATCTTGCTAGAAATGAGGCTGTGACATCTGATGAATCTTCACATTCAATTTTCATGCTTGATCCATTATTAATTGAATTATGGGATTCACACTCTATTTTCATTACAAAATTCATAAAAAGATTTATAAAAATTTATGATTCAAATTTTCATGGGATTTGTGGATGGTCTGTAAAGAAGTCTGAAAACTACGAGGCACAAATGATCGGTGTTGGTTGTTATTGTTTTTCTTCTTTAATAAATCATTCTTGTTCACCATGTATTAACCGTCTTTATTCATATGACAAATTAATAATTGTTGTTGATAGACCGATTAAAAAAGGTGAACAGCTTTTTGATTGCTACAGGTGAAATATTTAAAAATCGGTATAAAATTTTTCAATAAAATTAATTTTATTATTTTTAGATCTCCATTTTTTAAACAATCAAAATCAGAGCGACAGTATTCTTTGCTAAATGAATATGCATTTCGATGTCAATGTGAAGCTTGTGTCAAAAATTATCCACTTTTTCATTCTCTGAAATCTTTTAATAAGAAACTTCTTAAATATGCAAAGAAAAGCAAAAATGAAATACAAAAACTTGACTTTGTTGAGGCTCAAAGGAAATTTCAAGAAATTTGTTCAATCATTCAAGATTCCAAAGAATATCCATCATCTGAAATTATTTTATTACAAGAATGTGTTCAACAGTGTTTGTCAATTATTTTGAAGCCTAAAAATTTAATTTTATAGGTATTTAGGACTTTTGTAAGTCATAAAATAAATTAGAATAGTTTGTATTTAATTTGTAGTTATTTTGCAATTTTATTGTTATTACAATATTTACCAAAAAATTTTATGTTCTTTAATAACTATTATTTGTTTCCCATCACCATTTTCATGTAAAATTTTGATAATTTTTCAATAACCAAATAAAATTATTTTAATGGATAAACATTTCCCCAAATTTGAGCACAAAATTGTGTGGTATTGTCTTGTGATCGCATTGCAATTTCAATTGTTGCTTGTGTGATTGTTTCCATACTTGATATTGGCAAATTTAAACGCCATTTTAAAGTCTTTCCTTTTGTTACTGGACAAGAATATCCTTCTAAAAGCCTTTAAAGAAAATTAATATAATTTTATTTAATTAGAATTTAAAAATTGAACATTGAAATTTTGTAATATTTAAGAAAAATTTACCAATCACAACCAAGAATACGATCAAATGGGATATCAGTATCAGCTTTAGTCATTCTATTTTTTCCAAGTGTCATATAAACAAAAGGTGTCAATGATGTGATGTCTGTCACTAAGTAAAATATCATTTTAAAAATAATTCATCACTCAAATAGAAATATCTTATAATCACTAACGTGCAACAAACTCAAAATCACCGATGACAGATTTTCCTCTTACGAAATCACAATCTTCGTTATTGTCACAGTTTACAATTGTTACAGATTTTGGTAATGGTCCTTTATCAACCGTACATGGTTGTAAAACTGAAAATGCTAATGGAATAAAAGCTAAGAAAAGTGTTAAAATCACCTCCATGCTTAAAACTGATATCAAGTAAGAATTTCTGATGGTTATTTATAGGTAAAAATTTGTTCTACATCAATTATTTTG
Source organism: Polypedilum vanderplanki (assembly GCA_018290095.1). Classification (NCBI taxonomy): domain Eukaryota; kingdom Metazoa; phylum Arthropoda; class Insecta; order Diptera; family Chironomidae; genus Polypedilum; species Polypedilum vanderplanki. The sequence goes on along the minus strand of CM031381.1, from coordinate 18,105,090 downwards.
ATCATAGTGATTTTAAATTTTTAATTCATATAATTCAAAAATCAATGAGTTTAACGGTGACATTTCATTTTTCTAACATTTTTCCTAACTTACTTTTTTGATTTTCATTTCAAAAAGCTTCATAGAACTTGCGTGTTGCATACGTTAACACAAAAATTTCAGAAAAAAAATTTAATTCACAAAAATACGTTTTGCTGTTTTAAAACATTCCCTGGGGCAGAGCGAATAGGGTTGTGAAATTGAATTTCTCATCACAACCAGCTAAACACACTGCCAAAGCGAATGGATTTTTCTTGTTATAAAAATTTTTACTTTTAAATTTCACTTCTTTACGATCAGTCAGGAGTTGCTTGTTATCTCAATGATTCTGTTGATACTGAAAAAATAGAGAAAAAAAATTTCTACTTAGTTCGTTCGTTGATTTGCGCAGTTATTAATTTAGCTGAAAATAGTGTTATTCGTGTAAGTGCTTCATTCATTCATCTGCCAAAAGTTACTACTTGTGTCACATTATATTATATTTGCAATTTGTCGAGTGCAACAGCAGCGTAATTTTGTTTACTAAAATAGTTGCATAAAAATAGTTTCTATTTTCTCTTTCTATTTAGTAAAATTGCTTAATGATAGCTGACAACTGGTTGTTGTCTCAAAGAGTTGGAAAAATTGTGATAAAATGTTGCCAATCGACAATGTCATTTGGTTGAATGCTACCTAGGAAATAATGCAGTAAAAATCAAAAATATAAAGAAAAATTATTTCAAAACAACGCCAAATTGTCTCGTCATCCGCTCATTCAATCATTGTCTAGTAGCGTGCACATCATTCATCACTTGACCCTCTTCAAGGTTACCTTAATGCATATATACAATAACAAACTGAAAAATTGTTTTTTTTTATTAAAATAATAATAAAAATATGTCGATGTGTTTGCTTTTAAATTCTTGGCTAAAGAAAAATATTTCTTCCTCCTATATGATGCACAATCTGATGATGATGATGGTCGACTTGGCATTTTTATAATAAAATGCATCCCATTCAGTTCTATAAATAATTGTTGAAAAATTTTTCTCACTCTTTTTTCTACAATTGCTAAAGAGATTTTTTTATTTTTGAAGGAGATTTCAAAGGTGCTGTGTAAAAAAGTTATGACAAAATTCCAAAAAAAATTTAAACAACATTGAGCGATTTATTTTATTGAGCAATTAAAAAAAGAAAAAAAAATTTTATTGAGATCAAATTAAAAGTTACAAAACAAAAATAATAATAAAAAATTGTCAAATCCAGTCAGTCAGTCCCAGAAGTGTAAGCCATTTCATTCGTAGTACTAAAGTTTCTAAATGCGTATCAGAATGTGCATTTACAGCTTGCAAATTTCATGTGTTATTTATGTATTTCATGTAAATGCGCAACTGACACGCACTCCAAAACTAAGCTTTGCCATCAGTCGTCGATTGATCGATCACATTCACACACACTCGCGAAATTGAATTGAGAGAAAGAAAGAATTTCAAAAATTGCATTTTATTATGTAAGAATAACGAGCAAAAAATAAAAAGAGTTTCAAGGTCCATTGTGGGAATTGTGATTTGTTTTTACTATTACATTGAATGCACTCTCCAGTGTATTCAATTGTAAAGAGATTTATGCATCAATTTAATTTTCCTTTTGTTCTTTTCATTCATTTTATCGTATATATTACACACACGGATAGTAAAATACAAAGAAGAATTGCACGCGGCTGAGATTAACTCTCTCGTAAAGTATATCACATTATGAAGCGCGCGAAGTGAAGCCATTCACGTGATTTATGCAACCATCGTTGCAATAATACAACAATGCAAGACTTTGTATCTAATTGGCATTCAACTACTCCCTCGTAAAGAGCTAACTCCATTCTATGAACATATGTGATTACAAAATTCATCAAAAAAAAAAAATAACATGTGCAACAACAGCACATATGGTCGTTAATGCAAAAATTGTTAGCTTTACTTAATTGCAATCTTTGAGATTTTTTTGCTCTCCCGTGGGTTGCATTTCACGGTCACAAAAAATATGAATATTAATTCTAAGCACGATTCATAGATAATAATAATTTTTTAATATACAGGAATATGTGAGAGAATTGAAGTGAGCCTCGTGTGTGTAACTTTTTACGATAATTTGTATAAAGTAGATTTGTGTGCAATAATTATCGCGCGTTGGCACAGTTCAGGGTTAATGACGCGCCCTTTTCCTATAGATATTCTTTGTCACAATGTAAATGCTTATCTACTCTGCCTTATATTGACAGAATTTGAATTTCTTTTTTCCTTTTTTTAAATATTCGCAAAAAATAAAATTTCTCTCTCTCTTTTAACCAATAGAGAGTGATCAAGATTTTTGAGATTGTTTGTTGTTTATTTATCAAATTGCCATACATGATAAATGCGTAAATTTTGTCACACTTTTGACTTTCTACTTTATTAATTTTTATGCTATTTTATTGGTTCTGATTTTTGTAATTTTTCTTTAAAAAGAAGTTCATTAATTCTAAATTTGAAAAAACTACTTAAAGTTTATTATGATAAGTACTTTGGAGTACAGGATAAAAGCCAAATTAATTAAATTTATTTTAAAAATTGAGTTCAAAGTATTTCGATAAATTTGCAAAATCTTTCGTTATTTTTTTTATATATTCGTTAAAATATTGTCGCCAATCGTTCGTTAAATTAAAACTGATAAAAAATCCAACAAACTTTCTTCTTCATCATTATCTTTCAAAAAACAAAACTTGAAACTTTTTTTTTACATTTCTATCTCTTAATTTTAAAGTTGTACCCGTGACTAGTTGTACTTTTTCTTCTTATTTTCATCTTCTCCATCTATCTATCTTAGCTAAATGACAGCCAACTATTAATGGAGAGTTATAGAGAAAACAACTTTCAATTGAAGACCACAAGAAGTAAGTGATGCTGTGGCGAGCAGAGCAGCATTGGACGGAAATCATGATTCCAAAAAAGTATGTCTCTTCAATGGTTTTCTGTTTTCACATCTTATGAAAGAATCTTGAATGCTTCCGCATAATAATTTTAAATTAGAAAACCTCTCGCGAATGCGCGCACAGTTTATTATGCCAATTTTTTGTGCACTAGTTATTAAAGATGAGGGAAAAAGTATGCTCATCATAACACTATACTAATCTAAATAGAAAATTGAAAAAAAAAGCAGCAAGAGCGAAAGATCGCGTTAGCAATCATTAAATGAAAATTAATTTAATTAATAGCACATTAAATCGAAAAACATCAATTTCATACTTTTTTTATATGTTATGTGCATTACTGTTTTCCATGATAAAATACTTCTCATTTTGCTCTTTTTATTTCTTCTTCGCTGCCTATGATTGGTTGAGTGCAATTTTATGCACTAGTTTCTGCGAAGGTATTTAAAAAAAGAAGAAAAAAAACTTATGATGATGAGAGCGAAACCAAGGTAAATGCACAGAAATATTGTGCTGATCATGGTCTAATTTCAACTTTTTATATTTGTTATGATTGCAAAAATTTAATTTTTCGTCAACATTCTTTGATGATTCACTTAGAATTACATGAAATTTGGTCATGTTTAATTTCTTGGAATTTACTCGTCAGTTTTTTAGTCATAACCACAATTCCCTGTATAGAATTTTATTGTATTTTAACTTTTTTATCTTTAGCAAATTTTTCATCTTTCATCAATTTTTACAATAATTGAAGGCATAGAAAAGTAAGAAAAAAGAAATTCTTGAAAATATTGACCCAGTTTTATTTCAATTAGTTGTCAAGTTAACTCTCTAATTGAAACTATCATAATTATAATTTAATCAAACAAGATAAGATTAAAAAGATTATCAGAATTTATCTAGTCTTGGTCGTTGACTTTAAAGGGAAAAATACAAAGTCAATGGATTTAAAACTGCAGAGAACTTTTTATTTTTTTTCAAGTCAGCAGAATTTATAAATATGAAAATATGAAGGCCACAAATTTGAAAGTCTTATCATTATTTAGAAACTCTAGTCTATAAAATCCTATTGAATGCGTGTGTTTCTGATAAGTGTATAGATATTGAACATTGAACGATTTGTCGATGACGTCACTTGAAACGAAGCAGAAAAAACATTGTGAAATTTCTTTTTTTGGCATCGTGATTGAAAAAATGCAAAGTGAATGCTGCAATTGCTGAGACGAGAGTGAATGACTGATGTAAGAAACACTTCCTGTAAATCTGATGATGATTATGCAATTTCTTCTTTTAATAGAGTCAGAAAATTGCGAAAATTGTTATTTTGAGAATTTCACACATTTGTGTACAATTTAAAAAATATTTTAATTAGAATGGACGATATGAAATTTAATTATAAAAATCAGCAGCAGCAGTAATAACAACAATAAGAAAAAGGCCTACATTATATAATCAGATTTACCTACATTCAATCTATCTACATTCATATATTTTCCTGTTTGTGGCGATGTAGGTTTTTGTGTGTGCCGCTGAGTTTCGCGGGTTTGTCATTTTTTTCTCTTCTACTACATACTTTATTGCTTACTGCTGCTGTTACTAATGTTGGTAACAGTGTATAAGTGCACTATGTGCGAATAGCAGAGGGAGAGCCTTGAAAAACTTTACAATAGATAGGCTATTTATTTTCTACCTCAAAATAAAACAAAAGTGCATTTGTATGTACAATTGCAACTCGGCTCAACTTGCCAACTGGCATTAGGTGAGGAAAGAAAAAAAAAGTTTCCACGTTGTAAATTTTCACAATAATAATAAGCTTTAGTGAAGCTACTACTATAATAGCGGTGACGTGAACTCAAAAAATCTCAAATATGTTACACAGGCCAATTAGTCATCGTGTGATAATTATGAGGTCTCTTTCTCTCACATATTCTCTTATATACATATTTTACTTATTTGAATGTATTTATTTTGGATAATAATCTTTTTACTCTATATCTTTTTGTCAAATGCAATTTTTAGTTCAATTTTTCACACATTCATTAGATTTGCTTCTACGATCTCTCTCTATGATTGTGTAAAAATCTATTGTTTTTCTCACAAATTATGTGTGTGAAATGAAACTTTCTTTCTCTCAATATTTTCTATTTTGTTTTTTATTTTCGTTAATTTCACAAATTTACACTCTTTTCTTTTCTTCTACAGTTAAACTTTCATTCCTTTCTTTTTTTCATCATTTTAGAATTTGAAAAATATATAAAAAAAATTTCTTCCTCTGCAAAAGTCGCCGTTGTTTTTCTTTCAATGATTAAATTAACACTGACTGACTAACTATTAGAAAAATGTTTCATATTAAAGTCTCCTATAGTGCTGTATTTCTTCTTCTTCTTTTTCCCTCTAATACTCACTCACTTATTCAACAGAGAATAAAAATTTCTTCACAATCTCAGTAGTATGGCAAGCATACACTGAAACGAGCGAGTCAGTTGATCGCGCGAGAACCGCGAAACTTCGTCTATTTTGGTTCGGCTTATTTTCATTATAGTATACAGTATGCTTCTTTTCTCTACTTTTTAGATATTTCTGCAGTGGCACATAGAGTGGGAAAAATGTGCATGAAGAAAAAGAAAAAGAAGAAGAGAAAGATGAATGTGTGACAATTGATGCTACTCAATTGATATCGATTTTTATCGGCCTTTATCGAGTACTCTCGTTGCTGTCGTTGTCGATTTAAATTATGGCCCTCAAACGACCGTCACTGAAGTATTACAAAAAACGAGTGAAAAAAAATTCATTATTTGTGATTTTTACACTTTTCTGTTGTTTCTCTCAAGTAAAAATAGTTTTCGGGTCGCGCACACAACAATAAAGGTGTGTGTATTTGCTTGCTTTCGCTCTTTTAAAATAAAATAATAAAAAAATACATTGAGAAGAGAAAAAATATTTGAATGGATCTTTTACAAAAGTTTAAAAGCGAACGCATTGTAGTATGGCACACACTGATATGGACATTGCATTGCAATGCAATTGAGGAAGATAGTGAATGACATTGTGATTTATTATCTGATGTACTATTTCTTGTCAACGCGTTGCTTTACTGATAAGTGTTGTTTCTTTAGCGTGTGTATATGTGACGAGGTAACTGCAGTTTGCAATATTTTGCTAATGATGAGAATTATTTATTCTTTATACTTTAACTTCAGTATGAAAATTTTAAAAAATACGTTAAAAATTTAAAAATGTCGTTAAAATAGAAATTTTATAAAAATAACTCTAACCATTTGAAGCTTTCACATTGCAATTTTCAAATACATTGCATGTGCACGCAAATGCTTTTTTAATGACAAAAAAGGTAATATGTCACAATTTGTTTGTTTCTTTGCATAATGATCAAGTCAAAAGTGCGTAGTGTGTTTAAATTGAAAAATGTTGTGGAATTTATTTCCCGATCAGCTCATAACGGATCAACTTTTTCATTTTGCTAGATTGAAATATTTAAATGCCTCATTATTGTACTAACCCAATATTTGTTAAATTCTACCAGAAATATTCATCATCACTCACTGATTTATAAATCATTCATTGCAATATTTTTTATGAAATATTGTGAAAATTCATAAGATTATAACGGCTTTGTTAAACTTTTTTTAGAATTATTTACAGTAAAATTCAATCAGCATGAAATTTTTCTCTCATTGCAATTGATTGAGTGTCAAAATTTAAATGAGAATTCATATTTATTTATGTCATTTGTAAATAGGAACTTTCTTAAATAAAACAAAAATTACAAAAATCAAGATTAATGTTATTGATCAGCTATAAAAAAGCTTATTCGTAATGACGTGTAAATTGACAGGTTAGAGATTTTAAAATGATGTTAAAGTGCTGCACGTGGATGTTAAGCAGTTAATACCATTTAAATTATATTTATTGAATTCATCTCAATTAGATTTACTGTCTGTATGGATAATATGTTGATTTTATGATTGTATCAATTGATATATGTAAGAAGATTACAAGTTATTTGACTTGTTGAATCAATTTTTATATTATACTAGATCAAGGTAAAGTTTTAATTATTTATAATTTTAGAAAATAAAGTGAATTATTTAAATTTGAACCTACTCAAAATAACTGACTGCCACACATGTTCACAATGCAAACAACATAGTGTAGCATTTAATTATTGTTTATGTCATCCTACACTAATCATTTCGTAAATGTTCAACACTTAATCATAATTTTGACATCAAAAATTAGTCAGATGCAGCTCTTTGAGCTGGAAAATTTTTTAATTTTATTTCGTGTGAAATTTTGCATTATATATGATAACAATCATGGTAAGTAATGACGACAATGCAAACGAGAGTAGAAAAAAATGTAAGTAAGAAATCAAAAGTGGAAAAATGAAAGCATAGCGTTAAGTATGGCGTTTAAAGAGGCATTAACTGAGAATGAAATTGAACTCATTCTTTCATTTCATTACAATTATTTTTCCAACTAAATTCATTTCATATGCGCGTGCCACAATTGCTGATTATTTACTCTAATTAATAATCACATGTGAAATAAAAGAGAAAAAATGTAGGCAACATTAGCATTTAGAGTAGAATTATTTTAAAGAAATTGATTGATAGCTCATCATCATTCTAAAATCGTACTGCAATTGAATATATAATAAATAAAATATCGAGATTCATCATCATTCAACAAGTACAGTTCTCTGTTTAACGGTCATTCATTAAGGAAATCAAACATAGGTAGAAAATGAACTTCTTCTTAAATATGGAGGATTGCTTTCTCAATTTTATACACACAAACTATCATTCATACACTTCCTGTATCATATCTACGAACAATGGCTTATCACAAGAGTAGAAATGACAAACAAGAAATTTTATTATTTAGCATTTCATAATGCTATGACAGCGGTGTGACTAGAGAGCATAAAATTATGAAGTGAGAGTTGTAAATGAAAATAAAATAATAAAAAGTACATGAATGTCATTGTAGCATTTGCAGCATGAAAATATAGACCGCATTACACGCTTTTAAATTCAGTTATGCTCATTTTGTGCTTCTAATGTGTTTCTTTTTTGCTTTCTGCTTTAGCACAAATAATTGCTCTTTTTGGAATTTTGTCATAATTCAATTAACTAGTATTAAAAAATGTAGTACTTACCCCACTTAATCACCTTCAGAATCAATTGTTGTTGCAATTCTTTTTATGGGGGAGTAAAAAAGTTATTTATTATGTATTGGGAAAACAGAGTTGATATTTTAAAGTTTAGAAAATAATTTTAATTTTTATGAAATTTAATTTTATAACATGAAATTTAGTCGAAAACAAATTAATTTTTAAAGCTTTCGACTTATTGTTTAAATTTGGTTCAACTTTTTCAATCGAAAAAATATATTTAGAAAAAAAATTATTGTGTGCAAAAATTTTAAATCATGCAAATTTTTAAGATTTAACGATATAAAATTTAAAATTTTTTGGTCTAATAATTTAAAATTCAGTTAAAATTAGACAATATTCGATTTAAAAATAAATTATACGATTTCTTGTTTACAATAATTTAAATTATTTTCTATTAAAAACTCAACTCTGAGTGGTATAAAGCAACAATATTATTTGTATGTAATACAAAAAACATTCATCAATCAATGAATGAATGAGGAATAAGTAAGGTTTATGTGTGCATTGTAAAAAAGAGATCAAATGCATTAAAAAAGTGAGGTCATGATAAAAAGGCATATAAAGGTCAGTTGATCGTATGACGTACATTCATAAAAAAGAATATGTATAAAATACATCATATTACGTCAACTTGAGCACTTTATGCTTTGAAACGAGCGTGAGAGAAAGAATAAAAGAGGAGGGAAACAAGAGTTAATTTAAATTTAGAAAATAAATAGAATAATTTTTGTCTCTCTCTTTTAGAAATTGAAAATAGATCATTTACTTACACATTAGTTGCCTCTGCTTGCCTGCATGTTGTGGTTGTATTTGTGCAATTTTGCAGAAGAGGTCGATGAATAAAAACGTCAGTAATGTGCATTGAGGCAGCTATAATTAGACAATTTAATTAAATTAATTTATTGCGATTACGTAATTTGATCATGATGACTTTCTTGTCCATTGCATGCCGCACATATATAAACACACCACATCACACACTGTGGTATTTTTTAGCCAAATGCATTTCAATGTGCATATTTGTGGCTTTTTCATTTTACTGCGAATCGTTTTCGATGATCATTTATGGCATGGTCCTTCATGTGATAAATATTTTTTTTACTATTAGATTTAGATTATTGGGTAACGAGGTTGTACACTTGGCATGAAGCACCATCACTTTGCTTTTTCCTCAATTATTTTTATATCGATCCTCGACGATTCGCCTTAATACAAATTGAGATACCACCAATGCTGTGTTCATCAATAATAAATATTTTCAAGACGAACCCAGGGGGTATCCCAATTTGTAATGAGAGCTTTTTACTGCTAACTTGTTGCTGATGCACTTCAGGAGTCACTTATAGTTTAATAAAAACAAAATAATGATTTTATCTACATTATTTGTTTTGATTTAAAATTTTTTTAAATTAGATTCATTTTTTCAAAAAAATTCTAAATAGTATTTTAAAAGCAAATTAATAATAAAATAAAAGCTTTGAATATTTTGTGACATTTTGAGCAATTCTTAAGTGCTTTTGAGTAAGGTTTGTTTTGACATATTTTGAATAAAAATATGATGTATATTATTTTTTAGTTTAACAAAAAATTTCATTTTCAATTTAAGAAATTAAAAACTAATCAGTCAATTGTTTTAAAAAAAAAAAATACAACATGTCGATTTATGGCATCAAACGTATTGATTTTATAAAATTCTTTGTAATTTATTCATATAATCAGATATAAATTGATAATTTAGCAAAAAATTTTACAAGTGATTTAAATCATTTATATGTGCATAAAAATGTTAGTGCAACATATTGTTAACTTCTTTATTTGCTTTTTGTTGCTTGACTTTTTTATGTTACTTGACTTGAATATAGTCAAGTCATATTATTTCTCGTTTTTACCCTATAATAATGCATTTTGTATCAGGTATAAACTATGTAGAATTAAGATTAATTGAAGCATAATATGTAAATAGTATACAGTATTTATTTCTGTTACAAAAGGGTGAAAAGAAGAAAATTAAATTTACGAAGAAACTAGCGCATCTATGAGTTGATAGAAGCAAAACTGCTAGAAAAGCTACTAGAAATTTAAATTTTCTATCAACTTACTAAAAAATAAATGTTTCACTGACACATTTAAAAATGTATAATAATATTTACAATAATAATAGCTATATAATAGATATTCATTTATTTTGAATGACAATGGACAATATTTTGAAAATTACCATGACAAATCTCTTTTTCGTGAGCTTTGATCTTCTTTCTTTATAGTTTTATTTTTTTGCAAATTACTTTTTGTGTATTTGTGTAAAAAGAGAAAAATATTTAATTTGACTCACCACTCGACTGGAATGAGAATGTACGAATGTTTTGATGGTCGTTCAAGTTCAAGTTCATAGCAGAGTGCACAAACAACAACAAGAGAAGAAAAATAACAAGAGTTCTCTCTCGGTCTCTCGCGCGCTAGCAGTTGAAATTTCCCATCCATCAATTGAGCAAAAACCACATCATGTGAGCAGCTCAAGCGAAATATCTGCGCGAAAGAAATCTGAAAGGAAAAGAATGAAATAGAAGGATGACTATTAATTATCTTATGACTTCTTCTTTAACTTCTTTTTGTTCATCATCATCTTTATGTGTTATTATTTCTTTCTTGCTCATTCAATTATTTAGTCATCATCTTAAAGTCATTTATAATGTGTGTGTATATGTTTGCTTATTTCATTCTCTAACAAATTTAAGAAAATGAAGAATCGAAAGTATTATTGGATTGATGATTGAGAATTCTTTCGCTTAAAATGGAATAATTTGTTATGGAATTTTAATTTGTTTTCTATTTCTTTCTTTCATTTTTCAATTTTTTCCAAATTGATTTTTTAATTTTGGATCAATCAATTTTAAAATTTTGTCTTTCAATTTATAGAAATAAAGAAGTATTTTTAAATATAAATTTCAAATTGAACAGGAAGCATCAAATTAAAAAATTGATCGTTATACTTGTTTTAAAAAGATTTATAATTAATATTTTAAATTTATGCAAAAAATTGTCTGAATATTATGTAAAATATAATGAAACCAAGAGCTTTTGTAAAAGTTTTAAAATTTTTTGATGAAGTTTCGTTATAAATTTTACTGTTTAGGAATCATAGTTTAAAAACAAATTATTAGTTTTTTAGAAAACTTCTTATTTAGAAATAATCAAATATACAATAGAAAAAATCCAGGCAAGGACACTGTAAGATCTTTTCGATTTTTTTGGATCTTTTAGGATCTTTTGAGATCTTTTGGGATCTTTCAATCTTTGTTAAATTTTGTCAATTTAAAACATTTTCTTACTCGGCTCACTATGGATTAGCATCTATTATTGTATTTTTAACTCTTATTAAACGTTCAAATGAAGAATCAATTGAGAAATCAAGCAAAAATCAACAAAATTTTAATTTGATTTCTTTGTTTATAAATTTCGAAATTTTTCAAAAAAATTTTCGAACATAAACAAAAAGAAATTTACAATTTTAGCTAAAAAACAGCATTAAACTATAATATTCTACTAGGGAAAGAAAAATAAGGGATGGCAAAAGATGTTTCTGTGTACATTAGATCATTCAATTCAACGAAAAATGAGAATTTTACCAAAACCAAATTTTACGATTTTTCAGGATCTTTTAGGATCTTTTAAAATCATTTCGGATCTTTTGAAATCTTTTGAGATCTTTGTGGGATCTTTCAGGATCTTTTTTCGAGTGTTCTTGCCTGGGAAAAAATAACAATAATTTTATTTAAAATTATAAATTCTTTGAGTGACTTTTTTTTGAAAGATTTTCAAAATTTATCAAAACTGCAAATTTGCAAATACCTTAATATTTCAGAGCTTTCTTAATGAATATCTTTTAGGAATGAAAAATTTCATTCGAAACTTTTAAATTTTATTGCTCACTTCAGCATTTATAAACTTAAATTCTATTATAATTCAAGTCAATGAAGATATTACATAATAAAGAATTTGTTCAGCTGACAAAATGATATTTATAATACGAAATGCATCTGTGTTTGCTTTACGTTATTGTTTTTTTAATTAATATCGAGTTTTGTTGAATAGAAATAAATGGACATTGATTTTTCTTAATATTTCATTTCATTAAATGCCAAATGGTACAACTTTCGTACTATCTTTAAATAATTATTTACTCAACAAATATGATTTAAACTTATGAATTAGCAAAATATTGCAATTAATCGCGAAATTCCGATTTAAGATGAATGTAGCTTTTAAAAAAATCATCAAACAGTAATCTCGCATATAAGTGCAAATTAGTTTCATACTTCCTGTAAAGGTGATGAGTTAATTATATCGTCGTGCATTTGATCAAAAAAATTAATTGAGAAGGCTGTATGGAGCATGATTCTCATAAGTCTTTTTCTCTTTGCATTTAATTGAATGAATTGCTCGTTGAATAGAAAAAATTGACGTCAGAATTAAATTTGTTTTGTTTATTTAATTATCTTAGAATTCATAAAAAATTTCCATTTAAAAACAAAAGATGGAAATTTTTAAAAAAGTTTTCAAATTAAGATCAAACACGTGAATAGAAAATTTTTTTAAAAAGATGATTTAATATTCTATGACTTGCGATTTTTTTTCTTTTTAAGAGTACTCAATCAAATTTCACAAGATTTCTTTTTTACATAAGTATCAGATTTGTCACTGACAATAATAGCAAAAAAGATAAATATCAAATAATGAATGCGAAGCAAGACAATTACGTAAACTTGTTCTTATTAAGTGACTCATTACAGCGCGTCTATACAAGTAGTAGTAGTAGAGCAATCAAGTAATTTAATATTTTACATTTCAATCAAATGAAAACCGCTCACAAGTTCTAAGTTTCGCTGTCATTCGACTTTTAAGCGATTTCGCGAAAAATAATATGCCAAATGACCTTCAGTGGCGGTTTGTCAATCAAATTCACGTTTTTCCTCTGTACATAAAATGCAAGCTTTATTGTTCTATTGCTTTTCGTGCGACTGCAGCGGAAAATGTATGAAAATAGATTATTTAAATGAGAAACTTGTGGCATACACGAGCAATGCATTTATCAATTGAAAGACGTTAAAAATCGATATTATCATTGCATAAAAAGAAAACAGTATCAATTATGGCCTGCATTTGCAAAAGATTATCATTGAATGGAAAAATATTGAATCAATATTTGCTCTAAATAAATGATATGAAGAACACTTGGAACTTCCTTATTTTGTTCATGTTCTAACTTTCATAATTTATCACTTGATTAATTAATTAAAATTTATCACCATTGTCTTGTTTTGTGACTTTTTGTATTCTGCAGAGAATAATAAGAATGATAAGTTCAGTTTTTTAAATTAAAAGTTTAATTAAATATTTTGATGTTTTTAGCTTCAAATTTATTCATAGTTATCAAAATATTATTTTAGTTAACTATAGTGTTGATTTATAGTTTTTAAGAAGAAAAAGTAGGAAAACTTAAAATGGATAAACAAAAAATATTTTTGTTAAAAGTTTAGAAATTTGTAAACAAAAAAATTTAAAAAGTTTCTAAACAAAAAAGCTTTTTAACTAGAAATTTTTATTAAACTATTTTCAGGTTTGTTTTGCAATTTATTTAAGTTTTATTGATGGAAAGCAAAGAATAAAGTCCAAAAATCAAAGTTCTTAAAGAAATAATAAACAGTTTTCAAACCTTGATTTTATAAAATTTCTTTTGCATTGTAATACAAAATAAGAAACTGATAACGGTTCTTATTTGTAATGTGTTGATAAGAAGACAAAAATATAAACACACAACCACAAATACCAAGAAAATAAATTCAAAACGCAAAAATTCTCTTTTCTTTCTTCTTTATAAATAAAAGAAGGTGTTAATTTCTCTAGAAATCAAATAACTAAAAGATTGTGATCCTCCTATTCAATTATACATTATTCGGAAATGAAAAAAAAGAATGTATATGGTGACGTCGATACGGTGAGAGAAAAAGCTTTCATTCAATTGTTGTTGTTGGTGCTTTTCAATTTTTCTGAAACGCAATTTCGAACTGCGCTTGTTGTGAAAAATTTTCCATTTTCCTCTCCTCTTTCATAATGTTGTTGTTGCTTTTTCTTGCTCACCGCTTGAGATCTTAACGATTTTTCACTTCTGGATATTTTTAAGTGTGTATGAGTATGGAAAGTTTTGAAATTGAACGGAATTTTTTTCTTACTTACTGCGGAATATTTTTCAAGCAATTTAACTTTTCTTGGAACTTCTTCTTCCTTTTATCTTTCTTTTGCGTTTAGAGTTCTACGCATTTTTAGGAATATCTATATCATATTTTTATATATATACACGCGTCAAGAAGAAAACTTTTCCAAACAACGCAATAACATACAAAAAGTTTAAAAAATTCAAATAAAATTTTACATTTCACAACTTTCACTAATTTAAACTTTCAACTTTTTTCAAATAAAAAAAATTTCACAAATTTAAAATTTAATTTAATAATTTTTTATTTTTCTGATCACTTCACATTCCCTTCTAAACTGGCCAACTGCAAAAACACAACACGAAAGCTTTCCTTTCAATGCCTTTTACGAAATAAAAATGAAATGTATGTACGGCAGCGAGCGCTTGACTGTGACTGTACTTGAGTATAAAAGTGTGAATGTGTATTGGAGAAAAACACAGAAATTTCAAGTTCAATGTCGAATGACGATGACGATGATGATGCCGAACGTTTAAATGTATTCGTGCACTTTATTCTCCGCTTCTATGCTCACGAGAGTAAGTATATATTTATTATGTACTCTGAGCTCTCTGAGGCGATTGTTGGCAAAAATAAGAATAAAAAGAAGAAAAAAAACATATAAAATTGAATTCTTTTTGTCCGAAAAAAATGGGTCATGTGTGAAAAATGCATTTTGTTAAGCCTGCTTGTTCAATTTGAAACATTCAAGAATCAACTTTTTTTTGGCAAGGAAAATATTGCAGGCAAAAATAAAACTTGCACAAGCCAGAATTGTGAGATCAATAAAATGTGACCATGACAGTGAAATGCTTTCCCCTAACTTTTCCAGTTCTTTCTCTGTTGAGTTGAGAAAATATCGGGAAAACGTGCGCTTGGCTTGTGTTTTGAAATAGTTTCTCCCCATTTCGTGCTCAAACTAATAAAAAAAAGAATCGACTTTTTTCTTCATCCGACTCGCGTTCGCTTGTTTTCATTGTCAAGGCAAAATTTTGGCCCAGGCTGCCATATGTTTTTTGTTGTAGTTTTTTTCGCTCGCTTACTCACTCATTTGGTTGTTTTCGCTCATCAAAAAAATTATTATTTTTTTTGATTTATGAAAAATTTTCAAGAAAGACATGCGAGCATGTAAAGATACACGAACGACCATTAAGATAAATACTTGCTCGCTCTTGCTTTTGCCATTTGTGATTGATGATGATATTATGAAATTCTTGTGAAATCAATAATATTAATCACTCATATCAGCCAATAAATGCATGAGCGAGAAAGAACAAATTATTTACAAACAAAGTTCTCCTCACTGCGCGTGACCTTCAGTGAAAATTGAATTGATCTTGAACTTCAAATGAATGTAATAGTAGTAGTATTAGTGTGGTAGCATTTCACCCACATCAAAGCAAGTTTCTTTCATTATTATTAAAATAATATGTATATACAATTTTTTATCATTCCATTCCAATATACTTATGATATAAACTATACACACATGCAATAATGAAAGTTATATTTTTTCTCTTCTCTTCTGGATTTTGTTAAATAAGAGAAGGAGAAATTTTTTTCACAAGCAAGAGAGAGATAAAAAGTTTTCATTCCTAAAATACGACCCGTTTTTATGATGTCAGCAACTGGGAATTTTTTTTACTTATATTCATATTGAAATGCAAATAGAAAAAGAGAGCGATAGAAAGAGAGTTGTTTGTCTCACATTGATGATGATGCTGTTGGGTTTAGATAAAAGTTGGAATTTATAAACTAATAAAATGGAATTTCACTAAAACAAATGTTTTAAATTTTTATAAAGAGAAAGAAATATTTTGAATTCCAACACATAACAATTTAAGCTTTGGAATGCAAAACAGAAATTTTTATAATTTATCAAACCTAATTAAATATTTTTCTATATGATTCAGGAACAAATATTGAATGTTTTCTTAATTCCTTTAAATTTTATTTATTAAAAAAATGATGAAATTCAATTGATTAATTCAGATAAATTTAACGTATTTTTCAAATTATCAAAACAACATCAATTTCGTCGCAAATTATTATTTCCTAAATTTGATTGTTTTGTTTTTAAATTCAACACAAATTGTGCAAAATAAAACCATTTTGTAACTAATTCGTAGTTTCAAAACATAAAAGGTAAAGAATTAAGTCAATAACTCAAAGTTCCTCATACAAAAAATAATGAAAAATAAAGTTTGTAAATAAAAATGAGTCAGAATTGAAATGAAAAAATTAAGAGTGAGAAAAATATTTTTGTGCTGTATAATAAATATATTAATATCATCGTTACAAGTGTGTGAGTAAATCAATTTCTTTTTCCAATATGACACGAGGCATATGAAAAATGAAAAGTGAATTTATAACTCACGAATTACAGTATTTTTATTATTTGCAGCAAAGACTCTATTTGAGCGTCACGTGTTGTTGAGCGTTTTAGAGAAACGTGAAAATTTGACTTTGAATTGCTCTTTTTTCTCTTTTATTACATGTAATTGTTAGCCTGCCTCGTGTAATTATACACGATGAGATTAGCTGGTAGAAAATGAAGCTATAAATAAGAAAAATTTGCTCACATATTTTAATGATTGAATAAAGAAAATTTTTTATTCCTGGATGCAATATTTTTCCGCTAACGATCATTGATATTATAACGTCAAAAATATACGTAGAGCATGCGTGCTTTATTAACAGTGTGGGCGATCATTTTAAATGTCAAAGTTTACTATCATCATCATCATCATCTTCCTTGATATCCCAATCTTTTATATCTTTTATTCTATTCAAAGCAGCTCAATAACTCAATTTCATAATTCACATCATCCGCTCGCGCCTTTTTGTCGTCATCGACTTTACTTTCAACCCTACATCAATAATTCAATACGATTTAATAGAATGAGAAATTTTGGCCATTATGGCAGCCTTTTTATAGTGAATAAAGGAAAAAATTAATTTAATAGTTTTTCCTTTTCTCTGTGTCATACCTTTTTTGTGTATTTCTGCCTTTGCTTCATGTATATATACACACATGACATTAATATTCATTTATACACATTCAAAAAAAGGGGGAAGTGAGACACTGCGCATGCCATCGCTAAAAGGACAAGGTCGAGGCTGCTGCTGCTTTTATGTCCCCATGTTTATCATATATAAACATACTCACTCATCCTTACCATGCTTCCCACACAAGCACACTTCTTCCCTTCCTTTTTATGTTTTGTGGAAATTTTTTTTTCAATCTTTCATCAATGATTTTTTTTGCAATTGTTGTCAAAAAGAGAGACTTCTTGTTGTTATTGGTAAGGAATGAAAGTGAATGAGTTTAAAAAAAATATGACAATAAGTAACAAAAATGATATTGAAAGAAAATGAGAAACCTCGTTATTTAAAATAATGAATCACAGCAAATACACTCAAATTGCGTATTTTGTTTTATCATTTAAGTAAGAAGTATTGCAAAAATGACGAAATCAAGTTTGTAAAATAAAAATGTAAACAAAAATATGAAGGAAATTTTTTTATGTCGTTTCTTTCTTCATTTAGGGTAAATGTTCCTAATTCGGGACAAAATTTCTTTCGCTCAACTTTGAACGAAGTTTTCTCACTTATTACTAAACCAATTTTTATGATTGTTTCACTAAACGATAAACAAATTCTCCAATTATTTTACTAAATCAACATTGGAGTCAGAATATTTGTCACTTTTCCAAAATAAAATTTTATTTGTTTTTCCTAATTCGGGACACTTGACTTCCTAATTCGGGACACTTGACTTTCTAATAAACAAAGGAAAATATTTCTTTCTAATCGTGTTAAAAGTTGTTTTAACACATTTATTTCATTTTACTGATTCATTTTCTACTTATTTGTGTTAGATTTGGTTCTTGAATCAGTAGAAAATTGCATTTGAAAATATTTTGAATACATTAAAATTGAAGCGCATTTTTTGTTTACATTTTCACGAACATTTTAAAATGTAAACAAAGTGTCCCGAATTAGGGTTTTTGAGTGTCCCGAATTAGGTTAGGCTAAACATAATTTTTTCTGGCAAAACGATAAGAGTTACGTGAAAAGTAAATGTATGATAAAATTCTTCGAGGTTTTTACTTTATTTTTATACCTTTCTCGTGAGTGGAAAATGAATAAATAAAAAGATATAAATATTTTTAGAGTGGGACATTTTTTGTATGGAGAATTTTAAAAATTTAATATCTCATTTTTAAGTGCTTTTGAAGCGTAAAATATCGATCAAAATGATGAATAGTGATAAAATCTACAACTTTGCATCAATATCTCAAGAATTGAACGTGTAAAAAGTGAGAAAATTAAGAAAAGAAAATGTCCCAAATTTTTTAGTGTCCCGAATTAGGAACATTTACCCTAATAATTAAAATTTAAATATTTAATATAAAGTTTGAAAATTCTTTTATGATTAACTAAAATTAAACATTTTTCTTTCAATTAGTGTTCTATTTTTATAGAAACAAATTAAATTAATTTTAACTACAATACAAAATAATTTTAGACATTTTTTACTTTAAGGTAGGCGTTCAACGATTTTGTTTGATCATTTTTGATATCTCATTAATAATTTTACTTCATATTTTTATGCTCGTACATATTTGTCTGTATTTAAACTTGTAATAAAATAATTTCTATCTCAGAATGGCGAATATTTCATCATATTTAGAAATAAAATGTGTCATATTGAAATAAATTCCAGAAGTCTTTAAACGATTTTTCTTAGTAAACATTCCATAATTCAACTTATGAATATTAAAACAATCAACAATCTCTATTTATTATTCATTAATTACTCTTCCTTGAACGAGGAGAGAATTGAAAAAGATCTCATGCTTTTCATAAATCTTTTCAACAACAACAAATAAAATCGAATTATTTCGCATCATTTAAATCGCTAATGAGAAAAAATCCATCATACAGAAATAATGAGATTATGTAAATTGAAGGAATTTTGTAAATATTTCGTACGCTTGTCAAAAAATTCATTCAATTTTTTAAAAAAATTTCATTTCCTTCCTTGAGCAACATTTCTATTCATCGGTATGGCAATTTATGATGCAATTCCGTTACTAAGCGCAATATCAAGTGCAATTGTAGAATAGGGAGATAAAAATCAACTCCTTCATCCTCTGGTGCTTTTTTATATGATTTATGAATATATAAGTTTGAAAAAGGAAGTAATATGGGCCAGTGGGATGTTTGCATTTTATGTTTTGAATTTTTTACCTCACTCTAAAACATTTTATCGATTTTCACTTTGTATATGTGTATTGCAGTTTTATCTGATGCTGTTATTTGTTGTTAATGTTATTGTCATGTAACTAACTGTTATATGATTGTGTAAGTGCAGCATCTAATATGTATTGCCTTGCACTTGCCCAAACAGTAATCGTTGAAAATCAACATTTCTCAAATGACGTCATATTTTCTATTTTAAACATAAATCAATATAACAAAAGACAATAATGTCAAATGACATAAGAAATTTTCCGGAACATCAAATTTTTGATTTTTTTTTCTCTCATCTGTGATTAATTTTACTTACAACATCTCAAATTTCAAATAAGAATAGCCGATGATCGACCTAAGTCGTGTGCGTCAAACGTGGCAAATGATTCCTCCTTTTTATTCTGCTTACTCGACACAATATTGACCTTGAAATGTTTCATTTAGATTGTTAAGCTCCCTCCTATTCCCAGCTCCTCCACACTCACTTAACTTGCTTTAACTCGCAAAAGCAAAAAAAGTACAGAGTCATATAATAATGTAAAGTAAATGGAATTACATTCGCAATAATATTCACATCATCATCATGATCGTATTTTGTTACTCACACAAATGTAACTAAAAATAAGTAAGAAAACCTGGAGTCTAATTCCCATTCCAGAATTTCTGAATATATATACATTATACGGTGTACATATGTACATGTAAAGAGAAGGAATGGCAAAAAATGGTTATGAAGAACAAGAAGAAGAAGCAGCAGCTCTCACTGAGTATAGAGTGAAAAAAAGAAAAGAAGACAAGTAAATGCGGGAGAACTAATGTGAAAAGCAACAATAATAAAGTTAAAAGTCAAGATAAATGTACATACATATATATATATATATATATATATATATATATATAGAACTGAGGCTCATTCTTGTTTCTTTCTCTACTTTACGTTTATATTTCTCGTTATGGCAAAACATGACGAGCAAAAGCAAAAAAAATTCAAATGAATACTGAGGAGAACTAAAAAATGAAAAAGAAAAAAAGGAAATTGAATGATGTGTATGTGCTGGCAAATTACTCGGGAATTCTTCTTCTCTTTCGACTCTTTAATGCCCCAAACACAGCAAACACGAAATGAACGCCAAATGTATGTTTTCATGTTAATATTACATAATCAAATGCTCCTTCTTATTATTCTTTCTTATTTTTTGTTCTGTTTCATTAATTTATGCTCTACTGATTCCCTTTTATTTCTTAATCAACCATCTATTTTCCAAGCTTTAATCTTCATTCGTCAAACTTTTTTTTTTCATCTGTTTTTTATTATAGACTAAAAAACTCAAAATGTCAAAAATCCAGAAATAGAAGTTGTCAAAATGGCTACAGTGAAAAATGAAACTTTTTATAATCTCTGACATCACGCAAATGCTGTAGTATAATGTTAATTACTTTATAAAAACTTATGTAAACAATAATACAATATAATGAAAGAAAATTATCATTATGCCATTGTTTTTTATTAAGAATGCAGAGAGATAATAATTTTTTTGCATGGTCTTTCTCTCTTATTTATTTGATCTTTATCCAAGCAATGTCAATCAGAGCCAGTAGCTTGTTTATGTTCCTACAGGTTTTGTTACATTATGTAATTTCGCAATTGTTATCCCGTGTGGTACTAATAGCAACAAGCGAAAAATAAAAAGTCAAAGCCGGAGCAAATTGCTTTTTTTGTGGACGAAGCACTGTTTGTACAGAACTTTTTCAAGGTTAACAGCAGAAAAATAAAAAATGGGATTGTTGGGGGATAATTGGCATATGGGACTTTGCTTCATATGTGTGCGTCATTTCTGCATGCATATACATATGAGTGTGTTTATGACCACAAACTCACAGCGAAAATATAATGATTAATGGAATTTTCATTATGTAATAGCAGAAAAAATTGTTTTTCATTTGGCTTTCATGCTTTGTTGATTATTTTTGCAATCCATGAATCTCACAATTTTTTGCTTACATCCGCGATATGAAATCTTTGGAGCTGTACTTGAATCTATTCTCAAGATTAAAATCAGAAAATCATAGAAGATTTTTAGCTTGGAAAATTGATTTAAAATTTCAAGAGTTGTTCTATCATGCATCCAAACTTAAATCTACAACTAATCAATTAATTTGATGAATTTATTAAAAACTTTCCTTTGTTTACATTCAAAAATATTTACATTTTAAACGTGTTTTTTTATAAAAAATCAAATTTTAACGTTTTTTAAAATTTAATTTTTTTTATAATTTCTTAAACTTAAACCTAATTATTCTAAAAACTTCTTAAATCTAAAAAATGAACAACATTTTAGTTGCTTTGGTGATATCTCAATATAATTAATTTTCAACTTTTTAAAAGAAGAAAATTATTTAAACAAAATGGCTGCCATAAATGTATGAAAATCATTTTAGAAGTAAATAATGTATTTTTCTTAAAAAGTGCACTTGTGTTGCTTGCATCAAATTGATGTCTTTTGTGAGCACCAGCTGACGTAAATCAATTAAAAAAGAGCGAAAGTCTATAAATATCTTTTACATGCAGGGCAGATTGCTAATTAAATTTGAGGGAATTTTTCTCGAGCATGAAAGTTTCAATATTGTAGCTAATTTCAATGCAAATTGGATTTGATTAATTTGTGCGGCATTATCCATCATATCAAATCACAATTAAAAACAAATTTCATGTACAAAGTTCTCATTCCATTCATACTCGAATATTTTTTTCTTATCCTCATTCGCCCCGTTGTCATGTCTTCAATTCATGACGCAAAACTAATTGTATAATGTGCCTAAATTAGTGATGTTTTTCTTATATAATATATTTTTTAGAATTCTTTTTATAGCGTCAGCAGCAGCACTTTTGATTGATTTTTTTTTGTTTAACAATTTCAACTTAAAATGATATGGTTGTTTTTATATTTTTCCTGTGAATTGGCAACTTTATGCGTGAGTTGGCTTCAAATCATTTCATTTTTTGAGTCTTTCGTATATGATAATTATCATCAACAACAGCACACTAAAGGCTTATCATTTAAATAAAGATTTTAGTTATTCACGCAACTCACATGTTTTTGTGCTGTTTTTATAGCGCAAGGAGAGTTTGCTTCAGTATTGCCGAAAAATGTTTTTGTTTTGTTTATCGCAATTTTTTTAGAGGAAAAAAAAGTAATGAGTCATGCGTTCTGGTAGTGGAATATTTACAAATGAAAATGCTGTGTGTTTTCGTTTCGATACATATTGTTGGAGAATTTAATAAGTAGGGAATTGCGAATGGAAAAATACAGGTATATAATGATGATGTGAAGAATAATGAAATTCAAGCTTAAAAAAACTTTAGAGTTCTGTTTTTAAAAGGATCTATTTTTGAAAAATATGACTTATATGCAAATTTTATTTAACTAACATTGAAATAATTGTTATTTTAATAATAGTTAAGTATTTCCTTGTATGGATATTCATATAATGAATTAATTAAAGTCAAGATTTGATGGAAAAATTACTCATTTCTTTCCTTATATGAGACTGCTGTCATCAGTTTAAAATAAAATGTAAGTTTTCCTTACAATTATTGATTTTCAACTCAATTTGTCATTTTTTTAAAAAGATTTGAAAATTTGTTGTTTACAAATTTATATTCAGTGTTTTTTCTTTTATATTTAGAAAAAAGTTTTCTACATTTGCACTTTGTCTGTTTGTTATAATTTCATCATAATATATTAAATACCAGTTTTGTGTGTTTTTTAAAAGTTGTTTAAAATTATTATCAAACTTTTAAAACATAAGCATTTTATAGCTTAAAAATTTTGAACTTAAGATCAAAATCAAAAATTTTAAATTTGATCAGTTGAAATTTTAAGGTCAAAATCAAGTTCAATAAATATAAAGTGAAAATCAAAACAAAAACATTTTTTCGTGTTTATTGAAACCAAAATTTATGAGATCTTCATTTTCATTGTATATTCATTTGTCACATTATTAATGATTCATTTCTTAAGAACTGATTGTTATTCTTATGAATTGGTCATTTGCAGTTATTTGTTTACACAAATATTACCATGTTATTTCCTTTTATTGCTGATTCTAATTTCATATCAATATGTAAAAGATGGAAAAACCCAAGATCCTAAAAATTTTCCACTTTCCGATCAATAAAATACGCTTTACAATATTTTTGTTTCCTTTTACTACGCATTTCATTCAAAAACAAATGTTTGGATGATAACAACAAAAACAAGAAAACACAACTGCGAAAATTCTAGAAGGAAAAAAATCGAATTTTCTTTCTCTCCATGAAATTCCATAATCTTGCATCACCCATTTAAGAGAAAGAGAGTAGAGTGAGTTTGAATTATGCTAATGCGCAATAGTACGGCTAAGAACTACATAGGTATAAATATATGCAGCAATGTATGGCTAAATATTTAATTAGAAAGATATTATACAATAGAAAAAGAACTCACCTTAAACTTACATTAAGTCACGCAATGTTTGAATGTTCTTGTTAATTAAATTAACTGTCTTCATTTTACTTTGATATTTTTAAATAATTTTTCACTACTTCACACTTTTATCTTAATACGCACAACCACAAGAGAAATATTGCATCAACAAAAATAAATTTTTTACATTTGTTTACTCAACAACGGCAACGGCAAACGACGACGACGACTACGATAAATAAGTATGATGTGGCAAGGGAAAGTAATAGAATTTCTGGCACTTGTCTTTTTTTACATAAAAAAAAATTCACTGTTTTTCAGCTTTCTTAATTAAAAACTAACATACGTCGCAAAAAAAATACTCACATGAGGAGAAAAGAAAGCCGAAAAAAACAAAAATTGAAAAATTTCATTTCCACAAAAAATAACAAAATAGGAATAAAAAGTAGCGTTAACTAAAAATAAATTTAGTTGAAAAAAGTGAAAAATAAAATGAAATGAAATGTTGACAAGTAAAATGTACGTCTGCCTTCGCTTTCGAGCCGCTGTATAATGTTTTTCAGAGTTTCTGTTTTGTGCTACGATCAAAATATTCTACGACCGGGTTTGAAATATACAGGCAAAAATTATACTGTATACAATGTTTTTGTCTGTAGTGATGATACAATTTTTTTTCTCCTCTCGATTATTGCCCGATTCGCATTTTGTATATCGTGCCTGTCTCTAATATTTCTCTCACTAATGTGCGCTACAGTCGTATAAACACATCTCACGTCCTTGAACTTGAAAAATCATCTGGCAAGAGCAAGCAAGCAAGCAAGAGGGAGAGAGAGTAAGAAAAAGTTTCAGGTTTATAGAGTTTGCGCAATTAAGTAAAACTGCTTATATGACTGTTTGTATACACTTCTACTTCTACATAGATATTTGCAAAAATAATAACAAAAAGATTCCCTCTTCATAAAAATATGAAAAGACTAAGAAGGTTTGATAAATATTACATTATTAGTAAAATTTTTAAAATATGCAATTATGTATGAAATTTTTAAAAGAAAATTTAGAACATAAACAAAAATACACAAATTATTTTCAAAAATCTTCAAAAATAGTTGAAATATTTTCTTTAATTGTCCAAATGAAGTTAGATAAGAAATAAAAATGTAAAGGATAGTAAACTCTTTCATATCATTTTTATCTAAATTCAAATTTTATCACAAAATTTTGAAAATTAAAATTTTTTAAAATATAAATTGATAAATTTTACAATTTGGCTCACCTAGGTATGAATAAGAATATTCTTCAATTGTGGAAAATATTTTAAAAATATTACTATAGATGATGAAATTGTTTTCTTTCTATATTTTTACTTACTTAATTGAATAATTTTGACCAAAAGAAGAAAGTTTTTCACTTCATTAAATTAAAAGTTTTGGTTTAAAATTTTATTATATATGAAGTACAATAATTAATATTCAAAATAGGTAAAATACTTTCCACGTGATCTTGTGACTCATTATTATTATTGACAATCATCCATACAAACTCAACAACTTTTCTCTTCTTAATTTTTGCGTGAATGTACAGAAAACTCTAACACATTGAAAGCAGTCAAAAACCTTGAACTTGAAAAATACGAAAAATAAAAAATACACAAAACATTTTCGCTCGCACTCTTGCTCTGTTTACAGCAGTGTAGGTGATATCTTCTCATCCACATTCATTCGCCAATCGCTGGCACTATTAAAGCTAACGATTTTCTCCTTTCCTATGTTTTTTATTTGGCTTTTGTTCGATGACGATAATGATAACATTTATATATAAAAATTCTGTACTTTGATGATGTGGCAAAAGTAGAGAAATAACAAAAATTTAAGGTTTGGCAATGAACTTATAAAACTGATTTATCTATATTTTCTGCAAAGTATGCAGATTTAGTAAATGGTGCTATTGAATTTTGTAAATCGTTAATAAAAAATTAATTTATTCTATCTTTTATGTAAATACTGCCAAATACACACACGTTCACTCGTAAAATAATCGTAAATGAGATGATCTGTCATTTTGTTCATGACTGATGATTTTACGCCGTAAGAATTTTCCCCTGATTTTTCATCAATGTTGACAATTTTTGCGTGTAGTTGTGAAAATTTTCTTTTATGTGTGTGTGCTTTGTTTAGCTGGAAAATTCGAGAGTAAAAAAGTTTTGGTTTTAACGAACTTTTGAAATTTGAATTTTTCATTTGTGTCTAGAATGAACTTTTAAAAGCTCCTAAAATTGCAAATGTGTTAGTCATATAAATGACTTAATTTTTCTCCTTTTTCCTTTTACAAACTTCAATTTTTTATTCACTTTTCAAACAAAATGCGTGAAACAATGCATGTGAAGAAATTGCATATTAAATTATTCAAATCTATAATAGATAATGAAATTTTAATCAAAAAATAACAGAGAATGTCATCCAGACAATTCAATTTCAAGCTACAATTTTTCCTTTTTTATTTCTCTCTCTTTGACTAATAATAACAATGAATTTAGGAAGATGGGAAAGAAATTGTATTTCTTATGGGAAATTCAAAGTTGTTTGGTGGATGACTATGACTATGACTATGACTATGATGAGTTAATTGACTTGATGACGCCGTCCAGGTTGGTCGTCGTGCAACAGGTCTCAGAATTGTACTCGATGTGGGAAAAAGAGCGAGTGTTTCGTATGGATTTCTGTTTAAATGACACAAATTGTAAAAGAAATTTATTCAATTTTTCAAAGTTTGATAATTTTGTTTAATTTTAGGCATCACTGCAATTATTTGCCTATAATTTTTTTATAAAATTTTATTTATTTTTCTGAAACTATTAATTAGAAATGTACAAAATTTTTACATTTTAAAAATTAAATTTTCAAAATTTTTGACTCATTATTCAATTTTACCTGTAGTTTTGATGACAAACATACTGAAAAGCTGATCTTTGTTGAAAATAAAGCTCTGAAAAAGATTGAATCCGTCGTCTTTCTCTTTCCAAGTCAAGAAATCTTTTATGAACATTTTGTTGAACAAAATTTTGCATTTCAGAGATTTTATTAGTCACAGGAGTCAACTGAGTTTGATATGAAACTTCTGAAGTTGACACATGATGTGCTGCGACATGCTTTTTAAGATAGGATTCTCTATAAAATGAAACAGTTTTTGTAAAACATTCAGAAAATGAAAATTAATTTTTTACCTTCTAAAAACTCTTCCACAGTGCGAACAGGGAAATTTTTCGTCATTTCCTCCATTCTCATTAACCACAACATTAACATTTTTACTCTCATCAACTTTCTCTTCTTCATTAGTTGCTTTATTTTCAGATGAATTTATCTTTTTCTCATTCATTTGATTTCTTGGTTTATGCCAGCGTTTATGCGATGCTAAATTTGCCGGACAATTAAAAACTTTATCACATTCAGAGCAGCGATATTCAATATGGACAATTCTACTACAACGATGTTGTGCAAGTCCAAATGCATCATCATAAAAAGATCGACAAAGTTGACAAATGTAACTTCCAATTTTATTTTCAATTAATGCAATTGCTGCTTTAGCTTCTTCGGTAATTTCAACAATGTTAAATTGAGGATCAATGTCACCTCGACGAACAACAAGTTCTTCACCATCTTTTAATTTTCTTATCAATGTTCCTGATACTGGACTTGTATTTTCTTCATCGACAATTTGTTTTCTTAATTTCATTCTTTTTCGCTCATTTTTACGACTGCTTGAGGAAGATTTTTTACCAGATTCACTTGTCAATGAATAAACACTTTTTTCAAATAACATTGCGAACCCTTGAACTGCTTTGCTGTGATATTTAGGATCATCAAATACTTTTTTTCCATTTTCTAGCACACCATGTTCATCATTTTCATTGGAATTTAATAAAATTGAATCATCATTTGATTCAATGTCAACAATTTCATCCGAATCGACAGATTCATCATCAGAAATTAAACTTTCAGTAACATTTTCCGTTTGCTGATGTGATAGTGGTGGAAAATTATCGGCTTCATTGTCTGAACTTGTTATGTCAATGTACTCATCAGAATTATTGTCAACATTTTCATCAATCGAATTGTGAAAATATTTTTTATCATCAATTGAAATTGTCTTCGAAAATTGATTTGAATTTGTCACTGATTTTGAAGTTTGATCAAGATTTAAAAGTCTTGCTTGCTTTCTTGGCGGCGATGGAGTTGTTGGTGGTGTAAGTACTGGCTTAAAAACTGATAAATCTAAAGGAATTTCACCAGATCGAACTTGAAATCTTGAAGAATCTTGTTGATATGATAAAATTGAGGAAAATGAAAAGCCTCCGGAATGCATTATTGTTTATTTTATTGGCAAGTTAATCACAGAAGTATATTTTAATTTTATTTAATTTTTTAAAGCATTGGATTTGAAGTTTATTTTATTTTCTTTTGTAATTGTCAAATTTTTCAAAAAAGTTTTTTTAATTCATTTTTTAGTGTTGAATTTCTTGATTTTTTGGTCACTATTTCTAAAATTTTATCCACTTTTTATATTCTTTCTTATTATTGATTAAACTTGATTTAAATTTACTCAATTTTTTTTGAATATTTTGTTTATTTTTAAAGCTTTACATTTTTTATTTAAAATTCTTGTTTTTACTTCTTTGTTAAATTTTAAATTTAAATATTTTATTATTTTAATTCAAATTCATTCTTAATCCCGTGTAACCAAAAATACGTTACAACATGCCGCTAGCATGCCGCGGCATACCAAAGGCATGTTATAACGTATTTTTGGTTACACGGGAATGATGAAGTTTTATAATAATTTCCTTTTTTGATGTTTCTACATACAATATAATTTTATTCTTTAAACAATCTTTTTCAATTAATGTAAATATTTTGCCAATAAAATTTTAAAACTAACTTTTCCAATAAATAAAATCCTCATTTATTTCTTTCTATTTGGCATTTTTTTAATTGAGTAAAATTATAACTCTTTTTTTTAAATATCTCTTCTTTAAATTGTCATTGTGTCCAATCTTTAAAATTGTTCACCTTTATCCAAAAAAATTCCTTTTTCTTTTAATTTTTAACACGTCTTTATCCTCGCGCGTTCGATGAAAAACTGATGGAAAATTGCACAACACAACTTTCCTATATAATATCAACAATAACCTCACACATTTTCTTCTTTTGTCTCTCTTTTATTCCACATTTTACCAACCAATACGAAGAGTGGAAATATTCACCCGTATGTTTTTCTTTACTGTGAAAAATCTATGTGAATTTTAACATCATCTACAGTAGTCGAGTGCGCACAATCGCAATGCAATGGCTTTGTAGGTTGGTCCAAAAAATACTCATGTTATCAGTCACAGAGAGAGTTTTGTGTATGTTAAAAATTTTCATGCATTTCTCTCTCACTGTCGCAATTGGAAAAATCTGCAAAGAAATTTTTCTCCTTAGAGATGAATAGAGAGTCATGTGTATGTATGTAACTTTTTTCTTTTCTTTTATTTAGGTTGAAGCCAAAAATATTTTTAACTGAGTATGTGTGCTAGAATGAAACTCAACAAGTTGTTGTCATTGTGAAAAGGAATAGAACAAAGTCAATGTTAATGATCTCTGTTGTTTCCGCCTTTTTCATACTCTATTGAATTG
This sequence comes from Polypedilum vanderplanki, assembly GCA_018290095.1. Classification (NCBI taxonomy): domain Eukaryota; kingdom Metazoa; phylum Arthropoda; class Insecta; order Diptera; family Chironomidae; genus Polypedilum; species Polypedilum vanderplanki. The sequence continues at coordinate 18,075,268 of CM031381.1, read as the reverse complement.
AGTTCATGTTTGCAAATGAAGAAAGAAAGAATTTTTAATTAAATTACTGTAGAAAAATAAAATTTTCCATTCAGCGGTGTTTTTAATTGAATTTGCAAAGTTTATTAAACTTTTATTTAGCTAATAAAGTTGGTTGAAGAGGAATTATGAAATATTGAATGGAAAAAGGTTAATAAAAATAAAATTTTATGAAATTTGGTTTGTTTAATAATTTTTAGTTTATTTTTCATTGTTTTTTATTATTTTTGTCTTATTGCAAGGATTAAATTAATGTGAGTTTTCGCAAAAATAAGCAAAACTTTAAATCAATATCAAATAATTTATAAAAGAAACCTTAAAATCTCATCTAATTAACCTGCATTTAGTTTTTCTTATTTAATGCATTCTAAATTAAATTAAGAGTTAGTAAAACTTTAAATCAATATACGTGAAATTGTCTTTAAACGCCGCCCATCGCAATGTTCAATTGGGATTTGTGGAAATTGTGATGCTGTATGCTGTGATAAAGTTGTCATGACAACCGCCTCTCTCTTTATGTTATTTTATATTCATAGAGAAAAATATTTTTCAAGTACAATTGAAAATTGATTTTTAAAGTAGTTGAAATTTGCATTTAAATTGCAACAGCCAATTGAGCGTGATAAAATTTAAAACAATTTGTAATATTTAATTTAAAGAAGGGAAAGAAGCTGATGTTTATGATGATGAAAATTGGCAATATTTATGTAAATCACAGCTAATCGAATTTATTTATGATGATAATATGTTAAAGGTTAAAAAAAGGGAAAATTTTAAGACTTTTTGTATTGAACAAAGTCAATAATGAAAGTTAAAGGGTGTAACTTGCGTCACTATTCAAATCAAACTTAGAATCTTTTTTATTGTCTTTGATTTGGTATGAACTTATAAAATTTCAAAACCATTTTTATTTATTGACCGAAAGAGAATAAAAATTGTTTAAAATTTATATTTTAATAAAAATAGAATTCATGGAAGTTCTAATATCTTAATTTATATTTTAAATATTAGTCAAAAGTTGTGAATTTTGAAAATTTATTATGCAATAAAATTGATCAAATTATTTATTAGTGATCTGTTAACAAATACAGTAGAAATAAATACTAAAAGGAAGTTTTTAAGAAACATCTTAAAGTATGAGTGATCGATTGACATACTAGACAGTTCATAATTCTATTTTATTGAAGAAACAAAACTTTGAGGATGTAACCTAATGAAATAATAAAGTAATAAAGTTTTAATGTTTTATATTTAAATGTATTTAATTTGATATTGAGTATTTATACAGATAATATATTCAGTTATGAATTCAGGTTTCTAAAATTGACGTAAGTATTTAAAACTGACGATCACTTCATTATGATCAGTTAGATTTCAGTCTGTGAGTGAGAAGAAGTGTGAAATCATGAAATCAATTTTATTTTTTATTACTTTATGTATTCTTACAACTTATTGTAATATTATTAGAAATAAAACTTTAAAAGTTTGTGAAACAGACGCTTGTTATGCTGCAAGAGACAGAATTCTCACTTTTATGGATTCATCTATTGATCCGTAATAATTTCATTCATTTTTGTTCTTTGTTCTATAATGTTTTGCATTAACTCTCTAGCTGTGATGACTTTTACAAATACTCATGTGGAAATTATATAAAAACAAAAAGGATTCCAGATTTTTTGCCAATAATTTTTCCTTTTAAAGAACTTCAAATGAAAGTTGATGAACAAATTGTAAAAATTCTTGAAGAACCAATTATAGGAAATGAAATCAAACTTTTTAAAGACGTGAAAAAATTTTATCAATCATGCACAAACACTGAAACAATTAAAAATCTCGGAATTTCACCATTGATGAATAAAATTGAAGAACTTGATGGTTGGCCAGTTCTTGGCGATGGAAAATGGAATGAAGCAAATTGGTCATGGCAAAAAGTGTCAAAAAAATTATTTCAAAATGGATTTTCTAGTAATTTTATTTTCTCATTATTTGTTGACACAGATTACAAAAATACTTCAATGAGAAATGCAAAAGTAAACAAACTGCAATGTTTTCAAAATAAGTAGTAATAAAAATTTAATTAATTTTAGATTGCTGCTGCTGATTTAGCATTAAATCGTGAATATTTTATGAGAAAGGATGAACGTTATTATGCTTACAAGTGAACTATTTACAATTTCTTAAAATTTTAAAAGTAAATATTTTTATTTTTAGAGAATTTCAAATTGATCTAGTTTTAATGCTTAGTTCAAATTTATCTCGAACTGAAATTGAATCAAAGATGTCTAAAGTTTTGGAATTTGAAGAATTTCTTGCTAGTGTAAGTAGCAACATCTAAACAAAACAAAAAATCTAATATTGAAATGAAATTTATCTGTCTTTTGCTAAAAATTTATTATTCTATTAAAATTTAATTTTTTCTTTATTTTAGATTTCAAAAAATCGATTTTCAAATCTCGTCACAATTCGAAAACTTCAACAAAATTTTCCTTTCAATAATTGGTTGATATTTCTCAATAGTTTAATGCCAAATGAAACTCAATTTACATTAGATGATGTTATTGATGACTGTCAATATAATTTTCTCAATCGACTTGGAGTGAAATTAAGGAAAACGTCAAAGGAAGTTCTAGCAAATTACATGATGTGGAGAGTTGCATTTAATAGTGCAAGCTTTTTAAATCAATCAATCAAAAATCGATTTTCAAAATTTATTTCCACATTTACTGGACAAAAAAATCAACGTTCAAGAGAAACGTTTTGTGCTGTGATTACAAGTGAATTTTTTCCTCATGCAATAAGTGCTCTTTATGTTCGTAGATATTTTAAAGAGTCAGTTAAAGAAAAAATTCAAGAAATGGTGAATTACATGAAAATTGTGTTTAAAGAAAATTTAAAAACCATAAATTGGATGAACGAAGTGACAAAAAAACAAGTTATTGTAAAACTCAATACTTTATATGCACTAATTGGTCCCGCACAAGAACTTTACAATGACACAGAACTTGAGAATTTTTACAAAAATTTCAATGTCGAAATTGATTCAGAAAATTTTTTTGAAACAATGTTAAACGTTAAAACTGCAACAAACAATTTTGGATTAAATAAATTAAGACAAAAAGTGAAGAAAAATGATTGGATTGAAAATAAAGCATCATTTATAGCTAATGCTTTTATACATCATGGAAAAAATCGATTTGAAATTTTAGCTGCAATTTTAAATGGTTAGAAATTATAAGAAAAAAAAAGAAAAACTTCGGCAATAAATTTTGATTTTAACAAATTTAATTTTGAATAAAAATTATGTTTTTTCTTCATTTTAGATCCAATTTACAATGAAAATTTACCAGAATATATGAATTTTGGAGCTATTGGAAGTGTTATTGGACATGAAGTAATTTTTAAAAATTTTAGTTTTAGAAATAATTATTTTAAATTTTTCAACAGTTAACTCATGCTTTTGACAATGCTGGATCACTTTTTGATGAAAATGGAAATTTTAGAGAGTGGTGGAGTTTGGAATCACGACGAAATTTCATGGTAAATCATTTTTTCTAAAAAAAAAACTAAAATTTTACATTTTCATTTCAGAATTTGAATGAATGTTTTATTGCACAATATAACAATTTCACTGAACCAGTAACTGGTTTGAATTTGAATGGAAAAAGAACTCAAAGTGAAAATATTGCTGATACTAATGGAATTAAATTTGCTTATAAAAGTTATAAAAAATGGGTTGAAGAACATGGAGATGAAGAATTACTGCTCGACATTGAATTAAACCAAAAACAATTATTTTGGATTTCTGGTAAGTTTTAAATTAGCTCATAATTATCAGAAATCAAATATGAAATTTTATTTTAGCGGCACAATCAAGATGCAGTGTTGCCAGAAAAGAATTTTTAGAAGATTCTATTTTAGTAAAAGTAAGAAGAAGAAAATTTCATTTTTATTTCAACTAAAGTTAAATGTTTTTAGAAACATGTTCCACATCAATTTAGAATCATAGGTTCATTTGGGAATCAGGAAGATTTTTCAAGAGATTTCAATTGTCTATCGGAATCATATATGAATTTTAAAAATAAGTGTTCTGTTTGGTAGTAAATTATGAAATAAAATAAAGTAGATTAACTAAACTTTAAAGCTTAGTAATAATACTTTAATTTAGGGTTTGGTACTTGCATGTATAGTGACTTGACTGTATGCATGTAAGTTGACTTACAAAAAAAGTTTCTAAATCACTCAAAATTTTTAGCGCATTTTTGGAACAACAATACAGCTTATAGTTTCACTTTGAACGGCTGGCTGGCTGGCTCACGACTCCGGGCTGATTTCTCGAAAACTACAATAGCTAGAGACTTCCGGTTTGCTGTGTTTGATTTGTGCTATTGAGGTATTGGCGGCAATCTTTATTAGAATGTTGTCTTTGATTGCATTAATTAGGAAATTACGAATTTAAATTTCCAAATTGAAAAATGTAAACAACGTGAAGTTGGCTGCGAAAACGATTGCAGCGCCACCAACGGCAAATATTGAAACTTCAAATAATTTGAATATTATTCAACCGTTATTTACAAATCAACAAAATTTATTATAAGAAAGATTCTGAAAATTGAACATCAATTAAAAACTTTCGCCGTACTTTCATATATCAAAATTTTATAAACATGAATTTTACTGTATTTTTATTTATTTATTTCGATCAAATTATTTTAAAGCGTGAATCTGTTTCTCAAATGAATTTAATAATTCTGTAATTTGTTAACATATACTGATCTAGGCACAAAAATGTGCTTAAGTGTCCCCCTGCTACGTACGGACACTTTCCATGTCATTTAATTTCTTTAAAATTTTCAAAAATTAATAGTTTTTTATTGTCTATAGTTTTGATCAAATTAAATAAAATTTGAATAAATTAGAGAGATTTTGTGTAAGTCGACTTGTATGCATTTAGTCAAGTCATTTTTGTAAATACTAATCAAGTGTACATGCAAGTACAGAGCCCTACTTTAGTTTCTTATCTTGATATAGTGGTTTTTCTTTGAAAATCTTTAACTAGTTTTTTTACAAAAAATTTACAAAACAAATCATTTCAAATAAATACTAAAAATAATTCAAATTTTCAGGAACAGAATAAATGAATCTGAATTTTACCTAGATTTCAACTATTCAGCAATATCAAAAATAAATTTAGAAAAGAAATGAATTTCTTGGTTATAGCTAATATTGTAAATGAATTATTCAAAATATTTTTCCGATTATAATATTTATGCTTTTCAATTTTTCACAAGAACATACTTGTAAACAGTACTTGAAAAACACCCTTCATGAATGCTCTAAATATCAGCAGCATACAAACATTTTAAAGCAAAACAAAAAATTCGCCTTTAAGGCAAAAATATTTTAGGGAGATGATGAAAATAGCAACAGTTTGATTACATTTCACCCTTCGACACATTTCACTTGACATTGAAAATCAAATTTATTCCTGAAAATTAATAGAAAACAATAATTCTTTATTTGACTTGTTTATAAGCCTAATTGCGTCAATGTAGAATAAAATTAATCGAAATTAGTTACGAATGTGTCGAAAAATAATCTTGTTTAATTATTTAGCACCGAAGCTCCTTAAGCTGACCAAAAATATCTTTTCCTAATCTTATTTCATCACATCTATGGTTTGATTGTCATTTAGGCAATTTTTTTCGATTTGGAATTATCTCATTGTTGATTTCCCTTCCATACATGTTTAATATCTGTCAATGAAAGAAAGAATGAAATTTTCTTTGACCTCATCGTCTGTCAATATTTTTTCTTTTGTCCATTTGCCAAAGAAAGCCACAAGAATACTTAAAATCACTCAGCATGATGCATGAGTCGAGCATCAAAGAACAAGGACAAATGACATTTTACCTAAACTTTCTCTTCTAAAAATTTTTATTTCTTTCCCTTGAATTTTTCTTATTTTCAATTTCTCATAGAGAGAAAGAAAGAAAATTGATGTATAGAAAAAAAGGTATCTGTCGATAGAGGATTACATAATAATTCCTTCTTCAATCTATTTGCCTTTGATTGAATTTAAATGATTTTCTTTTTCCCGGTAGTTCATCGAGAGAGATAGAATATGAAGTGAAAACGGACGATTAAGCTACATTCTTTCCCATTGTGTGACATGAAGAGAAAATTTTTTCCCTATCTTTTGCTATGGAAAAATGCCATTTGGAGGGTTGAATTGTGCATGCATGTAATTTGGTTTATTTAATAACATGAAAGGGAAGTATATTCATAAAAACATCTGAATAAGTATTTCATAAATGATTATTAAATACATTTGAGGAATTTCCTTTCAATTTTCTACGCTTTGATACTCTTTTTATTTATCTAGGCAATGAAATGGATAGCTAAGAAATTTTATTGATTATTAAAAGTGTTCAAATTATATGATTTATCTTAAAGCGTCTAGAAAAAATATTTGATAAAATGTTTGTCAATTTTTCAAGTGCTGTGATTAAAATTATACACTAGATAAACATCACATATTGAATAGCACTTGAATTAGTCGTTCACAATTTTTGAACATTTGATAAAAACACAATTGATTGATCATTAATTTAAAATAAAAATCTAGAAATTTCCACCAATTCTAGTATTTTTGTAGAAACTATAAAGCCAACGTTTAAATTAAAATTCAGTAAATTTTTTATTATGAATCATTTAATATTCTTAATTCCAAAACAAATCAAATATTAACGCTAAAACTTTCCATTGTTAATGTTTTGATATTGTATAATTTAGATCTTTAATTGATCTAATACGTTCACGAATAAGTTTATATTGTTATTTTCTAAAGGAAAATAATTTTAAAACTTAATATTTTAATGCACTTAATTTTATTATTTTTACATTGTATTCTCAATCACTTAAATTTTCTAAATTATTTTAAGGTGAACCTCTCACAACAGATTGAATTTCGTAGCAGAAAATAACTTGATTGTTTTGATCAAATAAAGTAAAAATATTAACACTTGTCACTAATGGTGTATTTGGTTCAACAGGAACAGTTAAATTGAAAGTCGCACGATCTCCAGCATTCAATGGATTATTGCCGATTAAATAATTCCATGGATTTTCCATCATACTTGGTGGCAATTCATGATCAACTGTGATACCGATGACTCTTGCTCTCAAATGTGGACGAATATTTGTGACCTGACGTGGCACAGTAAAGTCAATATAAGTTGTCCCTGAACCAATGCTTCTAAATACTGGACATGGTTCTTGTAAGCAAGGATTTTCTCGACCACCAAAAAAAACTGCATCTGGCAATGGATGATTTGTCAATTGACACCGACGGAAAGGACTTGCAGCGAAAATAGCTGGTATAAGAACAAATATTGTGAAAATTTTAATCATTTTTATTTCGTAATTTAAACTTGAATGAAAAATAATTGTTGACTTGTCTTGCTTTTATAGAGCATAAATTTTATGTCGCAGGTGTTCAATCTTAAGCAACTGCAAGTGATGATAAGATATTGAAAATTGACTTTCAGGTGTGAATTAATTGAAAAATATTTCAAACAGGTGGGTTGATGACGGAAGATTGCCTTAATTGCTCACTCATACAATGTTTGTCGTTATTAATAGATAAAGGCAGGAATCATGTCCAAAACAAAAATGACGTAGATGCTTACACCCTAATAATGACGACGTTTTAACAGCTCATTAAGCATTTTGACATGATTTTAAATTTCCCACTGCTTTTCATATTTCCCTTCGCTTATTTTAGTATTAACCACAGAGGGTGAATTTTATGATTTTGACATTTTCAAATCTGAAATCTGATACAATTTCAGCACAGCGATGATGTAATAATTAATGTGAAATCATATTTATTTACCTTATTGCGAAATGAAAATCCATTAAAAGAATCTTTTTTACCACACCTCAATAGCTTCAAGGCATAAAAAAGTTTTTTTGGCCTCAATAATCCGTGTGCGCACTCTATTGAAAATGTTAAGGAAAAAAGCATGTAATTTAATTCCAGAATTGAAAAATATCATCAAATTTAAGCTGGAGTGAGACGTGAAATAGCAAAAGATTGACGGCGTGTCGATGATGAGATTACGACAGTGTCACATACGCTCTATTTTAAGGCTGTGACGTTCTGATAAAGAAAATGTTTAAGTTTTAAATATTATGTAAATTTCATTTGCATTTCTTTATTATTAACATATTAAAATTTTTAATACTTAGTAGAAAAATTTTCTTTTCAAAAACGATAACATTTTGATAATTTTTCAATAAAATTAAAATTTAAAATTTTTTTTTTAGATTTCTTTGTTTTTGTTTACATTTTAAAATTTACAAAAATTTGTGAATTTTTGAAACAACAAAAAATGACAAGATTTAGAAGTTTATAATAAATTTAAATTTTAGTGTCTTATTCTTTATCAATGTTACACTTTATCCTTTAATTTAAAAGCGCGCACAAAAGTAGAAGAGAAAGTAGAAAATTTAATAATCCCATCGAATATCACATCTTAACATTGTTAGAGATGCGATAAAAGATTTCTGATCTCTTTTTGTTGTCTTCGAATGTGCAGAATTTAATTCTTTTTGATATTTTTCTTCTATATGGATTTATTTCTATTTTTGCACACAAAAGAGAGCTAAAAAATTGTGAAGGGGAAGTAAATAATTTTTCTTTTCTACCTTTCCATACATGTGCACAAATTTAATTATGGTGCGAGTGAAGAAATTTTCTTTAAAACGCACTTTCTGGGAAATTTTATAGCTGCAAGGTAAATTTGTGTTAAATTCTGAGAAATCATTTGACATAATTAAAGCAACGTTGAGTAATTAAAAATGTATTTATTTTTATTGCTTTTTTTTTAAATTGGTAGGTGACGTGAATACATTTCTTAACCACATGCAAAATTGTGATTATTAAAAATATTTCACATGGACAGTCAAAGAAAAATTTTTACTTCTTCACATGGATGAATGTTTTTATTTCTATCTAACATCGTCTCATGAGACGACAAAGCAATTTTGACCGTAAAAAAAGTCTATTATATTAAATAAAATTGAATTGAGTGTACGAGTGGATGTGTGTGCAGCAGGCAAGTCGATTCCGTTAGATTAAAGTGAAAGCAATTTTCACTAGGAATTTTTGAAGAAGGGATGATAAAATTGTTGTCTCGATGGGGTCAATTATAATGATGTAACAATGGAAACATTAACTTCACCTTTTTTGTATGGAATTTCAATTGTGCTACTGCTTGCGGTTGATGACATTGAATGATAATTAAGTTCAAAATGTGTTTTTAATAAAACTGTCAAGTTCATCACGGTCTACTGACCGCTACTGATATTTATCATCACTGCTGCTTGTTACATAGCGATTTTTAATTGAACTTTATTAAAATTTTCACTCAATTAACTTTTTTACCTTTATTAAAAATTCTTTAGAAAGTTAATTAATAAGGAAATTTCTTTTTCTTTCTTTTACTCTTTTAGGACACTCGAGCTAACTTCAATGTTATTACTTATGCGTTGAGTATTAAAGCAATGTTGTTTCGCATTTTCAAATCCATCATAACCAAAAGCATATTATGTATGAATATTTAACGAGATTTTAATGTGTCTCTGTTGCATGCGAAACATTTTCCTCACTCAGTTATACTTATGAAAGACGCATTAAATGCCAATATGGATTTAATCATAGCAAAAAAATATAAATACAGGAGAGAGAAAAATGTTTTTGCGAAAAATATTTTCGTTTAAAAATTCATAAAGTTTATGCGAAAGAATCGATGAGATTTTGTTGGAGAATCATAAAGTGAATCTAAGACATTTCTCCCTTTATTATCAAATTTGTTTATTTTACAGAAAAACATTTTTTATTACACTTCTAATTATTGTGAGTTTATCTTATTTCCTTTATTAAAAATTTTTGTTTTTTAATTAATGAGCTATTAAAAATTAACTATAAAAATCACAGTCTATTGTCACATTTTTATCATTCTGTTTGATTTACTAATCATAGAATGAAAATAATTGTAATTATTTTACTTTTTGGAATTTTAAATTTCTGTCTTCTAATTCAATGTAAAGAATTAGATTTAAATTTTATAAAAATGGAAAAAATGAACGAGACAAACGATTTATTTGAGTACAATTTGAAATCAATTGATAAAATTAATCAAACAGCATTTAAAGTCAATTGCGATGTTAATTTAAAAGTGGAATTAACTACAGAATATCATGTGAGTTAAATGCAAAAAATTTATAATCGAATATAACGAAATTTTTTGTACAGTTTTGGATTCAACTTTTTCACAATAAAGAATTTAAAGAAGAATTTAGTAGTGATAAACCAATGATTACAATTCCAAAGCAAGATATTTGTCAGTTTGTGAATTCTACTTATCGTACGCACATGTGGGAACATCTGAAAGACTTTTCGAATTTTCCTGAACCTGGAACTTGTCCTATTGCTGCTGTAAGTAAAAATTTAAACTTGAAAAAAATCTCATCTATAAAGACGCTAAAGTATTTTTAAATTCAAATAGATAACCTTAATTTTAGTAAAAGTTATCAATTCACAAAATGATTTTGAACTCTATTTTAAAATTTCTAAACTTTTTTAACAAATTTTAATTCAAAAAAAATCTTTAAATATAGGGTGAATATTATCTTAAAGATTACATTCATAATGGACACAGATTCAAGGCATTTATGAAACCAGGATTAATAAGAATCGATATGTTTGTTTCACAAGACCATGAAGATACCCACATCACTAAAAATGGTGTCCGAATTTTTGCTAAAATTGAAGAAATTAATGATTCTTAAAAAATTTGGTCAAAACTAAGAAAAGAAAAATTGCATGGTTTCACAAAAATCTACAAAGTTTCAGAAATTTGTCAAGTTGTGTAAATTAAATTTCACGTTGACTTTAGCTGAAATATTGAATACATGATATATTAAATAATCTGTGAAAATATTAAATTAATTTTGTGTTAACTTGTTTTGAAATTTTATGATAAATTTAATAATGACCTAACGCAATTTAAAATAAAATTCTCCCTCAAAATAATTTAAAACTTTTCGAAATTTATTTATTATTTTTTATTATGTAAGTTTTCTAATCAAACCACAAAACCAGATTAATTTTCACTTGCGATTCGCAAACAATGCAATTTTTTTTCTTTTTGAAGTTCAAGTAAAAACAAAGCCAAATTTTATCAACATTCAAGTGGATTAAGACTTAAAGCCGCATACGCGATAACAATTTAGATAGTCAAATGAAGTTTTTTTTCTTTTTTCATAACACACAAAAGTTCAGTTTCATTTCGCAACGAAATCTTAAAGAGTACAAATCTATTCGTGAAAATATAGAAAGTGAAATTTGTGAAAGAAGCAAAATGAAGACAGTTTTTGTGATAATTTTTTCATTATCATGTTTTAAATTTGTGATAACAAAAAATTTGCCATTTGGTATTGATTTTGAAGATTGTGGTGAGATAAAATAAAATCAAAGTGAAATTATTGCAATTTAAATGATTTTATAGGAGGAAAACTTGAATTAGTTTCAATATCAATTTCAACATGTCACTATATTCCTTGTAAAATTGAAAGAAGAAATTTAGCAGAAATAACTATTGAATATGATCCAAGAAGTAAGTAAAATTATTAAGATGAAAAAATAAAGATTTTCAATCTTGTAAATTTACAAATGAAATCAATAAAAGATTTTATTGAAAAAAATTCAACTCAGTAAAAGAAAGGCAGTTAAAGCAAAACAAAAAAAGCAAAATAAATAGTTTTAAACAAGAAATTTTTGCAAATCATCAAAAAATATTTCTAAGGCTAAAAATATTTCTTATTTTTACGCAGTTTTTTGTTTTAGAAGTATATAAAAAGTTTATTATCAAAACAGTTAAAAATACTCAAGATTTAACCAAGTAAAAAGAAATCACGTTTTATAACGAATCATAAAAAGATATTCTTTTATAATTTCGATAAGTTAAAGAATATTAGTCACCAATCTTATCAATGAATACAATTTTATTTTATTATTAACACAGATTCACCTTATCAAGCAAACACATTGGAATTTGACGCTCGTTGGATTATTGATGGTAAGAGATTGGTTGTTTCAAACTAAAAAGTTCTAATTTATAATATTTGAAATTCTACTTATGTATTTTAGGACTTCAAACAAAAGGTAAGGTTAATGAAAAAGTTCAATGAACTTTAATCTAACAAAAATTAAATTTTTACAGCTCTGTTCATCCCAGAAACATGCAATAATGATGGATGCATAAGAAATTCTCCAAATGGACTTTTGCAATTTACTGTTCTAGTTTATGTTAGTGATACTTTGCCTATTGGAGTGAGTTTTCTTAAAAAATATTAAAATTTTTAAATAAACTTTAATATTTGAATTTTTTTACAGTTAATGGGTTATTTATATTGGAGAACAGTTTACCCAAACAATGGTGATCTTTTGTTCTGTTCACGAATTCCTGTTTTTATTTATTGATTTAATTTTAAAAAGCAAATTTTTGACTGACTTTTTTATATACAAAAAATAAATTAAATGTTTATATTTTATTAAAATTGTTCTTAAGATGTACAAACATCACAGCACTCAGGAAATGGAATTTTTGAGGTGTCCTTAACTTTTTTGCATTTATCAAATGTCGATGTAGGAAGACAGCTTTAAAAACGTAAAAAATAGTCAATTGACATTGAATTTGAACAAATAAGTCCAACTCACTATTTAATAACCAATGAGAAGTCTGCATTACAGCGAACTTTTCTGCACTTTCCGTCGTTAACTTCTTCTGTTCCAGGTAGTAGCTTGAGATTCTCAAATTTGCACATCAATTGACACTTTTCTCCTTCACACTCTTCAATCTGCGTATTTTGGATATAACCAACGGCATAAATCACATCGAGAGAGCAAAATAGCACAAAAAGACCAATGACAATAAACTTCATCTCAATAGATGTTCACAAATTAACGGTCAACAACAAACTAATCTGTGAAGAGACAAATTTATTTCAAAGAAATAAAAAACGAGTCGTTTTCAGACATGAAACTGGTTCACGGATTTATTTTATCTATTTTTAGTATGTTTTGCACACTGAGTCACAGATGGAGAAATTAAAGGTTGATAAAATTTAAACAATTCTAACTGGCACCTCGAAACATGTGACGTCAGTTTTTCCAGATTTTAATGCCCAATGAACGATAGTTTGAATGGTTGGATAGACAGCAAGAACGTCAAATTTATTCTTGTAAGTATACTACTGACCCTGTTTCAGTGGACAACTAACTTTTTGGTCATTTTCATCATAAATATTGCTACAAGCCGATGCACCATCAATTCCGATCCATGGAATTTGAAGTCCATTTATATTTGCCTCAACATTTGTTGTCAGTGATTTAACTGAAAAAAAAATTTCTTTAATTTGAATCTTGAAGGTTGAATAAAGAGTAAAATAATTTACTGTCTCTATCAGGTGTGAATTTCAATATAACTTCAACCGGTCTGCCTCTTTTTAACTTGCAAATGCCTTTTTGGCAATTTGAAAGTGAAACTTCATCGTTGTTTAACTTTCTGAATCCTAAAAATTAAGAAAAAAATTATTAGCTTTGTTGAATTGATTTTAATAATAAAAGTTAATAAAAAGGATTCGACGATCTGTGAAAAAAAAAGAAGAATTCTGTCCAATTTGTTTTCTGCTTATTTATTTTTATATGGAACAAAAAATCTGCGTAGAATTTATTTTCTTATTCGTAGACCACCGACCTATTAGTTATTAAAAAGTTTAATTGAAAAAATAATACAAAAATATTTAAATTTTGTAAGAAGTAAATTTTTAGAACAAAACAAAAAACACATAATGAAATCTTTACTTTAAGTAACAAAATTCAATTTAATGAATAACTATGAAGTGAAATTGAAGATTTTTTAAATATTCCTGACATTTAAGGCGAATTTTATTGATTTGTGTCAAAATATTAATTTTAGCATACAATTTTTACTTTTCATAAACTTTTATTATACTATGGATTTATACAATGTAACTAATGCCAAAAAGTTATAAACATTTCCAGTTTCTCTCTCTCTCGAAATTTCTTGAAATTTTGTTCAATAATTTTTCAATTTTTACCGAAGGCTATGCACATCAACCTGTTTTTTTTCTAACGAACTAAAAAAGAATTTTCATTACCAGTAGCAAGGTTGATCAAATTGCTTTAACGCGCAAAAAAAATATTCTTAAAAGTTGAGTAAATACTTGAGCCTGCTTATTAAATATTTTTCTCTAGGAACTGATTAATAATTCTAAATGGTCGTAAAAACTAATTATCATATTTAATTCACATACTCAGTGCTTTTTTCAATACTTAATTGACAGCACGTACATCTTAACCTTCACACCTGATTTAGTATTTTGACACTTGCTGCAATTGCGAGAAACAACTCTTGAGCTTCATTTAAAATATTGAGCTTTATAAGTAAATAAAATTAACTTTTCGCAAGTTGTTTTATTTATGTAAACATTTTGGTGATGATTCAAATATTATTGAACTAGTTTCAGCTTGTCAGTTTGAATATTTTATAAATTTTTTGTTGATGTAACTTACCTCTGCATTGCTTCGTGTGTGTTTGTGCGTTAACAGCAATAAAAGTCACGCATAACAGCAATACTGTGATCTTTGCCATTTCTTTTCTAAAAATATCATAAAAATTGATTTTTCAAGTCTAAAGGTTCATGTGTAACTAATTAGTATTTTAAAAGTATAACATTGCAGTAGGAATATTTTGAAATATGTTGTGTTAAAAGTTTATGATGTAAAGTGCAAAAGTTATGCAATTTATTTAAAATTTTATGATTTAAAATGCAAATAAAAGTGTTTTTAATTATTAGATCACTTACTTCAATAAAAAAATAATATTTTTAATAAAAACAATACAAAGTTTTTTTGATTTCACCAAATAAAGTTAAAACACGTCTGACTTGGTTAAAATGTTAAGTAATACTAAAAGTAAGTAATTGGAACTGTAGAGTGAAAATGTTTAAACATAACTTGAGTATGATTGAATGTTGTGTTCGCTCTCTTATACTCGCGCTGCTACTCACTGTTGAATAAAACACGTTTGTTATGCCTCAATCATATGCACTTTACGAGATTTGAGTCAATTTTTGTGTGAGATTTATATGCTAATCACTCCGCTGTCTATAAGTGGCTTGCAGTGTTTATAGCGGTTAATTTCTGTGAAACATTCTAATCTCTCGGGGTTAATTGGGTTAGTGTGAGCAGGAAATTGCGCTGTCTGTGGACAAAGTAACAATTTTTATTCAATCGTCACTCATTAGTCAAAAAGTTGAGAATTCGCACAATTATGGCAATATTTATTTTTCCATTAAGCTAAATGAAATTAAAATATAAAAGAAGTTTTTCATTGATGATTTTAATTGCGTAAATGTTTACTTCTGATGATTTTTTAGGGAATTTTTTGACATTTATTGTCTTTGAAGGTTATTCATATTATGAATATTCCAATAAAATCAAATATTTGTGAACTTTCTGGATTTTTCGATTTTTACAAATAGATCAGAATTTTTAAATTGTTTTACTTTTTTTCCAAATATTTTTAAATTCGACAATAGTCAAATTAAACATTATTTATTTTTTTTTGTCATTTTTGAATAGATTTCTTTAAAAAGTAATCAAAAAAGAGGTTTTGGTTTAAATTTTAAAAACTCTAAAAAGTTCACAAATTCTAACAAATTTTCATCCTTGATAAATAAAAAATTTTTATAAGAAACTCCATTAAAACAAAGCTTTAACTGCAATAAAAAATTCAAAAATTCAGGCGTGTGAAAATTTTCTAATTCTTTCTCTCTCTCTCACGATAAACATCCACGCAAAAAATAATCACTGCACACAAAAACCTGAGTGACACAGAGAAGAAAAAAATTTGCTGAAAGAATTATTTATTGGATACAAGTAAA
This sequence comes from Polypedilum vanderplanki, assembly GCA_018290095.1. Taxonomy (NCBI): domain Eukaryota; kingdom Metazoa; phylum Arthropoda; class Insecta; order Diptera; family Chironomidae; genus Polypedilum; species Polypedilum vanderplanki. Next base: position 18,059,215 of record CM031381.1, on the reverse strand, counting down.
GAAAAAATTTAGAAAAATTCGTCAAATGCGCTACATAAAAAGTTCTAAAGTAGTGGAGATGTAAAGACAAATATAAAAATATTTAAGTGCGCAAAATAAATGTGAGTAATTATCAAAAACAAAACAAAAAATAACAAAAGATTAAAAAGTTGAAAAAATTCGTAAATAAATGTAATATAATAGTGTATCGAAAGAGAAAGGAAACGTTATAGAATTCTTATTGCTTATTGTTCTAAAGCCACTTCCGGGATTATAAAAATAAGCAGTTTTTTGTGCTCATATTATTCACACTCACTATGACACATTTTTGAGTGCGAAGGAAGAAAAGAGGAAAAAAAGTTGCAAATTTATGAGAATTTCTTTTCATTCGGTGTTGCTAAAAATAGCAGCAAAACAAAACCAGCGCAATTGACGGTGGAAGACTTGCTCACAATTTTTTTCTATCTCTACTTATAGAAAGAAACTATAACAGCCTCCACTTCACTAATCGATTTCTTTATGTTTATGACAAAGTTTTTCTTTCTGAATCAATAAAATAAAATTACTCATACTCTACTTTAAATTTATATTTTTTTTTTCAGATAAGATTGCGAAAAAAAGAATCACAGCGTAAATTGTCAACACAAACACGCTTGTCATTTTATAATTTCTATTTGATAAAGATATACACACAGTTGAGAAAAAGAATTAGTTGAAAAAAGTGAGAAAAAATGACGACTATGTATGGACGAGATCCATTGGAAGAATTATGGAAAGAGATTTTAGGTAAATCATAATCAATTATTATTCAATAAATTAAATTAAAAATGACAAATTCATTTTAGATCTTCATTGGAACTACCTCGAGATGGAAGAGAGCTTAAAGAAAATTGATGAACGAAAAAAGCTGGAAGGACGATTGAGAGAATATATAAGTATTGTGCCACATGATAGGAAATTTTTCTTACCTGAAACAGAACATGTTCTTCGCATAAGCATACAACAAATGCGAGATTTTTCAGCTTTCAAAGGCGCCATCGGATTTGAGTCAATTAGTCAGTATGCAAATAATCTTTTCACAAAGCCTTGGCGAAAGGAATATAGAGTGATCAAGGTCAGTAATATTGTGCATTTCCTTAAAGTTCATTAAACTTATTTATTTACTTATTTTTTAGATGTATTCGGGATTTTATCAGCATGAAATTAGAAACAATTTACTCGATGCAGAGAAAATTTTTATCGCAATGGGCTACAAATTAATGCCAAATCAAACGCTTGTTCTTGAAGGCCCGATATGTCCAGATCAAGTGACAAATGTAAGTCGTGATGCACTCACTGCTTATGTAGAGTGTCAAATAATGAAGCAAGTCAATAGTGAACTGACCTCAATTGGCCTCGCAACGACGTGGAATGAAATTTTTAATTTCCGCGAATGTCACATTGGTGACTCATCTCAGACGATCAAAGGTCTAACACAGATGCTGCAATCACATCACATACACATGCACGGAGCTATGAGAAAGGGTAAGTCATCATTTTATTACAAACGTTTGACAATCAGAAATTACGACAAGAATTGTAGAATTTTTACAAAATTGTTGATTTTTTTACAAGAAAAATTGTAAATATATAAAAATTCTACAAGATTTTTATTTCACTTTTAAAAATATGAGCCTACTACTAAATTTAAACTTTGATATTGATTTGATTAAATTTTGAATATTATATCAATATTTAGCAATTTTAAAAAGAATCTAAAGCGTTCATATTTTCAAAAAATTTCTAATTTAACAGTTTTGTAAATTTTTAAAAAAATTTCTTATTGTCAAACTATTTCAATCACATTTTTTATCAAATTTCATCATAGTAGAATTTTATGATTTTTTAGATCCATATGCTTTGGCTCTTACATCACCGCCTATGCACCATCATTATCAACAGCAACAGCAAGCGCAACTTTGTAGTACACATTGTAGCATTCACCATCCTCATCCGTACAATCATCAAAATACCCTGCCACCACCACCTCTACCCGCGACCACAAATGTGCAACAGCAAGCACCTAATTCATATTATCATCATTACAATCAGCCTCCACCACCACCACCGCCCTGCTCACTTCACTATGTGCCACAACAAAATTGTTATCAACATCACCTTCCGCACTCAAAATCACTCGATCAATATGATGGCACAAAAATACAACAAGGAAATGGTGGAGTAAATCATCATCGATTGTCATTAGATCATAATTATAAGCAGCAACAACAACAACAGCAGCAGCAACAGCAGACACATTTCGATTACATTGATGTTGCGTTCAATCATCCATACAATCAACCAAATTCAAGAGCTCCTCTTCCTTATAATATCTCATCAAATTTAGGTCATGATGCTGGCTATTATCCAACGACTGATCATACGAGAATGTTTAGCACAAATGAATTTTATCAGCAACAATTAATGCAGCAACTGCCAACGACAGTCAATGACTATCATCATTCACATCATCAAAAAAGCTGTAATTATTCAGATGCTTCTTCACCTGCTGTCCATGATGAGCTTATTTCATTTTCAAACGAGCCAGTTAGAATTAAACCGTCATCAGAAGCAAAACTGCGGAGTAGTTTGAAAAAAGGCACACAAAGTACAACTGCCTCAGATAGTGTCGATATGGAACAAGAATTAAATGAATTAAGAGCATTGAAGAGAGAAAAATCATCAACTCCTGCGAGTACAAGTAGTGATGTAAAAACACGAGATGGGATTGGAAATTATCAAGCTTGGGATTATGTCTTTCAAAATCTCGAGAAAGAAGAAAAGAAAAATCATAAAACGCCAACGGCTGATGAAAAAATTGCAGTTGAACTTGAAAATTTGAAAGTAACATCAAATGGACATGGACCACCAAGAGATCGCTCGCTATCACATAAGAGCAATAATATAAAACCATCATCATCATCAAGTAGTCATCATACGAAAACAAGAACAAAATCAGTATCAGCAGCAACAAGTGATACACAAGCGAGCAATCATGAGCACAAACGAACGTCGTCTGTGATGGAAAGCAATCAAAGAGTGCAAATGCCAAAAGCGCCAGAATTAATAGTTGGAATTAACGAATGGAGCTGTCGATTTTGTACTTTTCTTAATCCAAATACAAAGAAAATTTGCGATATGTGCAGCAAATCAAAAGATTTTTTCCTCGATGCTGACAAAAATGCAACTGCAACGTGTGTCTGAGATAGGGCTAAAAATCGGCATTTTTAGTAACAGTTTTTTACTACGCGCACTAAAAAGTAATAATTTTTGTTTTAATTTGTTAATTATTAACACTTTGGTCCATTTTTATTACTATCAATTCGCGGTTGTATAGTTGAAAAAATATAATAATTGAATAGTGAAAGTATCCTCTTTCCTCCTTAAAAATATACTGTGATAAAACAACATTAATGTTTTTGTGCGAATGTTTTTTTGTTGTTTGTTAGTATCGCGCTGAGATCAATTATTTTAATTCTGCCTCAATTATGCACAATTTTACTTAGCCCACTTACAAATCTTTTCTTTTTTTAATTAATGGACCAAAGTTTCAATTAAATTACTGCATTTTTAGAAATAATCAATTTGTTGTGTTGTTTTTTGCTTGTTATTAATTAAATGAAAATCAAAATTTCATAAATATTTTTTGGAAAAGATACTCTAGTCGTGAGATCGTCCCTTGCCTCGTCACTACTTTTTTTTAAATTTCATGACAAAAATAACTTAAGTGAAATTTTTTCTTCCTCCAATAACCAAAAAATTTAAAAATGAAGCTTAATAATTTTTTTGGGAATTTCTTGAAATTCAAGAAATTAAAATTTTATGCGAGTGGAAAACCGAAATAAGTATTCAGTAATAATTGTTAGCCAAAAGCATAGAGTTCAATAGCTTTTGAAATAACAGCAAACATACTTTAAAAAGAAGATTTTTAAATGATCAGAGCTAAATTATTCACAAAAAAAAACTCAAGGAAATTGCTCAAAAAGAACTGTCTATTTCCACTCACTTACTTCCCAAAAAAACATTTAAAATTTATATTTCATGGAAAAATTAAAAAAAAATTGTTATTTGATATCTTTCAAAGATTGTTTATTATACATTTTAAAAAAAAAGAGAAAATTATATAATCATATCTACATTTTGCGAGCTGACACAAAAAATATAAAATTAATGAGATGAAAGTTCTTCTTCTACCCTACTTTACACTTTTTATTTGAATATAAAGAATGAGTGCATTTGAGACACTTACGAGCTGTATAAAAGCGTAGAAACAAATGTCTTTTTGTGACAAAAAAATCTATTTTTCAAATAAATGGAAAAATAATGACGTAGATATGAAATCAAAATAAAAAAAATTTGAAAAAATAAAATCATGATGAAAGATAAATTTTAAATTCATTATACATAGTGACAAAATTGAGAATGAAAAAAATACAAAAACGATTGAAAATAAAAATTTATTTAATGATGAAAAAGAAAAAAATTTTTGTTTTATTGATCTTTGATCTTGAACTTGAAAATTGTTCTTGATCTTGTAATCCAATTTTATTTAGTTTTATCTTAAAAATTTATAAGTTTAAAATGAAACTTATTCATAAAGGCATAATATTATTTAAATCTAAAAAACTTGACATAAAAATATATGAAACCAAAGTTTCCGCAAGAACTCTCTTAGAAAAGAAGTTGAAAAATAAGAAAAACAAATCCAATGTCATTAAAAGTTTACCAATCTCAGCAGTGAGGTGTTTTTGAATTATGACAAGATTACTGAAGTAGAAAAGAGACTAATTTTAGGTAATTTTTTAAAGAAATATTTATCACACGTAGTTGACGACGATATATTAAGTTTTCTACTTTTTTGACATATCCTAACAACATCTAATAATTATTGTTTACCCACAATATCACCTTATTTGTTAAAATGCAATCAATATTTATGAAGCACCTTTCCCCTTTTTTCATATTCCTTTTCCTTTAATAACTACGATATTGAAAAAAATATCGACAACTACCAGTTTTTTCTCTCTCTACAACAGACCAAAGTCGATAAAAGAGCAAAATAGCTGTCGCAAACTCAAACTAAATGGTCTTATATGATAACCCATGTTAATTGACTATAGTGTCACATGTGCTTCGCTGCTTTTTTATATACTACGTTAGTGTGTAAAGAAAAAAACAACAAACACTTTTACTCACTCATTCATTCATATTACATATAACTCATGAACATTTGAAGACATAAAAGAGTTTCTCTCTCTTTGTTTTCTCTTGTCTTATTTCTCTCTCTCTTATTTTTTTTCTTTACAGTTGCGCAATTGAGCAAAATTGAGAATAGAAAGAAATTCAGAAAATTTCTTCAATACAATTTGTAGGAAAATTAAAAAACGGAGTTCGACACTGGTGCCATTCTCATTCAATTCCCCCGTCTTGCCGCTTTTGCACAAATTATTTTAGTGAATATTTTTTAGTTATTCTCGAGGCACAGTAGTGAAGTATTTGTGTAATTAAAATTAAAGTAAATTAGTGTGTCTCATATGTTATTAGTTTTAAAAAAAATTCATTCCGCGCTAAGCAAGAAACGAGGAAAGAAAATTAATTTTTCATACAAAAATACTTTTTTTTTTCTTTAAAGAGAGAAAAGAGAATAAGAGAAATTTGTATATATATGAGAGAGTGAAAAAAAAATTTTTTTTTAAATAAAAACACATTTTTTCTCATTTTAACTTTAGCAATCGTTGCACGATAATGTACAAGTTGTAATTTTCGTGAGTCAAAAATAAACATTTTTATTTTATATTAAAATATAAATATTAAAATTTAATTTTGTGTGTACTCGTGTGTAGTTAATTTAAGCAAAAATGGCAAGCGGGTTTTTGAAGCAAAATATTATATCGCATCTACTGATAACAGCGACAATCTTAACATCGGGAATTATAGTGAATATTATTCAGGTGCTATTGCACATACTCGTTAAGCCTTTCAATAAACGGCTCTTTCATCATTGCATGTATTATGTTTCATGGACATGGCTAGCACGTAAGTAAAAAAGGGCATGGAAGTTCATGTTTGAATTTCTTGACGTTTTTCTAATTGATAACCTAACGAAGTTACGTGATATTTTTTTATCTTTGGCATTTGTGACGTATCTTTTTGAACTTAATCCAACTTTTATTTCCTCCTTTGTTGCAATCAAAATATTTCAATTTGTCGCCAAGGGAAGAAAATTTATCTACCTGAAATTTTTTTATATTTCGTAGAATAAATTTAAATTTATTTTATTGCATTTAGGTAAAAGTTTAATCCATTCTATGTATTTTAATGACATCTCTACACAGAATTCGGCAAAGAAACTTAGAAAAAATCAATTTAAATTTAAGAGAGCAGCAAGAATAACATTAGTTGTTTTTGAAGAAACTTAATTATTTCAGAGAATTTTTTTATTCTTGAAAAGATTGTTTTCTTGTGTAAAATCTACTGAATTCTAGAACATGATTTTATAAGAAATTTCATCTCTTTAAAAGAATTTATAACAATTTTAAACTGTAACTGTTAAAGTTTTCAATCCAAATTAAAATTTTAACAATAAAACGGATTTGCTATTAATGGTAACACCAACATTACGGAAATTACAGTTTTTAATTTAATAGCAATTGTAACTTAATAGCAACTCTATTTAAAAAGATTAGATCATAAACAAATCATGCAAATAAAAACTACAATATTTCATAAATAAATAAAATCGAAATATTAACCGCCAAAGTAGCTATTTGATTACAAATTTACAAAACCAAAAAAATCAAATAGAAATAAGAGCAACAAATTTTTCAGTTTTTTATAAATAATCAACAAAAAATTAGTGAATATCTACATTTTGTTAAAAATATACAACTGTACTTATTTTACGTTAATACTTTTTAGGTAGTCAGATAAATTATAAAAAAAATTTTAATTGCTCTCCACTTTTTTCTAATGACCAGATAGAGTGACAAAAAAAAGAAAATGAAAGATTGTTGTTGCTGAAAGTGAAAGTTTTTTTAATCAAATTTTTTCTTCTCTTAAATGAGTATACTTTTTGGATATTTTTAAATTTAATTTGTATACAAAATCAGTAAGCTGCATTCTCTTGATATGCATCTATAATTGTACATTTTCATTTATTAAAGTAAACGAAATATCTTTTTTGCGACTCAAATAGAAATTCGTTTAAGATTTTCTTAATTCACTCTCAAGTGCGATAAACTTTTATATGGAATTTAACCTTCTTCAATGTGACTCAAAAAATTTTTTTAAAAAGTTATGAATTTTTAATTGAATTCCAAATTTTTTGTTTGCGTCGTTGAATGTTTATGAAGCCAACCTATTAAATCATATAAGAATAAATTCCTATACACATTCATCTATTTACAATAGTAAAAGGAAAAAATCAATTGTTGTGTGACAGCTGTAAGGCAGTTGCTCATCCCTTTCCTATTATACACAACCATGAAATGGCATTAAATCCGTTTTTGCTACTCATTTTTTCTTGCTGATAAGATTTGATTCTGAGTTTTTTTTGTATGATGGGGTGCATGGCCTATTTTTTAAAAAAATTAATCAGTTACGTAAAAAATATTTTCTTATCGATTTTAAATTTTTTTCTTTTTTATTTTTACAGAGTGCGTATTTGTCATTGATTTCTGGTCAAGTTCTGAACTTATAGTATATTGCAATGAAGAAGATTTGAAGTACATTGGAAATGAGCATAATTTCACACTCATCAATCATTCATATGAAATTGATTGGCTTGTTGGATGGTTATTAATTGAAAAATTCCGTGGTTTAGGATGTACTCGTGGTTTCATTAAAAATGCTATCAAATACATTCCTATATGCGGATGGTTTTTTGGCTTTGCCGAGCATGTTTTTTTACAGAGATCATTCGATAAAGATAAGAAAGTCATTGAAAATAGAATTTCTGAATACATGACCTATCCAAATTCTACTTGGATTGTGGTCACAGCTGAAGGCACAAGATTCACAAAAGAAAAACATGAAACGTCAATTAAATTTGCAAAAGAAAAGAATGTTGAACCACTTAAGCATCATCTCATACCTAGAGCACGCGGATTTGCTACATGCATTCCATTATTGAAAAAGTACAATTGTCCAGTAATTTATAATGTTCAACTTGCCTTTGAAAAAGATGCAAAAGTTGCACCAACATTGGGTAATTTGTTATTAGGCAAAAAAGTCGTCGCACATCTTTTTATTGAGCGAATTCCAATGGAGAAAGCAGAACCGACTTTTGAATTCTTATACGATGTTTATAAAGAAAAGGATGCGCTCCAAGATAGTTTTCATAAATTTGGAAACTTTTATGAAGGTCGAGGACTAAAACCAGTTGAGGGTGTGAGAATGAAACCAAGACTACGCATACTTATTAATACAGTAATTTGGATAATTTTTTCAATATTCCTAATGACTTATTACACAATCAAATTGATTCTTGCTGAACGATATTTTTTGCTCACGACAGTTAGCGTTGGCATTATTGCAATGCGTAAGTATCTCATAAAAATAATAAGTTAATGATAAATTGATTGAAACTATTGTCATATTATTGTTATCTTTTAGTTTATTTTATGCTCCAAAATATCCTACGTCATTCGAAAGTCAATAAGTCAGGATCACAATATGGAAAATCACGATGAAAGAGAATTTAGTTAAGCAATCAGAACAATTATGACAAATCAAACCTAAAAATATTGTCAACAAAAGACAATTTAATGTCAACTACCTGCATTTATTATCTATTCTTCTTACTCCATACTTTTTCCCTTCTTACTTATTTAGAAAACTAAACGAATTTTTCTTCATTCTTTTGTAGTTCTAACTAACTTTTTACTAGTGATAATGCAATAAAGAAAATTCAATTTTTTCCGCAAATTTTGCGTTAATGAAAAGCATTGTTTTAAATTTTCAAAAAAATACTTTTTGTTTACATTTTTAATTTCAGAGTTTTAAAAAGTAAACAAAACTTTTAATCAAATTTTTCGCTTTTATAATTAGTAAATTTTTATTATTATGAATTACAAAACGAGATACAAAGTATCAAAACACAATTTAAAAGCAGAATTGTAAGTATGAGTTTCTTTTAATGTATAAATTGACTAGAATACGTGACAAAAATTTTTTCTACTCACTCATCATTAGAAGTCATTTTAATAATTCATTCAAGTCTACTTGTGGTTAGATAATTTAAAAATCATATTCCATTTGAGATTTGAAAGACTTTTAGGAAATTCCAAAGTAATCAATCGTAAAATGTCAATTTTATTTATAGTTAAAGTTTTCTAGAATACTTAAGGATGTAAAATAAATTTTTATTTAGGTAGGGTAAAGGAAGCTATTTTTCGCCCTATTTGAATTTGCTGAAAAATGTACTTAAATCAACCAACACCATCATATTTCTTATGTGGATCAATTAAAAATCATATTAAAACATTATTTATCTCTTCACTCATGTTCTAAATGCAATACTTTTCAAGAAATGTTCATTTTCCTAAATCTTCAATATATATGAAAATTTTTGCAAGATTTAATTCACTTTATTTTCACTTATTGTTAGCATTTTACTCACGTTTTATCATTTAAATATTTGTAAAAAAGCTTTAACTATAATATAAATCCATTAATGAAACTGAGAAACAAGTTTAAACTAGTGAAATTAAATTAAGAATCGGGAACCTATTGTTTCGCCCGATTTGTTCCTAATTTTTCGCCCCATTTGTTTACAAAAATTTTACAGAAAAATGAAAATCGCGCTCAGTCGAAATTGTGTAAAACACGCTCAAAACATTTCGAAAAATTAAAAATTATCATTTTTTGCTTTCTAAAACATTTTAGGAGTTGCAGATCGCAAGTAAACTGAATAAATAATAATAAAAGAATGAAATATTGTAATTTTGTAGTGTTTTAAGAGATTTTGTGAAGAAATTCAAACGTAAACAAATAAGGCGAAAAATTAGGAACAAATAGGCTTTTTCCGACCGGGAACGGGAACGGGAATTCCCGGGAATTCCCGTTTCCGTTCCCGTTCCCGTTCCCGATGAAAGTCCGGGAATTCCCGACTCCAATAAATTTGAAAAATTTTTAAATTTTTTAATGAAAATTTTAAAATTTTTCAATATTTTTCAGTTAATAATCCAAAACCAACAAAAAATTTAATTCTAGCCATTTTTTTAAATATTTATTAGTATTTTTTCAATATATTGATAAAATTTTCAATAAACAATTCCGAAATTGCGAAAAAAAATTAATTTTAATTCTTTCTCAAGTTGTTTTCGTTTAAATTTCTGAAATTCGATGATAAAAATATTTTTGATTCCAAATAAATTTTTAATTTAATGACTTCAACTCTATGAAATAAAATTTATTATTTTATGGAGATTCAAGTTTACTAGAAATTTTTGCCGTATTATTGAATTACTACTAGCCTTGTGAAAATTTTATTTCTAGAAATTCAATTTTTCTTTATTTTCTAAAAGTAATCGTACTAAGTAATTTGTAGTTGTATATGATTCAAAAGCGATTTAAATTAACAAAAGCACTTAATAAAGCTGAAATTTTTGTTCAAAAGAAGCAAAGTTTTGAGAAACCTTAAAATCTGTAAGGTTAGTAACATTTGAGAATAGAAATAACTCTAAATAGAATCAAGAAAACGTAAAACGACTTTTCTTATAGATATAAATTCGAAGTTTTTTATCTTTCTTAAAAGTTTGAAACAAAAAAGAGTTGAAGATTAAAGAGAAATTAATTTTTCAAAAGACTAAGTTGAATTTAAAATTTATGAATTGACCAATAGTTACAGTAAAAAAACAGTAAATGTGTAAAAATGAGTCTTTTTTAATATTTTTTTTGATTTTTTTGGCTGTTTTCAAAGTATTTTTTTCTTCATTCCCGTTCCGGGAAATTCCCGTTCCCGATCACTCATTCCCGTTTCCCGTTCCCGTTCCCGGAATTCTCAATTCCCGGGAATTGGAAAAAGCCTAGGAACAAATAGGGCGAAACAATAGGTTCCCGATTCCTAATTTAATTTCACTAGTTTAAACTTGTTTCTCAGTTTCATTAATGAATTTATATTATAGTTAAAACTTTTTTACAAATATTTAAATGATAAAACGTGAGTAAAATGCTAACAATAAGTGAAAATAAAGTGAATTAAATCTTGCAAAAATTTTCATATATATTGAAGATTTAGGAAAATGAACATTTCTTGAAAAGTATTGCATTTAGAACATGAGTGAAGAGATAAATAATGTTTTAATATGATTTTTAATTGATCCACATAAGAAATATGATGGTGTTGGTTGATTTAAGTACATTTTTCAGAAAATTTAAATAAGGCGAAAAATTAGGAAACGTAGGTCGAAAAATTAGGTTCCATATTCAAAGTGAAATTATAATTAAACTACTCATCGTCGGCTTACAAGTGGTGTTTTAATTGAAAGTGCTTCGCTTTTTACATTTAAAACTTCAAACAGAATAGAAATTGATTGAATAGTTTGTGAAATATTATTGGTTAAAGTTGAAAATACGAAAGTAGGGCGAAAAAATAGGTTTCTTTACCCTAAATATTCTAAATTTATATTCTACTAAAAAAAGATAAAGACTTTGTTCTTAATGATATTTTAACTGCAGTTTTTAGCGTCAAAACAATGAAACTAATGTAAACTAGACATCTAAGGTTCACACACTGTGAAATATCACTTAAAAAGCTCTCAGAGAAAACAACCACTTTAGTTGAGAATTGAGCTTCCTCTCATGAGCAATAATAAAATAAACTCTCACGCCGCTCATATTTAAATGAATTCTGTGTATAAATATAATCGATATTTCAGAAGCTTATTTAGTAGAGTTTTGATATTTAAAGTGATCGGAAGTAAACTTTTATAATAAAAACGTGATCAATTGGCAAAAGTAAAAAAGAAAAAAAGTAGAAATTCCAGTGGTGATTTTAGTGTGAGATATTGTGTAATAGAAAGTGATAGTGATAAGAAATAGTGAAGAAATAGACAACAAAAATGCTGCAAAAATGTGAGTAAAGTTTTTGTTTATTTAACTTTTTATCACATGGTAATGAGTCTTTGTCAGTTCTCAAAGAATTTATAATAAATTCAGTTAGCGTCTGATATTTGTGCCTTTTTTCGGAAAATCCCATTGAAATATAACTTGAATTAAAATTCTAGTTTCAACTTGTGCATAAAAATGAAGCTGTTTTCGTGTTAATAACAATATATTCTATGTGACATTCGTGATAAATTCGATAATGAACTTCAAATTGCTTCTTGCGCACTCGGATATTCCAGTAGTTTCTTTTTGTGATTTTCCTGAAAATTTTACTTATCGTGTTTGTTTTTTAAGCACGTATAACCGTAATTGAATGTCTATTTTGTCAACAATAAATTCAAAAGTTTATTTTTAAAAAAAGAATTTATTTTAAAGTTGTAAACAAAAGTTTAGTCTCCATATTTATTCATCATAAAAGCCGGCTATTTTAATCTTTTACTGATCTTCCACAAAAAGATTTGCAGTGCTTCACCTTAAATTTGTTTACTCAATCATAAATTTTTTTTTTAAAGTAAAAGCTTCAAGAACTTAGGTGATAATGAAGCGATAATTCAAAAAAACCTTGACTTTTAGAAATTTCTTGCTATGATAATGCAATGAACTGATCATGAATTTTAAAAAAGAACATGATTTGTAAAATGGCGAAATATCAAGTTTTTAAACTGGTTTTCATGTTTGAAAGAACCTTTTGGTCACAATATTGTGCAAGATCTTTTTTTTTGTTGTGATATAAATTTTTGTTGTTGAACAAGTTTATAAATTGATTTGTAAATATACAATAAAATGAAGATTGTAATAAAAACTTTTACACCTTTTCCTGTTCTTTCATCTGTAGGGTAAAGGATAATAATAATTACCGTCTTCCCTCGAATAAAAGAGCCTTCAAAAATTTAAAAATCTGAGCAAATTTCAGAATTAACGTATTTTTTTCCATACTAACAAAATTGAGCAAATGGCTCTTTTATTCGAGGGAAGACGATTTTTACAATTTTTTGCGATCTTTTGCAATCTTTCAATCTTTGTTCAATTTTGTCATTTTAAAACATGTTCTTACTCGTTTCACTATAAATTAGCATCTATTATCATATGTTATACACTTATTAAATGTTTAGTGAAGAATCAATTGATGAATCATGAGAAAATCAACGAAATTTTAATTTGATTTCTTTGTTTACAAATTTCGAAATTTTTCAAAAAAATTTCCGAACATAAACAAAAAAAAATTTGCAATTTCAACTAAAATACAGCCTTAAACTGTAATATTCTAGTAGAAAATGATAATAAGGGATGGCAAAAGACTTTTCTGTGTACATAAGATCATTCATTCCAACGAAAAATGCGAATTTTACCAAATCAAAATTATGCGATTTTTTGCGATTTTTAAGATCATTTGAGATCTTTTTTTGAGTATCCTAGTCTGGCTTTGTAATTCTTTCTCTACTTGTTTTCGCGCAAAAATTTGAAATTTGGATTTTTAATAAATAAATCTTCAAATTTATCTCTGATATTTATTCATAATTAAAATTGTTACAGGCAACTAATTGAGTAAAGTTATGAGCTTTTTAATCATAATAATAATGAATAACATGATAGATTGCATTAGAGTTGAAGTAAAATAAACGACATATATGTTTTTAAAAATTCTTGAATCGCTTTCTTTAGTCTCCAAAAACCATAAAATGTTTCTAAGTAACCACATTTTCTTCTATAAATCGTTGATAATAAATAAATGGATAAATATTTTTTTTTTCCTAAAATATTTTTGTGACAAAATATCGGGATCGGGATCGGGATTTCGGGAACCCCTAGAAAGAAATGTTGTGAGCTTGTAGTGTTTGGAGAGATTTTGTGAAGAAATTCAGTTGTAAGCAAATAGGTCAAAAATTAGGAACCAAAATAGGTCAAAAAATAGGTTCCGTAGGTCAAAAATTAGGTTCCGTATTCAAAGTGAAATTGTGATTAAACTACTCATCGTCGGCTTACAAGTGGTGTTTTGACTGAAAGTACTTCACATTCTACATTTAAAACTTCCACCAGAATAGAAATTGAGTGAATAGTTTGTGAAATATAATTGGTTGAAGTTGAAAATATGAAAATAGGTCAAAAAATAGGTTCCTTTACCCTACAAGTTGATTTATTTCACAGAAATTCATTATTATGATTGTTTATAAACAAAATAGTAGGAGATTTTTGTTTATGTTTGAATTACAAGCAGATTCATATAAATATCAATATGAAATTCAAGATCTGTGAACTTTTAGGATTTTCATTTTAATTTTTTTTTTGATTTATAAAAATACTTTCTAGGTTGAACGTTTATGCAATACTCTTTAATCTAGAAATTTTTTTTTAAAAATTGAAACATTTTCGAAAAAAAATGTGAACAAAAATATTTTGAAAATTTAGATTTATTCAAAACGAGTGGAAAAGTGTCCGCCAGAGGACGGATTACTTTAGCGCATTTTTGGTGCCTAGATCAGTGTATGTTAACAAATTACAGAATTATTAGATTCGTTTGAGATATAAATTAACATTTAAAAATAATATGATCGAAATAAATTAAAAATATGGGAAAATCATATTTATAAAATTTTGATGCATAAAAATACGGCGAGCGTTTTTAATTGAAGTTAAATTTATCAGAGTTCGAAACTGTTTTACAAATAACTAAAAATCAACTAAATTTTATTCGAATAAGAATTTCAACTAAAATGAACTAAAAGTTATTCGAATAAAAATATTGGTGTGTTCACTTTAAAACCAGACACTTTTAGGAACCTCATTTAATCCAATCTTTCTCTAAAACTACTACTGTATTTGACAAACGGTGAAAAACATGTTATAGCTAGAGCTTATAAGCAGTTTTTTAGATAGTTTTGATTACAATTGATGTTTGTTTAATATCCTTAAACAATCTCCAAATACATTTTGAAAATTTATTTTTTAAACACAAAACTTTAAAAGAATTTTAGTCATGAAAGAACATTGACAAAAAATATCGCATGCTCTCTAAATAAAGTTTACTTTATGTACTTTTAAAATCTAAAACCACAATTTAAATATCGTCTGTAGTTTGAGAATAATAAGCGTACAAAAATATGACCAAAAATATCTTGACTTTTACAAAAACCTTCATATTTCGTAAAATACTTGATCATTCAAAATAATTCATACACCATTCGATTTGTCTTTAAATGTACTAAATAATTATATATGATAAATATTTTTTGGCGAATCTATCATTTTCCGTACGATTTTCAAAATTTCTTTTGTTTACATGTGACGAAAATGTAAACAAACAAATTCGACAATTTTCTTTCGCTCATATCTTTTAAAGTACATAAGTTCTAGCTCTATTGAAGGATTTGATAGTTCAATTAAAATTTGAAAATATTTATAAAAACAAGCTTAGAGCTAGAACTTATGTAGTTTAAAAGATATGGGCGAAAGAAAATTGTCAAATTTGTTTGTTTACATTCTCGCCACATGTAAACAAAAGAAATTTTGAAAATCGTACGGAAAATGATAGATTCGCCAAAAAATATTTATCATATATAATTATTTAGTACATTTAAAGACAAATCGAATGGTGTATGAATTATTTTGAATGATCAAGTATTTTACGAAATATGAAGGTTTTTGTAAAAGTCAAGATATTTTTGGTCATATTTTTGTACGCTTATTATTCTCAAACTACAGACGATATTTAAATTGTGGTTTTAGATTTTAAAAGTACATAAAGTAAACTTTATTTAGAGAGCATGCGATATTTTTTGTCAATTTTCTTTCATGACTAAAAGTTCTTTTAAAGTTTTGTGTTTAAAAAATAAAATTTCAACATGTATTTGGAGATTGTTTAAGGATATTAAACAAACATCAATTGTAATCAAAACTATCTAAAAAACTGCTTATAAGCTCTAGCTATAACATGTTTTTCACCGTTTGTCAAATACAGTAGTAGTTTTAGAGAAAGATTGGTTTAAATGAGGTTCCTAAAAGTGTCCGGTTTTAAAGTGAACACACCAATAAAAGCCTAATCGATTAAATTTTAGTTGAAAATTTTAATCAGATAAGTTTAAGTTGATTTTTTGTTATTTGCAACCAAAATATCAAACGGTTTCGGACTATGCAATTTACAGAATCTTATAATAAATTTTATTGAGTTCAAAATAACGGTTAAGACTCAAAATATTTAAAGTTCAAATATTTGCCGTTGTGGGCGCTGCAATCGTTTTCGCAGCCAACTTCGCGTTGTTTACATTTTTCAATTTGGAAATTTAAATTCGTAATTTCCCAATTAATACAATAAGTGATAGGAATATAACTAAGCGTCGCCGGAATAAACCAATAGCACAAATCAAATACAGCAAACCGGAAGTCTCTAGCTATTGTAGTTTTCGAGATCTCGCGCCTCACCGGGAGCCAGCCAGCCAGCCAAAGTGAAGATATAAGCGGCATTGTTGTTACGCTAAAAATTTATAATATATATTCTTGCTCTTAAAGTCTATTAAAACATCAAAATGAACAACTATAAAAAGATCTTATATTGTTGATTGACCAACAAATTAAACATTAGTTATATATCAGTTTATCAATTAAAAAAGTTCATATTCCTTGAGAAAAATTAACAAACATTTTTTTAAAAACTTATAAAAAATTTAAAATAAGTATTTAAAAAAATCTATTATAAATTTTTTTGGATTTCATAATATTTATTCTTTTTAATCACGAAATTTCAGAGACATAAAAAACCAACGTGTCTCTTCTTAAATGGAAAAAAAATATGAATCATTTAAACCCATAAAAATCTACATTGATAAGCTCAATTAAAATTGTTTCAAGCTCAGCACAGCTTTATTATTTCTTATCAATATTTTTACACTTCAGTTGAACGCAATTTTTACTTTCTTAGTTAGTCACAGTAGTGGTATAAATTTCATTTTGTTTGAAATCGTTCATTGAGAAAAGAACACGTGAAAAAAAAATAATTTAGTCACAAATCAGTAAAATTGTTGTGATAAATTTTCCATTAATTTCCTAGTTTTTTTAAGTTAATATTTACAAAGGCCATTATGTCAAATAAAAAATTTAATGTCACAAACTAATTGAATTTTAGCTACTGATGGTTTTTATGATTATTAGTGTGAAAAATACCAAATACGAGCCAAATAATATTATTGAACTTGAGTGAGCTTATATAAACATATATTGTCGTCATTAACATTTACTGTTTAGAAAAAAATTACTGAAATCAGAAATATGATTTTATCAAAACTTGTTAATAAAACATGTAAGTCAATTAATGAAATAGTTATCAGTAAAATAATATATTTTTGGGAAAATACAATGATAATTTTCACCTAGAATATCAGAGCATTTTTGCACGAATAAATTTAAATTATCAACTAAAATTCGCGTTTCAAAATTTTTTTTATTATCGACTTTGTCGTGTGGTTTTAATTTAATATGGATTTCCCCGGAACAAAAAATTAAATTTTTAATAAAATCACGTTAGTGAAATTGACAAATTTGTTATTTATTATTTATAACAAAGTGATATGACTAAATTGGGAAACTTTTATTATAAGAAAATATGGAATTCCCGAAAAATTAATTAAATTAAAAAACAATCAAGTTTTAAATGGAAACTATGAAATTTTTAATTAGAAAATTGATTTTATATAGTTTTAAAATGTAAAGTAGTCATTTAATCGCTAAATAATCCTTGTGGATTATAAATAAGTCCAAAGCTTCAAAAGTATGAAGTAAAAATTACAAAAATCAAGTTGAAATTAACAAAAGTAAACTAAATTTAAGAAAAAAATTTTTAACAATCAAATGATTTGCACTGTAAATCATTTACAGTGAGAAACTTTTTGAAATGAAATATTAAGCATCGAAATTTTGTTTTTAAAGAATTTAAATAATTCATTTGGTATAAAACTTAAAATGCGAAATTTATGATATTAGGTAAATTTAAAAAAATTCCAGAAATTAAACATTTCAAATATTGTCATAAAAGATATTTGTCTAGAATTCAGTATCAACGAACTTGATCTAAATAATTACAATACTTTTCCAAAATATTTATTCAACTGTAATAAGAACATTATGTGACACAAAAACTAAAAATAAAAATAAGTCAAAGTGCTTTACCAAAACCTTCAGAAATTTATTTAAGTCAAACTTTATAAATAACAAATTAAAAGTTTTATTTTTAAATCAAAATTCTAAATTCTTCTCAAGAAAATTTTCAATATAAAAAAACCTTTTTCTTTCTCCTAGCGGATAATCTTGGAATTAATTTCTAAGTTTCTACTGTTGATCACGTATTCACTCACACTTGGAAATTACATACTGAAAACATACTTAGAGTAAATTTATAAACACAGGTTGGCCTTGTAAAATTCTTATTATTATTTCGAATTATCAAATTTAAATTTAACAGTAAACATTTTCATGCATAAAGTTCTTTCAATTCTACAATTCAGTAATCAATTTGAAACAGGTAAAATAGTAAAAGTATAAAATTTAACAATTTCAAAAAAATTCTAAGTAAATAAACACGTACAAATATTCTCTCTTGGTATTTTTCCTCTCTCATAACTGCCGGTTCTCTCTCAAATTTTTTCTATATGTGTAATGTTAGATTGCGAAATAAAAAACTTTCCGAGTTCTGTTTAAATGCATAAAAATAAATATTTATGAGAATGACATCATCAAATACTTCAACTTTGAGATAAGAAATGCAATTTTAACCACATTTAAATAAGTTTTAACATGATAAAAAAGTTTAATTATCAAGTTAAAAAACGACAACTTTTTCATGTATTTGTATGTCTAATAAACAACTGACTTATGAGTCATTCTTGCTCACACACTGTCATACAAATTTTGATTTTTTTCTATTATAAATTTGCTTCCATTCACAGTAATTCTCTCAGTTTGTGCTCTGACTATCGTGCTAAACGCATCAATGGCGTCACCCTCTGAAATCGAACAAAAGTTTTCAAAATCAGCCAGCAACTTTGCTGCTAAATTGTACCAAGTGAGTTTGAATTTTTTAAACTTTTATTTTAACTTTTTCAACAAGTGTTTTTGTCACTTTATTTAGAACTCAATTCAAGGAAAAACTGGCAATGTAATTATTTCACCTGTCTCAGTTCAAACAGCCGTCACTTTGGCTATGTTTGGTGCTGCTGGTGAGACCAAGCAAGAAATGTTAAAAGGTCTCGAATATCAGGGTTTCACTGATCAAATAATTGCTGATAACTATCAACGATTTGGCGAGAGCGTCGCAAAGACTAATGGATTGAAAATCGGTAAGAAAACCTTCAGAAATAAAAAATTTTGCCTAAAAATAATCGATATCTTTTCTTTTCTATACACACCTACGCACATGCAGCTAATAAGATTTATGTGATGAAAGGCTATTCAGTCAAGCCAACATTCCAGCAAGTCGCAACAAAGAGTTTCAATTCAGAAGCTGAAGATGTAAATTTCGCACAAAGTAAAGACTCAGCTGGCAAAATCAATACATGGGTTGAAAATCAAACAAATAATAAAATTAAAAATCTTATCTCACCTGATTCATTGGATGCTGACACACGTATGGTTCTTGTAAATGCCATTTACTTCAAAGGATTCTGGACCTATCAATTTGATCCAAAAGCAACATTCAAAGCACCATTCTTTCTCAATGATAATGATAAAGTTGATGTTGATTTCATGAAAATTAAGAAACATTTCAAATATGGACGATTTGATGATCTTGATGCAACTGCATTGGAATTGCCTTACAAAGATTCTGATATTACAATGTTGATAATTTTACCAAATAAACGCACTGGATTGGCTGAATTGGAGAGCAAATTGGACACAATTGACTTCAATGAGCTCACAACAAAGATGTATTCGGAAGAAGTTAATGTTGAATTGCCAAAGTTTAAAATTGAATTTGACATTGAATTGACCGAGCCATTAAAGAAGGTTTGATAATTAACTTGCGAAAATATTTTGAACTTGATAATTTTCTTTGGAAACTAATGTGAAATGTTTTTTTATATTTAGATGGGAATGGAGAAAATGTTCTCAGATGCTGCTCAATTTGATGAATTGCTTACATCGACTGAACCTCTCAAGGTTTCACAAGTTGTTCATAAAGCCTTCATTGAAGTCAATGAAGAAGGTGCTGAAGCAGCTGCTGCTACAGGTAAGCTTTTATTTTTTTATGAATTGTTTTGCTCGCTATGTCCTTTTTTTATACGGGGCTTTTATTAAAACAAAGATTCTTTTCTATTTTTCCTGCTCTAACTTGCACGTTCATTAAACACGTACATTTTTAATCTAGGTATCAGAATTCAAAAACGCAGCCTCTCTTTTCACCATCTATTCATTGCCGACCATCCATTCTTATTTGCATTGCGCTGTGTTAAATCGAATTTTATTTATTTTGCTGGCCGCTTAAGTCATCTCGATGAAGATTTGACACAACAGCACGACGAATTATAAAGAAATCTCAATTTGAATGTGCATTACCGAATTCGGATAAATGTCAATAAAAACAAGTATTGTCTACGGATTAATTGTTAGCTTTTTCTGTATATGTGTTTCATGAATTAATGACAGTAATTTCTAAAAGTCCCAAAAAGTAACAGAGAAAAAAATTTAAATTTTCCAAGATTCGAATCTTTAGTCAAGACACTAAAATTTATTTTTGAAATTCTAGAGACTGAAATTTTTGCTCGTTGTGCACCAACATGTGAATATTTTACTGCTGATAGGCCTTTTTATTTCACAATTTTCGCTAACACAGAGCAAGCATTTATTGGTCGATATGCAGTGCCTCTTGCTTATGATATTATTGAAGATATCGTTGAAATTTACTAATTGACGTGTTTGTATGCTTTTAATATGTTTTTGTTTTTTGGTTAATGGGCAAAATATGCATAACTTCATTTATCTGTAGACATATTTCTAATAACTAATATATTTTTACAGCTATCACTATAACTCTATGCAGTTTTGTTGAATTTCCAACAAAATTTCAAGCAAATCATCCATTTTTATTTGCATTAAAATCATCTCCTGGTTCTTATTTTATTGGACGATTGCAAAATTTTTAAAAATATACTCAGTATTGATGCTTATTCAGATTCAAATTTTTATTCTAAATAAAATTATTAAGCATTTCATATTGGGGTTTCATTAGTAGTTTTTGCAAAAAGTGTTAAAAATTCTTTTAAATTTGCAATAATTTAGGAAAATTGCTTCTATTAAATCTGCTTTTAAATGGTTTCGTATTGATAATTCAAACGTCAGTGTTCATATACAGTGTATCATTTTAAACATTTAAAATATTTATTAAAATAATTGTGATGCATTGTCTCATATAATTACCTAATTTTTGCAGGCATGATTTTTATGCAATGCAGCCTTAGGGAAAATCCATCTTTTAAAGTTAATCATCCGTTTTTATTTGTTCTAAAAACACCTTTGGGTTCTTACTTCATTGGACGATTGCAAAACTTTTAAAAATTCAACAAATACAATTTATTATTAATTAAATTTGTTCATAATAAAAAAATGACGTTTTCAAGTAGGAAATCAGAAGCCTGCAGCTACTGGGTTGAAAATTGTAAAGTTTCAAAATTGACCACAATAAGAATTTTTTAAGAAGAAAAATTGAATAAAAATGGCGGAAAATTTGAACATCTCCATGTTTCTCGTGATATTTCTCTCAAACCATTGCACGAAAACCTACATATAATATCTCAAATTAAAGCTTATGAAAAGACAAATCAGATATAAAAAGAGTTAGAATGAAATTCTTTTTTAGTTTTTTCTATTTATTTTTTGAAAAAGTCCTAATTTTTCGAAAATGTATTAAGCTAAATATATATAATAACTCTGCAAAGTTTCAAGATTCTAGCTTAATTGGGTCAAAAATTACAGCCTCTTAAAATTCAAAATGGCGATTTTTGAAGGAAAAATATTTGTATGCTTTCCGAAATTCGAATAAAAATCATAGAAAATGACAAGATATTGCAAAATAAATGATATCATTAGACGTGTCTTGAAATTCTTATGAATTTTGGTCTTTTAAGTCTCTAGACGCTTTCTATAAAAAGTTATTGGCAAAAAACAAAAAGTTGCTAATCATTTGTCCTCATACAGTATTTTTTTAAAATTTTTAAATATCAAAAAATTTATTTATTTGCAGTCATGAAATATGTACAAAAAAAACTCGAAATAAGAACCTATTATTCGTTTATAGCAAATCATGAATTTTTATTTGCATTCAATTCTGTCAATATTAGTTTGTTTTTGGGAGGAATTAAAAATTTTAAAACTAAAATTTGATAATCACATAAAAGAATTATTTTTAGAGCACAAATTAATTTAAAATCTGGTGTTTATTTTTGTAACTTTTCAAAGCTTTTCTTTGTTTTTATTAAAAATCTTCAAACTTAAGATCTAAATATTTAAATTGATTTAATTGCAGCAATGATTATGATGTCAAGATGTGCAATGATTTCTCGTTCTCAACAATTTATTGCGAACCGTCCATTTATTTTTGCATTGAAATTTGTTGCAGATGCTTTGTTTGTTGGAAGAATCGAAAATTTTAATTGAAATAAAGTATTACATGCTTGAATTCAATAAAAATTGTAATGAAAATTTTGGGAAAAATGTTTAATTTCAATTTGATTTAATCATTATTTTTTTAAAATATATTTTATTCTACGTAATTTTGTAAAATGACATGGAAAGTGTCCGTGCGTAGTAGGGGGACACTTAAGCGCATTTTTGTGCCTAGATCAGTGTATGTTAACAAATTACAGACTTATTAGATTAGTTTGAGAAATAAATTCAAAGTTTAAAATAATTTGATCAAAGTAAATTCAAAATAAAGGAGAAATCATATTTATAAAATTTTGATGTATGAAAGTACGGTAAGCGTTTTTAATTGATGTTGAATTCAGAGAAATATTCTTATCAGGGTTGGAAATCTGTAAAAATCTGTATACAGATGAAATCTGGGCCCAGGTGAAATCTGTATACAGATTACAGAAATTTTCACCTGTATACAGAAAATTTCTGTAATCTGTATACAAGATTTCACCTGGCCCAGATTTCATCTGTATACAGATTTTTCTGTTACAGGACAGATTCTGTAAAAATCTGTAACAGAATCTGTATACAGATTCTGTATTTTCCAACCCTGATTCTTATTATAATTTTGTTAACTTGAAAATAACCGTTGAGTAATATTCATATATTTAAGTTCTAAGATTTGCCGTTGGTGGCGCTGCAATCGTTTTCGCAGCCAACTTCGCTTTGTTTATATTTTTCAATTTGTAAATTTAAATTTGTAATTTTCTAATTATTGAAAATCAAGGCAACATTCTAATAAAGATTGCCGCCAGTAACTCGATAGCACAAATCAAACACAGCAAACGGAAGTCTCTAGCTATTATAGTTTTCGAGATCTCAGCCCGGAGCCGTGAGCCAGCCAGCCAGCCAGCCAGCCAGCCAGCCAGCCAGCCAGCCAACCAGCCTTTCAAAGTGAAACTATAAGCTGCATTGTTGTTCCAAAAATGCGCTAAAAATTTTTATGAGATTTAAAAATGTATGCAATTTTAATTTATATTAAATGAATATTTTGAGTAACAACTTGTTTGCATTTTGCATCAACAATTAAAAGATAACAAAATACATTTTTTATTGAAAAGAAATGAAATCTTGTGATAGAATTCTGCCATGTTTTATATTATAATTTTTGAATTGATTTCCTTACCTTATTCCTATAAAATCTAAAAAATAATTTTAGAAATTATCACTTCAAAATTTATTTAACGACAACTTCTTTTGACTTTATTTTTAGCAATCATGGTTACATCTTACAGTTTGGTCATTGGAAAAAAGATTAATTTCAAATGCGATCGTCCATTTTTATTTGCTCTGATGAAATCTAATGAGTCATTGTTCATGGGAAGAATTCAAAAATTTTAAATTTTGAATGTAAATTTTCTTTTTTTGGAAAATAAAAATAATTAGAAATCTTCATGTCCATTTTTTATGCATAGCATGTATACATGGTTCGAAAACAATTAAATTACTACAAGTGATAAATAAAGGCAAATCTTCTAACATAAGGAAAAATACTTTTAAATAATTCCTTTAGAAATTTAAACAATATATTTTATATCCGTAAATTTAAACTGTGATCCTTTATTTTGTTTTTCCTAAAATGTAATTATGCAATTTTGTTCATGGGAAAATATTTTCATTTTAAACTCAATTACTAAAAGAAATAAAAATACTTGTTTTTTTTAAGATTATAAATATAATTTGAGCATGATTTACTTTATAAATACAGAGTATTAATTGGTTTAATATTTTTTTCTAGCAATCAGAGTTACAAATAGAATAGCAAGACGATTTAAAAGCTTTAAGTGCGATCATTCATTTTTGTTTATGCTCAAGAATACTAATGCGCTTTTGTTCATGGGAAGAATTCAAGAAATTCAATTATGAAAATTAAATCAACAATTAACGAAATAAAATGCTCGAGATTTTAAACTTTTTTAAAAATTTTGTTATTAAGTATGTTTCAATTTATCAAAACAGATTCCTTATTCTTTAAATTCTTTCTTCTAGCTATCATGGTCATAAATTATAGCTTAAGACTATTTAGAAAATTCAAATGCAATCGTCCATTTTTATTCATCTTAAGAAATTCAAAAGCGGCAATTTTCATGGGAAGAATTAACAATATCTAAAGAATTCTGGTGTGGAAAATTCTTAAAGCATGACAAAATAGAAATTTTATTAGGAATTTTTGATAAAAAAAGTTTTCCCTTTCTTTTAGAACTCATTGGGACGGCTTTAAGTATAAGACCACTTCCACGACAATTCAAATGCAGACAACCATTTTTGTTTACAATTAAAAAAGAAAAATCTGCAATCTTTTTCGGAAGAATTAAAAAATTTTAAAATTGTAATTGAAGAAATTTGAATCTGATAAAAGAATAAAAATTTGAGCATCAAAAACTTTTTAAAGAGTAAATTTTTGCATGAACATACTAATTTCTTTGTAGAACTAACAAAATTTTATTTGTTCTCATTCATTTTGCAAAATATTAATAAATATCATTTCTTTTTTTTCTTCATTATTATTGCATCATACATCACAGCCATCAAAGTAGTTGCACTAAGTGCGATTATTGAAGAAGATATTGATTTTCACGTCAACCATCCATTCCAATTTGTAATTATTGATAAGAGTTCAAAATCACCAATTTTTATTGGACGTGTCAAAAGATTTTAAAATATATATGAATGAATTTATGAAATATATTTATTTTATGCATTTAATATTTAAAATTAAGAAATTTGTCTTGACAATGAAGATTTTAATTTTTTCATTTGGGATTAACAATGAGATTGATGATAAAAATGACTTGAAATTTCTTTCTTATTCATTTTATTAGGAATGGCATTTAACATGATACGACCAGCAATGCCTAGACCTTTAATAATTTTTAAAGCTGATCATTCATTTTTATTTATGTTAAAGAACAGAATGGAAAGTTTATTCTTAGGAAGATTGAGAAATGTTTAAAGACTTCTTTTCTGTAAGACAAAACAATGAGAAAAAATAAAAAAATATCTTAACCACAGCACTAAACTTTCTTTTCAAAATTAAACAAAAAAACTTTTTTTGGTGTTTTTAGTTTAATTAACAAAATTTATACTTTTAAATTAGATTAGAAAATTCTTGGAAAATCCTTTTTGATTTGTTTTCTTATTAAAACATCTAGCCCTTGAAATATCGGATCGCATCGCACTATTTTTTGATTGGAAATTTAAAGCAAATCACGCATTTTTCTTTGTTTTCAAACAAGGCCAGCAATCATTGTTTTTGGGAAGAATCTCACAATTATGATGACAAAAAAATTGGCAAATTCGAAATTATTTTGGATGATTCATTTCAAAATTTGATACAATAAAGCACTTTAAAATTTTACACAAGCACTGAGTTGTTTTATTACCACAAATTTGTGTTAGAAATAGATGTAATAAAATTTCAAAATTTTATCAAATTTATTTTAATTTTAGCTTTAATTATGATGAAATCTGCGGCTATTACAAAAGATTATGAATTCATCGTTAACCATTCATTTATTTTCTTTTTGAAATCTTCAAAAAAAATTCCATTTTTTGTTGGTCGCATTGAGGAATTTTAGAAATATATAATTGTACTAAGCATGATTTTTGTGAAGCTTAAAATTTAATTTATTTACTAACTTTAAAATTTTTTATAAATAAATTCGGGATGAAATTTTAAAAGTTTTATGTGATTTTTTAATTCAACAGAGGTTGAGTTTCTAGGACGCAGTGCGAGACTATTTGATGAATTCAAATTTAGAGCTAATCGTCCATTTATTTTTACATTAAAACAAGGAACACAAGCTTTATTCTTAGGAAGATACAACAGTGTTTAATATTTAGCTAGATGAAAATTTTAGCATTTTTTTGTCAAAAATATCTTTTCAAAGAAATAAAATCATTGTTATTAACATACCATAAATCTTTTCTATCTGTTTTTCTAATGTTATTATATAAAACTTTTAGCTTTGCTTACAAAACTTTTAACATTTTGCAGAAATTTTAGTACAGAGAAGAATGATGACATTTGATCCAATACCGTTCAAAGCAAACCTTCCATTTATCTTCTTGGTTAAGGACTATGAAAAATACTTGTTTTTTGGACGAATTGATGAATTTTAAAATAAAAAAATGCTTAATTTAACATTTTGTAGTTCCTAATAATTTTAGACATTGTAAAACTTTACAATTAAAAATTTTGATTTTTTCTTCTTCAGAATTTTTCTTAGAATTTCATATAAACGAAGACACCAAATTCATAGCAAGTCACCCTTTCCTCTTTAAAATTGTTCAAAATGAAAAAGATTTATTCTTAGGAAGAGTAACAATGGAAATAAATTTGGAAAGGCATGCAATAATTCATTTTCCAGATGATTATAATAAATATCGTCACGATTGGGAAGGTCAGATTTTTTATTTCTAAATATAAAAGTTGTTCATCTTAAATTTAGTTAGACTAATAAAATGACATATTTCGTAGGAATAATACTTAAATTCTGCTGTTTTCATTTATTTCTCCTTCTTTTGATTTAATTTTGTTACCTGAATATCATGAAATTTTATTATTATACCTTCACCCTATATACAATTTATTTTTCAGACACATCTACCTAAATTTCAATGCCAGTCACCCATGTTTACAGTTAATTCTTTCGCGTTGCATTTTATATCTTAAATAATTTGTTTCATTTTTTTAAATCAGAAATTCTTTAATTTTTCATTTTATTTATTTAACTTTTTATTTCCAAAATTCATGATAGAACATGTAAAATTTTCAAATAATCAAAAAATGATTTTTTCCTTTTATCACAATTTTACTTTGTGGTCTTGAAAAAGACCGTTTTATGATGCTGATGAAAGAAGTTAATTTAACCTCCGAAACCATAGAGAGTACGTCCTTGACGTTTCAAAGCATAAACAACATCCATAGCTGTGACTGTCTTGCGCTTTGCGTGTTCAGTGTATGTGACTGCATCACGAATGACATTTTCCAAGAATACTTTCAAGACACCACGAGTTTCTTCGTAGATCAAGCCTGAAATACGCTTGACACCACCACGACGAGCTAAACGACGAATAGCTGGCTTTGTGATACCTTGAATGTTATCACGAAGAACTTTACGATGACGCTTTGCACCTCCTTTTCCTAAACCTTTGCCTCCTTTGCCACGGCCAGTCATTTTTCACTTTTTAGTTTTATTTGAAAGAGAGAACTTTACTGTTGAAAGACCAAAACTCAACTGATGCCGATGTGTGATTTTTGTCTCTCTTTTATACTTTTTTTTATTTTCCCCTCAATCAAAAGTTTTACTCATTTTTATCACTTTTGCATGTTTATATTTTGAAAATTATTTGCAATTATTAAAATTTAGCAAAAATAAAATTACCTGAATGAAAGTTTTAAAAATTTGATAAAATTAAATAAAGTTTGTCATTTCCCCTCATCCTTGTCATCCCTTCCACTATTTGCAATTGTTCATTATTAGAATAGTATATAAAGAGGGAAAAATATGCATGAACTCATCAGTTTTCGTTTGAATTTCGTATCGTTCACAACAAATAAACTAAATAATGGCTCGTACCAAGCAAACCGCTCGTAAATCAACTGGAGGTAAAGCACCTCGCAAGCAATTGGCTACAAAGGCTGCTCGCAAATCAGCACCAGCCACAGGAGGTGTAAAGAAGCCACATCGTTATCGTCCAGGAACAGTCGCTCTTCGTGAAATTCGTCGTTATCAGAAATCAACTGAATTGCTCATCCGCAAATTGCCATTCCAACGCTTAGTTCGTGAGATCGCTCAAGATTTCAAGACTGATTTGCGTTTCCAATCATCAGCAGTCATGGCATTGCAAGAAGCATCTGAAGCTTATTTGGTTGGTCTTTTTGAAGACACAAATTTGTGCGCCATTCATGCCAAGCGTGTTGTTACAATTATGCCAAAGGATATTCAACTCGCTCGTCGTATTCGTGGTGAACGTGCTTAAATCATTCAATGCCTTGATTACAATAAAAGTACAAAACGGTCTTTTTAAAGACCACAAAATAATTTTATAAAAAAGAAAAAAAATATTTTTAATTATTCTAAAATTAAGAAATAAAAAAATAAAATTTTTATGTGATCTCATATAAATATGTAAATAAATTGATTTTTTAATGCTGAATTATTTTTTTCTTGTAATGAATTCCTAAAGAATTTTAAATTTTTTTGAATCTATAATCTACACATTCATGTACATGATGAAATTTTATTGATCATTTTTTGGCGTCACTTTTTTTAAAAGATTCATTAAAGAAGCCATTTTTAAATTTATCAAAAAAAGACATATTAAAATTCTCACTTGTATACGTACTTTACTTGATAAGCAATTTTTTTTTGTCAAGTTTATTTCAAGTTGACTTACACAAAAATGTCTATAATTCATTCAGTTTGTTTATTTCGTTTGAAATTTAGCAAATTCATATGGAATTCAATAATTTTTTAATTTACTATGCATTTTGATTGAATTAATTTCAATCTGAATGTATTAGAATCATTTTTGTGTGAGTCAACTTGAAATCAACTTAATAAAAATATTCTCACATCAACTAAAATATACATGCGAGCTCTATGAAATATGTTTAAATAATAAACTAAAAAAAACAAAGAAAAATATTTGATTCAGATAGAAAAGAATTTTTTCATGTTATTATCACAGAATTGGCCTGAAAAAGTTTCTTATTAATCATTTTGAATTTCATGTTTTTTTCTCTTTCTAAAAATGAATTTTGTAGTCTTGAAAAAGACTATTTTATGAGTTTGTTAATGCTAAATAACAGCAATTAAAGCTAGAGTTGATTTAAGGATTTATTTTGCTGCTGCTTTCTTGGCGGCTGGCTTTTTAGCTTTGGTGCAGCTGGTTTTTTGGGTGCTTTTGTAGCTTTTGGCTTTTTCTCTTTTGGTGATGCTGCTTTCTTTGGCTTTGCAGCTGCTTTTGGCTTAGCTGCAGCTTTTTTTGCTGGTTTGGCTGCTGCTGGCTTCTTTGCTGATTTTACAACTGGTTTCTTAACTTTTGCGCCTGCCGTCTTGGTTTTTTTGCAACCGCTTTCTTTGCTCCTGTTGCTGCTGCTTTCTTAGGCTTAGTAGCGGCTTTTGTTTTCTTCTCACTAACTGGTTTTTGCCTTAACAACTTTCTCTTTTTAGCAACTGCAGCTAATTTAAATGAGCCTGATGCGCCTTTGCCTTTAGTTTGAACTAACTGTCTTTAGCAACAGCTGTTTTCAAATACTTCTTAATGAATGGAGCCAATTTCTCAACATCAACTTGTTATTGAGCGGAGGACGAATTTCTTGATAGCTTGAAGTGAGCTACCACGCGTTTCTTTAGTGTTTTGATAGCATTAAGACACATGTCAGCTACTGGTGGATGACTTCTTGGTGCCTTTGGTTTCTTTGGTTTATCTGATTTAGGCTTTGTTGCTTTCTCTTTCTTGCCTTTGTGGTGATGCTACTGGAGCTGCAGCTGCTTGGTGCTTGTCTTCTGACATTTTATTTTATTTTATTTAAATTCGATTTTAGCGAGTTAAAATGAAAAAATTCATGAGAAATTAAAAAACATTCAAACATACCTCATATAGCATGTGAACGGAAACGAAGCCTCACTATCGCCATTTTTTGAAAAATTTTCCCTCGTAAATTTGTTTGTTGCTCATGAAATTTCTCAATTTCTCAACTTTCTATTATCAAATCATTTTGTAACTTTTTGAAATTTTTTTACACAATAAATTTTACATCAAATGAGATTAATTTTAATTTTGTGTGATTTCAGAAAGTAGAAAAATTTTGTGATTGAAAATAATATTTGTAAAATTTTTTCGAAATTTTTTAATTTATTCGTTGATAATTCGCTTAAAAATTTTGATAAAAATTTTATTTTTGTATTCATTGAAAGTCAATTTCATACTCTTTCAAATGATGTAAAAACATTTTTGGAAAATGGATTAAAATCGATTAAATTTAAATTTTGAAAAACTCAATGTCTTCGGATTTATTCACAAAATGTGATGCATAAATTTTATTAATTTCTTTCTCAAATTTCTGACACTGATAATTTCAGTTTTTTAAGGCAAAATTTTTGAAATGAATAAAAATTGAATTTTCATGTGAAATTTGTAGAAATTTAATCTTAAATTACAGTAAGTTGATGATTGAAATTTCTTTATATCATATAAAATATTAGTCATATTGTGACGCAAAAGAAAAGAACGTTGCTATTAGTAAATAAAAAAGAGAGACAAAGAAAATGCAATTATGTTGATTTTTATTAACTTTAATTCTGAAAAACTAAAATTTTTAATAAATTTAAGTTCAAACTTATAAAAATAAAATTTTTTAGATCTGTACTTAATCTAAAAATTCTATTTTTTTAAAGAAATATTTGTTTATAGCACTCTTGGAATTTTAGAATAATTTGTATAATTTAATGTTCATTTAATCTTTTCTTAAAAAAAAGAATTACAAACTTAAAACAAAAATGCAACTTGAAAACGAAAAAAAAATGTTTTAAACCAATATAATACAATTACTAAAAGGTATAAGGTATTTTAATGCATTTCAGTATAAAGAAAGCAAAAATTTCTACAGAAAACAAAAAGAGTTGACTCATCTGTGCTCTTTTTAGCTTTTCAAAAATTTTAAAAAAATTCTATAAACAGAAAATTCCAAAACTATCGAAAAAGAATTGATCATAACTGTTGGATTACAAAGTAAATCCTGTCAGCAACGATGACTTAAGCAGAATAAGAGTTTAAGTTGGCATTCTGCCAGACTTTGAGATGTCCGCCGATAGCTTAGTGGTAAGAGCATCTGACCGGAATTCAGAGGACGCGGATTCGAATCCCGCTCGGACAAGACATGTCAAAGTGTCACTTTTTCTGCTTATTCTGACAATAACAATAAAATTTTAAGTCTCATTCATCTGTAAAATGAACTAATAAACAGAAAATCAATTAAATGAAATAAAAATGTTTTTAGATTTGTTTTTAAACTAAGAAATTTTATTTATTGGGAAACTTTTACCTGTATTGAGATCAAATTAAAAATTTATTTTCTTTAAAAATTATTTTTGTCGGTCTTGAAAAAGACCATTTTAAGAATGCAGAAGATATTAGGAATGCAATTTATTTTGATGATGTGTATTTAGTGACAGCTTTTGTGCCTTCTGAGACAGCGTGCTTAGCCAATTCACCAGGCAAGAGAAGACGAACTGCTGTTTGAATTTCTCGTGATGTGATTGTTGAACGTTTGTTGTAATGAGCTAAACGTGATGCCTCAGCAGCAATGCGTTCGAAAATATCATTAACAAACGAATTCATGGATGCTCATAGCTTTTGATGAGATACCATATCGGATGGACTTTGCTAAGACTTTGAAAATGTAAATTGCATATGATTCCTTGCGACGATGACGCTTCTTTTTCTTGTCATCCTTTGAGATATTTTTCTGTGCCTTTCCGGCTTTCTTTGCTGCTTTACCGCTTGTTTTTGGTGGTGCCATTTTTTTACGAAGTGTTTCAAATGAAATTCAGAGCTAAACTGATGCTCGTTTCACATTTTCGTCTCCCTTTTATACACAATTTTTCCCCTCATTACTAAGCCCACGCCCCTCAGGTATTTCGCGCCAAAAGTTTCGTATAAATACTCGCACATTTGTCTCATACAGCTCAGTATTAAATCGACTTTGTTCGAATTACTTTCAAATTTCTCTTAAAAATAAAAATTAAATAAAATAAAAATGTCAGGACGTGGAAAAGGAGGCAAAGTTAAGGCAAAGGCAAAGTCACGATCAAGCCGTGCTGGACTTCAGTTCCCAGTTGGTCGTATTCATCGACTTCTCCGCAAAGGAAACTATGGTGAACGCGTTGGCGCTGGTGCTCCAGTTTTTTGGCTGCCGTTATGGAATATTTAGCTGCTGAAGTTCTTGAATTGGCAGGAAATGCTGCTCGTGATAACAAAAAGACAAGAATTATTCCACGTCACTTGCAATTGGCCATTCGTAATGACGAAGAATTGAATAAACTTCTCTCAGGAGTCACAATCGCTCAAGGTGGTGTATTGCCAAACATTCAGGCTGTCTTGTTACCAAAAGAAGACCGAAACAAAGAAAACTGCTTAAATTCATCAAAAGCAAAGATCATCATCTTAAAACCGTCCTTTTAAGGACGACAAAATTTATTATAAAAGAAGAAATTTTATTAATTTTTTGTCTATTTTTTAATTTAAAGTTGATGACTAAACGTGTAATATTTTATTACAGATTTTATCAACTTTAACCTTTAATTTTTATAATCTCAAATATTTGTTGTAAAAGTACTCAAAGAGAACTGTACGTTGTTGTTAAATTGTAAACAAGGCTGGGACACTTAATTAATTAATAAATTTTAATTAATAATTAATAAATTTATTAATAATTAATAAATTTATTAATAATTTATTAATTTTATTAATTAATTTATAAAATCCTTTGAATATCTGATTTTTGACAAATTTAGTCATTACTGCACTTATATAGCTATTATATGTGTGAATTTAGTTTTAAATACATTTTTATACTCTAATAATCAAATTTTATTCCAAAATTCGTAAAAACATCAATTTCTTAGCATGAAAGAATACTTTTTAGGCATTTTGACAACTTTAATTTCTAAATTTAAAGCATTTCATCAAGTCAAAAGTTTGCTAAAAGTGTTCAAATGCTACTAAATAATAGGGTTTTTCGAAATTCAAAAAAAATAAACACTTTGTGTTACCTCATTTAAAAATTTCGAAGGCGATGTTTCCACATTTTTTGTATTCTCGGTTTGAATCTAATACTTGTGTCAAATAAGAGTTATTTCTTTAGTAACTCTACATTTTTTAAACCAAGCACCTTTATCTTCTCTTTATTCAACTCTAAATTTGATACTTTTGTATTTATCGTGATTAAAAATGACAAACTCTTTACTTTTATTTTCATTAATGAATTGAATGAAACTTTCATTAATGCAGTTGATGATGGTGTAGTTTTAACATAGAGTTCAAATGATTTTTTAGAAAACAAAATTTCTTAAAAAAATGCATAGATCAAATGCTCAAGATTAAGAAAAATAAGATGATGTTTTGCAATTTTTATGACGATACATTATCATAATTAATAATTTTTACAATTAGATATGCTTTGTTCATAATTAACAGAAGTCATAAGCATTCGAAAAAGTAAAATTTCTTCATAATTTGGTGTTTTTATCAACAATTCATAAAATTCTTCACATAAATGGTGTGAACAATTTCAAGCAAAATATTCATTTTTTAAAATTAGGAATCCGTGGGTGTCCATTCGTATTTTTTAATCAAAATGCCTCAGAAATGACTTTTTGACATGTTTTATCGACGTTTTATGACATTTTAGCAGAGTTGACAACCTCTGAAAATCTGTACACAGGCCAATTTCTGTGACAGAAAGAGAAAATTTTGTCGGTTAAAAGGTAACCTATTTTTATGCTGAGAAATCGATAAAAACAAAAAATATTACAATAGGTTGGCAACATACCTTAAAGAATTTTGCACAGGCAAATCTGCGACAGATCTGTACAGACGCTCGTCTACAGGCACATGTTTTGCCAACTCTGGATTCTAGAACCATTTAGTAAGAAGTTTTGAATTATGTCGGTCCAAAAAATGCACATACATACTCTTGGGTTAACACCTACCCAAAAAAATTCTTTTGGTGATTCGTCATCTTACCAAGACTTTCCAACAAGCTATAGAAAACCTCTCAACGATTCTACGTTTCTGAGTTATGGTTAAGACAGACAAATGAACGAGAAAATAAACCTATATTCATAGACAAAAAAATGAAGGGGAAGAAAACTTTCTAACTCAAAGTTTTATATCATATTTGAAATTAGAAAACAAATAAAGATGTAAAATGTTTCATTTTCAAGAATTTGAAAAAAACACTCCTGATCTAAAAATGTTGATTTTGTATAATTCTATTTTAAAGTTGTTACAAAATCTACTGTAAACTGTAATTGTTTTTCAATTAATTTAATATTTATTAAACGAGTTCAAAATAAGTTAATTTGAACAAGATTAAAGTGATTTTGAAACATTTTACCACAATGAAAAGTTATTTAGGTAAAAATGATGACCTCGATAAAACATGTCAAAAGTCATTTCTGAGGCATTTTGATTAAAAAATACGAATGGACACCCACGGATTCCTAATTTTAAAAAATGAATATTTTGCTTGAAATTGTTCACACCATTTATGTGAAGAATTTTATGAATTGTTGATAAAAACACAAATTATGAAGAAATTTTACTTTTTCGAATGCTTATGACTTCTGTTAATTATGAACAAAGCATATCTAATTGTAAAATATATTAATTATGATAATGTATCGTCATAAAAATTGCAAAACATCATCTTATTTTCTTAATCTTGAGCATTTGATCTATGCATTTTTTTAAAGAAATTTTGTTTTCTTAAAAAATCATTTGAACTCTATGTTAAAACTACACCATCATCAACTGCATTAATGAAAGTTTCATTCAATTCATTAATGAAAATAAATAGTAAAGAGTTTGTCATTTTTAATCACGATAAATACAAAAGTATCAAATTTAGAGTTGAATAAAGAGAAGATAAAGGTGCTTGGTTTAAAAAAATGTAGAGTTACTAAAGAAATAACTCTTATTTGACACAAGTATTAGATTCAAACCGAGAATACAAAAAATGTGGAAACATCGCCTTCGAAATTTTAAATGAGGTAACACAAAGTGTTTATTTTTTTTGAATTTCGAAAAACCCTATTATTTAGTAGCATTTGAACACTTTTAGCAAACTTTTGACTTGATGAAATGCTTTAAATTTAGAAATTAAAGTTGTCAAAATGCCTAAAAAAGTATTTCTTCATGCTAAGAAATTGATGTTTTTACGAATTTTGGAATAAAAATTTGATTATTAGAGTATAAAAATGTATTTAAAACTAAATTCACACATATAATAGCTATATTAAGGCAGTAATGACTAAATTTGTCAAAAACCAAATATTCAAAGGATTTTATAAATTAATTAATAAAATTAATAAATTATTAATAAATTTTATTAATTATTAATTAATTAATAAATTTATTAATTATTAATAAAATTTATTAATTAATTAAGTGTCCCAGCCTTGATTGTAAACTAAATGTGAATAATAAAAGTGTGTAAAATAAATAATTTTCAAAATGTGTAATATTTTAAAATATTGCTGAAGCTCGAATAAATGTTTTCAATAGACATAGTAAAAAGTTTTATTTATTTAGGTAATTTATTATTTTATCATGTAATCGTTTAATATTTCAAGTGCGTTATTATCATTAGATTTTAGTATAAATTTATAATCAATAATTTGAAAGTTTTTCAGTTCTGGATGTATTCGAATATTAAATGTTTCCTTATCGACGAAAATTAACAAATCCCTTCTATTTTGTTTGTTGATAATTACACCTCCTAAGAACTCAAAGATTTTTTCACTCCACTTCATAGTCATGTTGAACTCATCTCCATAGATAAATTTTGCATAGTACCCTTGAAAGATTTTAAAATTTTCAGTTCCACTAAAATCAAAAATTTCTTGTCGTAGCTCTTTTATTTCTTGAGAACAAATATCAAATTCAATCTGCATATTATTAACTATTTTCATCATTTCATCAACTGTCTCAAGAACCTCATGATAAGAATCACCATATTTGTCATACTCTTTCCTAAATTTTTCTTCGTACATTTCATCGGTCATAAAATGAAAATCTAATGGCGTGAGTCTTGGAATATCCTGTAGAGGCGAGTGTTTTGTAAAGTTTTTAATCAACCAATCGACTTTCAATATGTTATGTACCTTGTCATTTATATAAATTTTAATTTGTTGTTCAATGTCACCAGCAATGACTGCAAAAGTTTTCTTCTTTCGGGGAAATTCAGTCAATGATGCGCCGTGTATTTTAAGAAGTAATTTTAAATCATTTATTGATGGTAAATTTTTAGAAGTTGTTTTAACACAAAATTCCATCCCATTTAGTACATCATCAATTGGTTCAACATCTTCTTGTGAATCGTGACAAAAATTTTCGATTGCTCTTACTCGTGATTTTCCAAATGCAATGCGACGTTTCTTCTCGGGTGAAAGAATATCTTTAGCATCAACATTTCGTTTATTAACTTTAACCACTCGTCCATCAACTTTATTTCCAGTCTTACACATTTGTTGAAATTGCTGCATAGTACAAGATTCATCCCAACATTTATCAAATCTAATAGAATCAATTCTTGGAAATCTAAATGAGTATTCAGTGAAAAAATCACTTGATGGAGCTAATTCAGATACACGAACTTGCAAAACAATTGACTTGTGAGGTAAAATGATGACATCTGGTTTATTTTTATTTTGACCAAGAAAAATTTTACCTTTCTCAAAGTCAATGATTGTCCCTCCACAATAGTTAACTGTATTTGGCATAAGTTTATCATGTAAGTTTTTTCGTTCAATATCTTTAATTCCTGTAGCAACATCACCAACAGAATATACATTAAAGGATCCATCTGATTGCTTCTCAATTATTCCCATCAGATATGTTTGAATTAAATCACGTGTATGAGGATTTTTAAAATATCCACCAATGATGACGCAATCAAAATCTTCCACAACTTCATCATTGAAATAATCAGCTTTCATTTTGTACCATCCTCCTTTATCTCGTTCTCCTGGCATGTAGGTTGAATCTGCTTTCTTTAGAATGATACCTTCCTCATTGTTATCTAATGCTTTGTTGAATTGTGATACTAAATGTTCAACATCTCTTATTTTAACTGGATTTGTTTTTATCAACACTCCAACACGATCATCAAAAAGTGAATGAAGAATTTCATAACGACGATAAAATGGCTGATCGATAAAACTTGTTCCATTTAAATAAAGCACATCAAAGGCACAAAAGCATGGTCGCATATTATGATTGATATCTTTCATCTTTTTTACATCCATATCAGTCTCTCCTTTTGTAACAAATCGTCTCAATTCTTTATTCCAAATAATCATTTCACCATCGAGAATCACACTATGCACTACTACTTTGTATTTAATTAATGGAGTTATGAACTGATTAAAACATTGACTAAAATCGTGTGCATTACGTGAAAAATATTTGTATTCTCCATTTTCCATATGCAACTGAAATCGTTCACCATCCATTTTTATCTCTTGATATAGTTCAAATTTCTCTAACATCTTGTTCATGTCTATAGAAAATTTTTGCGATAGCATAGCTCTGATCGGTGTAAAAGGCTTAATAACATCTTTCATTGCTTCAATCGCTTGTCCTTTTTCAATAAATTCTATCACAGTTGAAAGATGATTGTATTTGGTAAAAAGTTTTCCTCCAAGCGGATGAACTTTCTCTAGAATCTTTGCAGGTGATATTTTGAGTTTCATGTTTTTAAGAATTATCTTGACGATCCATTTGAGACATTTACCAGATCCTTTTAAATAAAGCTTTTCAAGTTGCAATTTTTGTTCGTTAATTTTTTGATTATTTGAAATTTGATTAAGTGCATCATCTACGTCTGCTATTGACAATTTTGATATTTTATTTGAACCGATTATCTCACAAACCTTCTCACCAATATCGTCTTCATTGCATTCCTCTATTTTCTTTGCATTATCTCCTGTAACTGCTAAAGTTTTAATTAAGAGCTGACGTAATCTTATTTCCTGTAATCCGTAAGCACGTTCATGCTCATCAGTTGAAAGAATAAGCCGCAGTAAAGGATACACACTTGAGTTACCATTAGGAGATTCACTCAAATATCTTTTTTGTAATTTAAAAACTTGTTCAAAATATTTTTTCCTAAAATTACAAAATTTCATGAAATATCAGATGTGAGATTAATGAATTTTAAACTTACATGTAATTGTCACGTTGAACAACACTTGTAGCATTCATGCACTTCTCAAAAACATTTACTAATTCAATAAAACCTAATTTCTGCATGAAAGACATGATGACAAGTAATATTTCTGGACTAAAAACTAAATTAATCAAAAAAATTACTTTTACTGCGAATGTTTATAATTTTATTTAAAATTTGACCGTTGTAAAAAAAAGCAGAGCCCGAAATCGTCGCATAATTTTCTCATGAAGCAAAAAATTTTGTTATTTGAATAAATTTACTCAAGAAATACCCATGAAAATTTACTCACGATTTACTAATGAATTTTTACTCAAATCAATTTATTCATGAGTTTACTAACTCATTCGTCGATTTCGGGCTCTGAAAAAAAGTTCTTTTGTAGTGAAGACTGTAATTTATTATAACGCTCTATAACGAATACATTTTATTAAACTATTTATGAATATTATTTAAAATTAAGAATTTTTTTCTTTCTATCACAATTTAACTTTGTAGTCTTGAAAAAGACCGTTTTATGATGCTGATGAAAGAAGTTAATTTACCTCTCGAAACCATAGAGAGTACGTCCTTGACGTTTCAAAGCATAAACAACATCCATAGCTGTGACTGTCTTGCGCTTTGCGTGTTCAGTGTATGTGACTGCATCACGAATGACATTTTCCAAGAATACTTTCAAGACACCACGAGTTTCTTCGTAGATCAAGCCTGAAATACGCTTGACACCACCACGACGAGCTAAACGACGAATAGCTGGCTTTGTGATACCTTGAATGTTATCACGAAGAAC
The DNA here is from genome assembly GCA_018290095.1 of Polypedilum vanderplanki. NCBI lineage: Eukaryota > Metazoa > Arthropoda > Insecta > Diptera > Chironomidae > Polypedilum > Polypedilum vanderplanki. The sequence goes on along the minus strand of CM031381.1, from coordinate 18,019,661 downwards.
TTTACGATGACGCTTTGCACCTCCTTTTCCTAAACCTTTGCCTCCTTTGCCACGGCCAGTCATTTTTCACTTTTTAGTTTTATTTGAAAGAGAGAACTTTACTGTTGAAAGACCAAAACTCAACTGATGCCGATGTGTTTTTGTCTCTCTTTATAACTTTTTCTTATTTTCCCCTCAGACAAACGTTTTACTCATTTTTATCACTTTTGCATGTTTATATTTTGAAAATTATTTGCAATTATTAAAATTTAGCAAAAATAAAATTACCTGAATGAAAGTTTTAAAAATTTGATAAAATTAAATAAAGTTTGTCATTTCCCCTCATTCTTGTCATCCCTTCCACTATTTGCAATTGTTCATTATTAGAATAGTATATAAAGAGGGAAAAATATGCATGAACTCATCAGTTTTCGTTTGAATTTCGAATCGTTTACAACAAATAAACTAAATAATGGCTCGTACCAAGCAAACCGCTCGTAAATCAATTGGAGGTAAAGCACCTCGCAAGCAATTGGCTACAAAGGCTGCTCGCAAATCAGCACCAGCCACAGGAGGTGTAAAGAAGCCACATCGTTATCGTCCAGGAACAGTCGCTCTTCGTGAAATTCGTCGTTATCAGAAATCAACTGAATTGCTCATCCGCAAATTGCCTTTCCAACGCTTAGTTCGTGAGATCGCTCAAGATTTCAAGACTGATTTGCGTTTCCAATCATCAGCAGTCATGGCATTGCAAGAAGCATCTGAAGCTTATTTGGTAGGTCTTTTTGAAGACACAAATTTGTGCGCCATTCATGCCAAGCGTGTTACAATTATGCCAAAGGATATTCAACTCGCTCGTCGTATTCGTGGTGAACGTGCTTAAATCATTCAATGCCTTGATTACAATAAAAGTACAAAAACGGTCTTTTTTAAACACAAAATAATATTTTATAAAAAAGAAAAAAATATTTTTTTAATTATTCTAAAATTTAATAAATAAAAATAAAAATTTTTATGTGATCTCATATAAATATGTAAATAATTGCTTTTGATACTGAATGTTACAGATATTAATGAAAAACCCTACGTATTAAGCATGGTTTGTTTATATAATTTTAAATAGTAAAAGAAAGATTAGATAGCTTAAAGGTTTGTGCAGGTGGAGCTATTGTTAGCTCCAGGAGACGTAGACTACATTAAATAGTAAAATATAAGACATTTTATTATAGTGTCAAAAGGCAAGCACACATTTATATAATCTAACTTAAGAATAAATGTCCTAAAAAAAATGAAAATCTCTAAATTAGATCAGAGGATTTTTAAGAATTTTTGTCGCCAAATTAATTCGATAGCACAAATAACGTGCAAAAAACCGGAAAATAGCTATTGTAGTTTACGAGATTTTGTAGCCAAAGTGATATATATAAGCTTCATTGCATTTTCAAAAAATGCATTTAAAAATATTCAACTTGAATAGTATTATTTGGCTTTTTCATTAACATTACATCCACATTAGGCAATATTCAACTTCATATTCACACAGATATTCACTATAAAACTTATTCAAGACCTTTAGGTCAATATCAATATCACGAATATTTCATATAGCATACATATCATATCTTATTTTTAATTTTAAATATAGGGTAAATGATCGAAATTTCGGACACTTGACTTTTTTTTACTCACAAAAATTCAAACTCACAAAAAGTGTCCGGAATATTGATCTGTCCGAAATTTCGATTATTTACCCTAGTGAACATAATGATCTATCTTATATTAGTTTTTAAATGCAACTGTTAATTTTTTAATTTAAATGAAGAGAAGGAAATTTCTTAAAGCTGTGTACCCACAATAACGGTTAAAATTTGAATTTTTAAAAAAATCACATGTTGAGAGAGAAATAAAAACAAAAGAAATTCTTATTAATTTTATAAAATAAGTGAAAAAGTAAATAAAATGGTGAAGAAAAAGATTGATAATCGTATTCGAGTGATGATTGAGAATGGAGTAAAGTTGAAGCATCGAACAATGTTTGTTGTAGTTGGTGATAAAGCAAGAGATCAGGTAAATTCTCAAAAAAATCAAGCATGACTTTATGCGTTAAACAAAATGTCTTTATAGGTGCCTATTCTTTATGATATGCTCGTAAAATCATCTGTTAAAGCGAGACCTACTGTATTATGGTGTTATAAGAATAAAGATGAAGCTATTTCAAAGTAAGTTTTTTGAAAAAAATTGATTCATACTAGTTCAATCTTATTATATATTGTTATAAACAATAGTCATGGTCGTAAAAAAGCAAAAAAGATTCAATCTGGAAAAATTAATATTGAGGAAGCAGATCTCTTTGATGTATTTCGTTGTTCAACTACAATTCATGGAAAATATTACAAGGATTCTCATCAAATTTTGGGTCGCACATATGGAGTTTGTGTATTACAGGTAAGTTTTCTTAATTTTAAATATAATATGAGCCAAAATTAACACAAGAAAATCATTTTTAGGATTTCGAGGCGCTTACACCAAATCTTCTTGCAAGAACAGTTGAAACTGTTGAAGGAGGTGGTTTAATTATTTTGCTGTTAAAGACAATTTCATCTCTAAAACAACTTTATACGATGAATATGGATATTCACAAAAGATATAGAACTGAATCACATCAAGAAATAAAATGTCGTTTCAACGAAAGATTAATCTTATCATTAGCTGATTGTGATCGCTGTTTGCTAGTTAATGATAGTCTTACTGTTCTTCCTTTAAGCCAAATAACAGCAAACGTTGAGCCTATCAACGTTGGTGAAATTGTTAAATCACAAAATGATATACAGCTTGAGGAATTAAAAGAATCATTGCGAGATACTCCTCCTGCTGGTCCATTAATAAATTTATGCAAGACTTTTGATCAAGCAAAAGCAGTTGCTCAATTCATTGATTCATTGGCAGAAAAACAATTGAAACCTCCAACATCGTTGACAGCTGCGAGAGGAAGAGGAAAATCCGCTGCAATGGGACTTGCAGTCGCTGGTGCTATCTCATTTGGTTATAGTCAAATTTATGTTACATCTCCATCACCTGAGAATTTAATCACATTTTTTGAATTCATCATGAAAGGTTTTGATGTTTTAGCTTATCAAGAGCATCTCGATTACACTATCATAAGATCAACAAATCCAGATTTCAATAAAGCAATTGTTCGTATAAATTTAACAAGAAATAATCGGCAAACTATTCAATACATTTCACCTAATGATTCTCATCTATTAAATGCTGCTGATTTATTGGTCATCGATGAAGCTGCTGCGATCCCCTTACCGCTTGTAAAATCAATGCTCGGACCATACCTTGTTTTCATGGCATCAACAATAAATGGATATGAAGGAACTGGAAGATCACTAAGTTTGAAATTATTGTCACAAATTCAGAAGGAAAACAATGCACCGCCTCCTATCAAATTAGAAGAATCAATTCGTTATAATCCAAATGATAGTGTTGAAAAATGGTTAACAACATTGCTTTGTTTGGATGCACAAGTTGTTCCTGCGCTTAATTCGGGTTGTCCAACGCCAGACATGTGTGAACTTTATTATATCGACAGAGATGCTCTCTTCTCTTATCATCGAGCTGCAGAAGCATTTTTACAACGAGTTGTTGCAATATTTGTTTCATCGCATTACAAAAATACACCAAATGATTTACAAATGCTTAGTGATGCACCGGCACATCATTTGTTTTGCCTACTTGGTCCAATCACGAAAAAAGATCAATTGCCTGAAATTCTTGTAATCATTCAAGTTTGTCTTGAAGGAAAAATCTCACAAAGACGCTTAAATGATGCAACTGGATCGAAAGCAGCTGGTGATTTGATTCCTTGGAATGTATCTGAACAATTCAATGATAGAGAGTTTACTAAATTAGCAGGTGCAAGAATTGTTCGCATTGCAACTCATCCAAATTATCAAAGAATGGGCTATGGTAAAAAAGCATTGAAATTGCTCAAGAATTACTATGAAGGTAAATTTACATCTCTGAATGAAACTACAGCAAATGATGAAGAAAATGATGGAATTGAAGAAATTAATGACGAAGATGCTGATATATTGACAGAAGTTATCAAACCAAGAAAAAAAATTCCAACTCTTTTGAAACGTTTACAAGAGAGAAAACCGGAAATGCTTGATTATATTGGAACATCTTATGGAATGACTCAAGAACTTTTAAAATTCTGGAAAAGTCAAAAGTTTATTCCAGTTTATTTAAGTCAAAAAGAAAATGACTTGACTGGCGAAAATTCTTGTATCATGATATCTTCATTAAATGATGAGCGAGTTAAAACAAAAAATTGGCTTCAAGAATATTATATTGATTTTCGTCGTAGACTTTTGAGACTGTTGCCAAAAGCTTTTCGCAAATATACAACTGGATTAGGACTCTCACTTCTAGATAACAAAAGCGTGGTTGTCCCAATTAAAGAACTCGATCAACTTGAATTAAATTCATTTTTCACACCACATGATGTGCAACGACTTGAGTCGTATGTTCGCAATCAAATTGAGTATAGATTGATATTAGATTTAACTTCTGATTTATCATCGTTATACTTTCAAATGAGACTGCCTAACACACCGCTTGATGCTCTGCAAAAAGCAATATTGCTTGGAATAGGCACTCAAAATAAAAACTTGGATGATCTTCAAAATGAATTTAATATGCCAAGTAGTCAGATTCTTGCTAAATTTTCTGACACAATAAGGAAACTTACTAAAAATCTTTTGCAAATTATGGAGAAAACAATTGAAAGTGAGATGCTTGATGAAGGACAATTGAACGAAGGAAAAGAATTTAAACCATTAGAGCAAACAATTGAAGAAGAACTCGATGAAGAAGCTAAAAAACTTGAGAAAAAGCAGAAAAAAGAATTGATTAAATTGAAGAAGGAATCATTAGCTCAGTATGCTATTAAAGGGACAAATGAAGATTGGTCAAAAGCATTAAAAAGTGGCAACAACAAATCAATTATTTCTGTTAAAAGTGGAGAAAAACGTAGTTTTGAAAACGAAGATGATGAAATAGCCTCAAATGAGCAAAAAGAAAAAGAAGGTTGGAATAAAAATAAAAAGAAGAAATTCCAATACAATCAAACTAATAAGAAGAAAGACAAATTTTTTAAAAAATGAAGAACTCCATTTTCCGTTTGTAATGAAATTTAATTAGACAATAAAAATGATTTTATTCTGAATTTAAACTAATTTGTTATGACAGCAAATTGATTTTGAAATTTCAAAATGAAATAAATTAAAAATTTCTTTCTTTTAAAATAAATTTTGTCGTCCTTAAAAGGACGGTTTTAAGATGATGATCTTTGCTTGATGAATTTAAGCAGTTTCTTTTGTTCGGTCTTCTTTGGTAACAAGACAGCCTGAATGTTTGGCAATACACCACCTTGAGCGATTGTGACTCCTGAGAGAAGTTTATTCAATTCTTCGTCATTACGAATGGCCAATTGCAAGTGACGTGGAATAATTCTTGTCTTTTTGTTATCACGAGCAGCATTTCCTGCCAATTCAAGAACTTCAGCAGCTAAATATTCCATAACGGCAGCCAAATAAACTGGAGCACCAGCGCCAACGCGTTCACCATAGTTTCCTTTGCGGAGAAGTCGATGAATACGACCAACTGGGAACTGAAGTCCAGCACGGCTTGATCGTGACTTTGCCTTTGCCTTAACTTTGCCTCCTTTTCCACGTCCTGACATTTTTATTTTATTTAATTTTTATTTTTAAGAGAAATTTGAAAGTAATTCGAACAAAGTCGATTTAATACTGAGCTGTATGAGACAAATGTGCGAGTATTTATACGAAACTTTTGGCGCGAAATACCTGAGGGGCGTGGCTTAGTAATGAAGGGGAAAAATTGTGTATAAAAGAGAGACGAAAATGTGAAACGAGCATCAGTTTAGCTCTGAATTTCATTTGAAACACTTCGTAAAAAAATGGCACCACCAAAAACAAGCGGTAAAGCAGCAAAGAAAGCCGGAAAGGCACAGAAAAATATCTCAAAGGATGACAAGAAAAGAAGCGTCATCGTCGCAAGGAATCATATGCAATTTACATTTTCAAAGTCTTGAAGCAAGTCCATCCCGATACTGGTATCTCATCAAAAGCTATGAGCATCATGAATTCTCGTTTGTTAATGATATTTTCGAACGCATTGCTGCTGAGGCATCACGCTTGGCTCATTACAACAAACGTTCAACAATCACATCACGAGAAATTCAAACAGCAGTTCGTCTTCTCTTGCCTGGTGAATTGGCTAAGCACGCTGTCTCAGAAGGCACAAAAGCTGTCACTAAATACACATCATCAAAATAAATTGCATTCCTAACATCTTCTGCATTCTTAAAATGGTCTTTTTCAAGACCGACAAAAATAATTTTTAAAGAAAATAAATTTTTAATTTGATCTCAATACCTGTAAAAGTTTCCCAATAAATAAAATTTCTTAGTTTAAAAACAAATTTAAAAACATATTTATTTTGAAAAAAAGAAACAATAAAATACAGATTGTACAATTTTTTTCATTTAATTGATAGTTTTTTTTATTTTGAAAATGATATTTTTAACGACCGGTTTAAAAAATAGGGGGTACAGTTCTTAAATTTTTAGTTTATTTTTGAAAGAAAAGAAATAAAACATAAACACGTGAAGAATAAAATTTAAAGAATGGATTCAAATGAAGGTACTTTCAGTATTTAATTTTTTTAATGTTATTTACATTTCTTGTTATTATTTAGATTATATAAAAATTGAGCAATCATCCAGGAAAGTAGACAATATTACTAAAAAAGCAAAATTTCGAAGGAAAATTGAAAATATCAAAAAAGGACGAATTATTGTTCGCAATCTTTCATTTAAAGTTACAGAAGAATTACTTAGAGAAGAATTTGAGAAATATGGCGAAATATCTGAAGTGAATATATTGAAAAAACCAGATGGAAAACTTGTGGGATGTGCATTTTTGCAGTATTTTAATTATAATGATTCTACAAAAGCAATCAAGGCAATGAATGGAAAGGATTTTCTTAAACGTAAAATTACTGTTGACTTTGCTGTTAGTAAAAACCGCTACAAAAATGCTCATAAGAGCGAATTTGATGATTCGATAAAAGATAATCTGGATACAGTTGAAATGAAAGAAGAACAAGAAACCAAAATTGAAAAAGAAAATAAGGCGAAATCAGAACATAGCAATGGTGAAGAAGAGGAAGAAAATGACGATAATAATTCAAATATTACAGACGATGATAAAAAGATTGAATCAGAAGTAAAAGAAAAAAAATCTGATATCAAAAAAGAAAAGAAGTATAATGAAAAGGATAATGAGTATACAGTTTTTGTTAAAAATCTAAATTTTGATACAACAAATGAAGATTTGCATGAGTGTTTCAAGAAATTCGGCCCCATTAAATATGCACTTATTGTTAAAGACTCAATTTCTGGTCACTCCAAAGGAACTGCATTTGTAAAATTTCTTAGAAAGGAATCTGTTGAGATCTGTCTTGCACAATCTGGAAAAATAAATCTACAAGATTTTGTGCTTGAAGTTTTACCTACTCTTTCAAAGCAAACTGTCAAAAATATTGAGAAACAGAAAGAAATAACAAAGAAAGAACCAAAAGACTCAAGAAATCTCTATTTAATACGTGAAGGAATGATTGCGGCTGGCTCAACTGCTTCTGAAGGCGTATCAGCAACCGATATGGCAAAAAGACTGCGATTAGAACAAATCAAATCTTCAATGTTAAAAAATTTAACACGTTTCATTTCTCGTGAACGTCTGACAATTCATAATCTACCAGAAAATTATGATGATGCAAAGTTGCGAAAAATGGTTGAGTCGAGAACTAAAATAAAGGTCTGTATAATAAATTTACTTATCGAATTTATGATGAGATTTTTATAAATTTAATAGCCAATCGAATGTCGTGTGATGAGGGAAAATAAGCCATCAGCACTACATCCAAATGGAAAATCTAAGGGTTTTGGATTTTTATCATTTAAAAAGCACGAAGATGCGTTACTTGTTCTTAGAAAACTCAATAATAATCCAGAAGTTTTTAGTGCCAAACATCGACCCATTGTAAGTTTCAGCATTGAAGATATGAATGTATTGAAAATCAAAGAAAAACGTAAACAGCGTTCAATGCTCAATAATCCAACGTATCAAAAGAAACTAGAGAAATTAAAAGTTAAGAAACTTAAAAAACAAATGGAGAAAAAAGATAACAAATCAAATACGTTAATAATGAAAAAGAAGCAACGAAAAGTTAAATCTGATGAGCATGTTGAGTTATACACAGGCTTTGCGTCGAAACCAGGAGCTTTTGTGAAACTTCGTGGTACGTTTAAACTTAAAGAGCAATCTAGAATTCATGAAAAAACTATGAAAGAACGTAACAAAAAAGTGAGACGAGAAAAACAACTGGCAGAAGTTCGTCAGGAGAAACAAGAGAAAAAATTTGATCGAATATCCAATAAAAGGAAGATTAAAGACACTAATGACACTTTAGCATCGAAAATAAATAAATACAAAAGTTTAATTGGTGCAAACGAAGAAGCAGATAGCAAACGACAGAAAATAGGAGCAAGAGGAAAATGGTTTATGGATTGAAAATATAAGTGAAAAATTTTTTTATTGAATAAAAAAACTTGAATTTTAATGAATTTAAGCCTCTATTTTATTTAAAATTTCAGAACGTTTTCTAACTAATAAAGTTTTGAATGTTTCACAAAAAAAATTTTGTGAAGCAATTTAGAGCCATTGTTTATTGAAAATTTCAGTTTTTCAAAATTAAAGTTAATAATAATCAACATAATTGGTTTTCTTTGTCTCTCTTTTTTACTAATAGCAACGTTCTTTTCTTTTGCGTCACAATATGACTAATATTTTATATGATATAAAGAAATTTCAATCATCAACTTACTGTAATTTAAGATTAAATTTCTACAAATTTCACATGAAAATTCAATTTTTATTCATTTCAAAAATTTTAACATCAAAAATTGAAATTGTCAGTGTCAGAAATTTGAGAAAGAAATTAATAAAATTTATGCATCAGATTTTGTGAATAAATCCGAAGACATTGAGTTTTTCAAAATTTAAATTTAATCGATTTTAATCCATTTTCCAAAAATGTTTTTACATCATTTGAAAGATGATGAAATTGACTTTCAATGAATACAAAAATAAAATTTTTATCAAAATTTTTAAGCGAATTATCAACGAATAAATTAAAAAATTTCGAAAAAATTTTACAAATTTTATTTTCAATCACAAAATTTTTCTACTTTCTGAAATCACACAAAATTAAAATTAATCTCATTTGATGTAAAATTTATTGTGTAAAAAATTTCAAAAAGTTACAAAATGATTTGATAATAGAAAGTTGAGAAATTGAGAAATTTCATGAGCAACAAACAAATTTACGAGGGAAAATTTTTCAAAAAATGGCAACAGTGAGGCTTCGTTTCCGTTCACATGCGATATAAGGTATGTTTAAATGTTTCTTAATTTCTCATGAATTTTTTTCATTTTAATTCGCTAAAATCGAATTTAAATAAAATAAATAAAATGTCAGAAGAGGCACAAGCACCAGCAGCTGCAGCTCCAGTAGCATCACCACCAAAGGCAAAGAAAGAGAAAGCAACAAAGCCTAAATCAGATAAACCAAAGAAACCAAAGGCACCAAGAAGTCATCCACCAGTAGCTGACATGTGTCTTAATGCTATCAAAACACTAAAAAGACGCGGTGGTAGCTCACTTCAAGCTATCAAGAAATTCGTCTCCGCTCAATACAAAGTTGATGTTGAGAATTGGCTCCATTCATTAAGAAGTATTTGAAAACAGCTGTTGCTAAAGGACAGTTAGTTCAAACTAAAGGCAAAGGCGCATCAGGCTCATTTAAATTAGCTGCAGTTGCTAAAAAAGAGAAAGTTGTTAAGGCAAAGAAACCAGTTAGTGAGAAGAAAACAAAAGCCGCTACTAAGCCTAAGAAAGCAGCAGCAACAGGAGCAAAGAAAGCGGTTGCAAAAAAACCAAAGACGGCAGGCGCAAAAGTTAAGAAACCAGTTTGTAAAATCAGCAAAGAAGCCAGCAGCAGCCAAACCAGCAAAAAAAGCTGCAGCTAAGCCAAAAGCAGCTGCAAAGCCAAAGAAAGCAGCATCACCAAAAGAGAAAAAGCCAAAAGCTACAAAAGCACCCAAAAAAACCAGCTGCACCAAAAGCTAAAAAGCCAGCCGCCAAGAAAGCAGCAGCAAAATAAATCCTTAAATCAACTCTAGCTTTAATTGCTGTTATTTAGCATTAACAAACTCATAAAATAGTCTTTTTCAAGACTACAAAATTCATTTTTAGAAAGAGAAAAAAACATGAAATTCAAAATGATTAATAAGAAACTTTTTCAGGTCAATTCTGTGATAATAACATGAAAAAATTCTTTTCTATCTGAATCAAATTATTTTCTTTTGTTTTTTTAGTTTATTATTTAAACATATTTCATAGAGCTCGCACTTGCATGTATATTTTAGTTGATGTGAGAATATTTTTTATTAAGTTGATTTCAAGTTGACTCACACAAAAATGATTCTAATACATTCAGATTGAAATTAATTCAATCGAAATGCATAGTAAATTAAAAAATTATTGAATTCCATATGAATTTGCTAAATTTCAAACGAAATAAACAAAAACTGAATGAATTATAGACATTTTTGTGTAAGTCAACTTGAAATAAACTTGACAAAAAAAATTTCTTATCAAGTAAAGTACGTATACAAGTGAGAATTTTAATATGTCTTTTTTTGATAAATTTAAAAATGGCTTCTTTAATGAATCTTTTAAAAAAAGTGACGCCAAAAATGATCAATAAAATTTCATCATGTACATGAATGTGTAGATTATAGATTCAAAAAAATTTAAAATTCTTTAGGAATTCATTACAAGAAAAAATAATTCAGGATTAAAAATCAATTTATTTACATATTTATATGAGATCACATAAAAATTTTTATTTTTATTTCTTAAATTTTAGAATAATTAAAAAATATTTTTTTCTTTTTTATAAAATTATTTTATGGTCTTTAAAAAGACCGTTTTTGTACTTTTATTGTAATCAAGGCATTGAATGATTTAAGCACGTTCACCACGAATACGACGAGCGAGTTGAATATCCTTTGGCATAATTGTAACACGCTTGGCATGAATGGCGCACAAATTTTGTTCTTCAAAAAGACCTACCAAATAAGCTTCAGATGCTTCTTGCAATGCCATGACTGCTGATGATTGGAAACGCAAATCAGTCTTGAAATCTTGAGCGATCTCACGAACTAAGCGTTGGAAAGGCAATTTGCGGATGAGCAATTCAGTTGATTTCTGATAACGACGAATTTCACGAAGAGCGACTGTTCCTGGACGATAACGATGTGGCTTCTTTACACCTCCTGTGGCTGGTGCTGATTTGCGGACAGCCTTTGTAGCCAATTGCTTGCGAGGTGCTTTACCTCCAGTTGATTTACGAGCGGTTTGCTTGGTACGAGCCATTATTTAGTTTATTTGTTGTAAACGATTCGAAATTCAAACGAAAACTGATGAGTTCATGCATATTTTCCCTCTTTATATACTATTCTAATAATGAACAATTGCAAATAGTGGAAGGGATGACAAGAATGAGGGGAAATGACAAACTTTATTTAATTTTATCAAATTTTTAAAACTTTCATTCAGGTAATTTTATTTTTGCTAAATTTTAATAATTGCAAATAATTTCAAAATATAAACATGCAAAAGTGATAAAAATGAGTAAAACGTTTGTCTGAGGGGAAAATAAGAAAAAGTATAAAAGAGAGACAAAAATCACACATCGGCATCAGTTGAGTTTTGGTCTTTCAACAGTAAAGTTCTCTCTTTCAAATAAAACTAAAAAGTGAAAAATGACTGGCCGTGGCAAAGGAGGCAAAGGTTTAGGAAAAGGAGGTGCAAAGCGTCATCGTAAAGTTCTTCGTGATAACATTCAAGTATCACAAAGCCAGCTATTCGTCGTTTAGCTCGTCGTGTGGGTGTCAAGCGTATTTCAGGCTTGATCTACGAAGAAACTCGTGGTGTCTTGAAAGTATTCTTGGAAAATGTCATTCGTGATGCAGTCACATACACTGAACACGCAAAGCGCAAGACAGTCACAGCTATGGATGTTGTTTATGCTTTGAAACGTCAAGGACGTACTCTCTATGGTTTCGGAGGTTAAATTAACTTCTTTCATCAGCATCTTAAAACGGTCTTTTTCAAGACCACAAAGTAAAATTGTGATAGAAAGAAAAAAATTCTTAATTTGTTCTTTATGGGATAAAATCAATTATTTTACAATTATTATAGAATTTGAGTCTCGAAATGAAAACAAACAAATAGTAACTTTCTGAAAAATAAAGAAAATTTAATTTAAGGTAAAATTGTTTACTAATTTAATTATTGACAAATCACTAGGTAGTTAGCCAAAAAGAAAGGCTTAACCTTTCCCAGTAAAGAAAAGTAATTTATTATTTATTGTTAAATCTTTGTTTTTATTAAGACTTATTCTAAAGTGCAAGAAGACATAAAATAAATTTTAAAAGAATTACATTCTTGTAGGTAAAGTAATTTTTTGCCGTGGGACACGAATATGAATGACGCGTCGACGATCGCTTGGATGAATCAGATCTAATTGTTGCTTCCAATTATATTCTTTTAACTCTGCATGCCTTGAACGTCTATCAAAATAACTTATTAAACAACTGGTTGGTACCCAAAATAATGTTGTGATCGTAATAACAACGACTAGAAAAAAAATTAATTTAAAAATGTTTTTTTTATTAAAAGTTAATTAGATACTCACTAACTATGTTGTCACGTAAAAATCTCAATACTTTGTTAATATTAATTTCTTCAATGATATCCCAGAAGCGTTCAACAACATCTTGAATTGTTTTTTCACAAACACCTTTATTACAGAAGCCTTGAATGCAAGGTGTACCATCTGGCAAAATATCAGGTGGTTCAACGGCAAAGCATGTCTCATTAATGGACATTCGGCAGCATCGTTTGCATGCATCTGCAATAACATCGCACATACAACTTTGTAGTCCTTGAGTTTCGCAGAAAGGAACACATTTTCCACTTCGACATTGTCCACGTTCCTGACAAATTGTTCCATCTTGCATTGCAGGAGATTTAGGGCAATCAGCACTGTTTCCAGTACATCGCGCTTCTTGTTCACAAGTACTATATGCTGCCTCTCGACACTTAACTCCAGCTGGCATAAATTGACAATTTTGACAACATGGAGAATTTTTATCACTGCAAACTGCTCCCTGATTTTTTCGTAATTTACAGTTTTTATCGCAGCATTGATCATTATCTTCTGTGCCTAATAAACCAGCATCACACTGCTCATCACCCTCAACACGCAAATTTCCACAAAATGATTCTTCAGGTTCTGAGAAACAACGTCCACTTTTTGCTTGTAATACTTTTCTTATTGAACGTAACGAACATGGTGAAAATTTCTTGTTATTGACATCATAACCACTAACTGAATATGTATACATCAAGAAACTTCCTCCTTGTGAAGCTGAAGGAGAACATTCAGCAATGTCAGGATCATGTTCACTTCCCCAATTGTGCCCAAATTCATGTGCTGTGACTAAATCAGCTTCTCTTGTGATCACACGTTGACCATAATGATTTCTTGATGAACTAAGACCAGAATTCAGATAGAGAGTGTAGCCATTTTTAAAATATTCTAAAAATTAATTTAAAAAACCATTCAATAATAATTGGTAATTTTGATAATTAAAGAAAAGTCACCAGGAGTACAAATTCCACCAACAGAATTTCTTCGCGGTGAACCAACATAAGCTAAACCTAAAATACCGCCTTCAAATTTTAAATCAGTAAATAAATGTGCAAGACAAAAATCTTTATGTGAATATTCGCGTGAAAAAACCTGATTTAATCCCATTTTAATGTAAGCATGTTAGTAAATTTTTGGTAATACTTAAAATCATGTTAGTTTTTAATAAAATTTTAATTTTGTTTTTACCTCAAGCAAATTTCTTACATCCCATTTTTCTCGGATCATGTTGTAATGAGCTTCACCACCTCTAACTTTTGTTGGCTCACTATGAACTAAAATTTTTTTGATGACAAAACCCATTCCGCGAAATCCATCTACATCTCGATCTTGCCAGATTGTGTCATTATAAATTTTATGAACACGATCAATTAGACTTATCTAAAAAAACATCAACATAGAATTTAAATTTATAAAAAATCTGTGTATAATTTTACCAAATAAGAAATTGTAGTTTTTGTATTTGAACTTCCCATTTCTTGGAAAAAACGATAATCAGCAACGAGTAAAAGAGGACATCGTGTTTTTGTTGGAGTGTATTCATATTGATCAGCTTGTCTTTTTGATCTTCTTTCACTATGCGGTGTTTCGTTTCCACCATATGCTTCAACTTCTGGTTCTTCAATTTCATCATCATCATCATCTGTTTCAAGTTCAGCACCTTCTTTAACATATCCACATCTGCCAGGAACAAAATGATTCTCTCCATCATTTTTATTTTCATTGTGATGCTCCCAACTCAATTTAACGTCTGACGCTTTATAAGCAACCATATGTTTGTTGCTACTTTCTGGGAGTTTTTTCTCAAGATGTCTCCAAGATGGTTCAATATGATAAGTTTCATCAGGTAAAATTATTGTAGCAGTGAGTACATTTTTCTCATCAATATGAGCAGAAACATGTGATGTACTCTCTCCAAATACACGACCTCTGAAAAAGCTATCTTGATCGAGATGAACGACTGTTTCATTACCTTCCGAATTTACTGTAACTGCACGAAAATTTTGATGCAAAACATCCCTGTGTGGATGAAGAATCAATTTGAATTTTTTTCCTAATGCAGTAAATTCCACTTCTCTAATTTTATTGTGCAAATTGATACTTGGTTTTATTCCCCTTTTGACAATTTTATGTGTAATTTCATCTGCATGTAATGTTTCATAGTATTTTAAATTTTTATGCAATTGGGCTAAAAAATTTTTGAAAAATGAAAATTTTTCACAATTATTGAAAAAGTTGAATAAAAATTTCAACATTCCAAAGTAATACATGCAAATTTAAAGAATTTTATAATAAATTTACTCACTTTGAGCTTCAAATAAGTGAAGAAATACAAGAAATGTAGCAAAGAAAATTTTCGCCATTATTTTTTCACTTTTAAGGACGAAAAAAATTCTCCCTCTTCCTCCTCACACTCACTTCTCTTTTCATTTTTTGTTTATGTTTCATGTAGCTTAATTTTTGAACATCTCACTGTACTTTATGTCGTTTGGAAAAATTCAAATTTCAGTTTACAGTCATCTAATTTTATTATTGAACCCTGCTCAATTGTAAACATTTCTAAACGTGAAACATTTCTTTTATAAAAATTGATTCTAAATAGTAAATTCACATAAAGTAAAGGAAGACAATTATGGAAGAAGTTCAAAGGCATTCAGTACATACTTTAGTATTTCGTTCATTAAAAAGAAGTCACGATTTATTCGTCAGCAATCAACCGATTGTAAATTTAGAGGCCGATGAAAAATCGTAAGTTGTTTGTTTACAGAAAAAATTTATTGAATTAATATTTTGCATATTTTAGCGAAAAAATGAGATTTAATATAAAAGCAAGAGATTCGTATGCTCCAATTTTTCATCGTGTAGCAGTTTCAGAGCAAGAACAGAAGAAGGCCGAATATTTTAATAAATCGGACGAACCTATAACAAAAGGCGATGAAATGGCTCTTGTTCCTTCTACACAATCTCAAAATGATCAAACTTCATCAGCATTATTGCCATTACCTACAACAACACATAATACAAATCAACAACAATTGATTCCTAAAAAGCCTTCATCAATACCAAAGCCAAAATGGCATGCACCATGGAAATTGTATCGAGTAATTAGCGGTCATTTGGGTTGGGTTAGATGTGCAGCTGTTGAACCTGGAAATGAATGGTTTGCAACTGGTGCAGCAGATCGAGTGATTAAAGTTTGGGATTTGGCAAGTGGAAAATTAAAATTATCGCTAACAGGTCATGTAAGCACAGTAAGAGGACTTGCTGTAAGTGCACGTCATCCATATCTTTTTTCATGTGGTGAAGATCGTCAAGTAAAATGCTGGGATTTGGAATATAATAAAGTAATAAGGCATTATCACGGTCACTTGTCTGCCGTCTATACAATGGCTCTTCATCCAACACTCGATATTCTTGTAACAGCTGGTCGTGACTCAACTGCGCGCGTTTGGGATATGAGAACAAAAGCAAATATTCATACACTCACAGGACATACAAATACAGTTGCAAGTGTTGTCACACAAGCTGCCAATCCTCAAATTATAACGGGAAGTCATGATTCGACAGTAAGATTATGGGATTTGGCTGCAGGTAAAAGTCTTTGTACACTGACAAATCATAAAAAGAGCGTTCGTAGTGTTGTTCTTCATCCAACTCTCTATATGTTTGCATCTGCAAGTCCTGATAATATCAAACAATGGCGTTGTCCCGAAGGAAATTTCGTACAAAATTTATCGGGGCATAATACAATTGTTAATTGCATGGCTGTCAATCCTGAAGGAGTTTTAGTTTCTGGTGGTGACAATGGAAGCATGAATTTCTGGGATTGGAGAACAGGATATAATTTCCAGCGTTTTCAAGCTGCAGTTCAACCTGGTTCAATGGATTCTGAAGCTGGAATTTTCTCAATGACTTTTGATCAATCTGGATCAAGATTAATAACTACAGAAGCTGACAAGACTATTAAAATATACAAGGAAGATGATGAAGCGAGTGAAGAAACTCATCCAGTAAATTGGAAACCAGATATCATTAAGCGACGTAAATATTAAAATAATATTCAATAAATATTTTTGCTAAAGACAAACAAAAATATCTCAAAATTTAATTTCCATTTGGCATTAACATTTATTTAAAAAATGATTCATTCATTTCAATCGTTCGTCATTTCGTTTAAAATTAAATAAAAAAAGTAATTTCTTTATAAAATCTAATGAGGAGGAATATCAAGTAATGATAAAAAAAATTAATGGCTTTCAACATGTAAATGACTCATAAATTATAAGCTGCCTTCTCTATGTATTTTAAAATCACTTATTTTTCAGTGCTGTATATCTTTTATTAGTAACACGGCCGAAGAATAGTCCAATGATGAAAATAAATCCTACAAATGTGAACATCACAATCATGAAATACTTTCTTGCGGGCGAATTTGAAACTGTTTCATAAAGATCTTGAAAACTTTCAGGTTGTGGCATTACCTTAAAATTAAAAGTCATATTAAATTTATATTGAAGAATGAGTAAAATAATTAATATTGAACTTACTGCTGCCGCATTATTAAACATTTCAACTCTTTGTTGTAATTTTTCTCTACAATCATCTTCAAGTGCTTTTGATTTCGTTTCATCGTTTAAAATTATTTGCAGACATTTAAGTTCTATAAAAAAGAAACGTTAAAGTTTAGATTCATCAATTTTTTAAAATAAGACTCACGTCTTCCATTTCCACTTTCAACATTTGAACAATATTTTAATAAATCAACTGTGCATGCTTTTAGAAGAATTGGATCAACATGAATATCAGCTTTGGCTTCTTGAATCAATGTTGCAATCTCAACTTTACATTCTTTCGTAATAATTTTCTTCTCAATAAATTGACGTTTTAGACATTCTTCTACTTGTCCCTCTTCATCATTTTCATCATCCATACGACATAAAATATCAATTTCTGATTTGCATACTGCTGCTAAAAGTGGATTCAGTTTATAATTAAGTGCTTGATCGTGTAGAATCACTGTCATTTGTTTTTCACATTTCGTTTGTAATTTCCCTTCTCTGAATTTTTGTTTGAGGCAATTTATTACTTTTCCGTTCATTTCTTCATTTTCTTTGGCTTCAACAATAATTCTTGTGCAATAATCTGCAATATCTTTTGAACATGCTTGTTGCAAATCGGGATTAAATCTATAATCTTGATTCTGTAAAATTAGTCGGTTGACGACAATCATGTGGCATTTCTTATCAAACATATTTTCATCTTTATGAAGTTTTAAGCATTTCAGTACATTTGCATCATCGATATTCTCGCAATATTGCTTCAACATGCCTTTGCACGTAGTCATTAGTGCGAAATCAGTTTTGCTGTCAGTCAATTCCGATTTTTTTATCGCAAAAACAGCATGCTTACAGTTAGTGCTTAATTTATTTTGATTGCTTGTTAAACATTCGAGAACCTAAAAAAATTTAAATTAAATTTATCAACTGTTTTAACATTAACTTCAATTTTTGTGAATCTTACTTGACCAAAGTCTTTATCGACTTTATAACAAAAAGTTTCAATGTCTTTTTTGCATGTGTTCTTTAATTTTGGATCAAAATCAATATTTTCGCGTTGCTGAAGAAGTTGAGAGCGAACTTGCATTCGACAATCTTTAGGTAGTGAATGTTTGTGATCTTTTATGGTATCTTTTGTCATAATTTCACTAAGACATGCAATAACATCGTATTTAGTGCTACTATTTGGACAATATCTGTAAATGAATATTTGTGTAAATAACTTGAAATAATCTAATCAATAATATGATTCACCTATTAACGTATGGCTTACACGCTTCTTTAAATTTGTGAGTAAACACATAGTTTTTTAGTGATATCAATTGAAAATGTTCAATTGCTGCACGACACTTGATGTTTTGTTTTAAAACGTCATTTTTAAGTGAAATCAAACATTCCATTACGTCGCCATCCTCTCGACCCGCCATAATATTTCCACAATATTTTTCTAATGCATCACTACACGCTGATCGAATAAGTGGATTGAGTTCTATATGTGCTGACTCTTCCTCAGTATAACTTGTTACTGCTTTTTTGCATTCTTTTGTTAATTCTTCTAAATGTTGCTGCAAACATTCCATTTCTTCTCCCTTTTGTGTCTTGTCAAAACAAAATTCTGCTAAATCATCTAAACAGACATCTTCAACTTCTGGAATGAGATCAACTGAAACTGCTCTTTCTCTCATAACTCTTTTGATTTCTGTGAAGCAATTTTGTGTTAATTGCATTTTTGGATCAGGATGATAAGCATAGCGATATAAGCAAGGCAAAATAATTGGTCCTCGCTCGGGATCCATTTGATTATCATTCACATCTGCCCATGTCTTTTTTGCATGGCAAAATTTAATTGCATCCTCTTTACATTGCGAATAAAGCATTGCATCAAGTTTAAAGTCTCTAGCCGTAAAGTACTGAATTTGCAAAAGTGCAGCTTCACACGGACCTGCCATATATTTTGTTCCTAATTTCTCCATAAGACAACTCATAACTCTTGAATTTCCTTCCACATCATTACCACATACTTGATCGACAACTGGTTTGCATGCTTTTCTCAAAACTGGATCAACTCTCCAATCTTCAGAGACATCTGTGACCTTTATTAAATTTTCAACTGCTCTCAAACATTGTGCTGAAACTCTCAATTCCTTCTTTTTTCTTGGTTTTGCATGATCCATTAGACAATGAATTGTTTGTGAACCTTCAGTATTTGTGCAAAATCTCGTCAATTCTTCAGAACAGTCAATTATAATTTCAGGTGAAAGTTTGTAATCTTCCATCAACATTTTTCGATGATCAAAAATCTCAGCAAGACAATCAGGCAATAATTTTGAGTTATTTTTATGAGCAGCTTCTAAACACAGTAAAATCTGAGCTAATCTAATGTCTTTATCATCGCTTGTGCCTTTTCTACAATGATTAAGTTTTATATCTTCTTTACATGCTTTTGCAAGTCCGCGACTTATACGATAGTCTTGTCCCATCAATGAAGATCGTCTGTTTAATTGACTTTCACACTTTTTAGACATTTGCTGTGAATTTTTATTCTTCATGAGACATTTGTAAATTTCGTAGCCTCGCATGTCTGAACAGAATTTTTTCACATCATTATTGCATGCCATATACGTTTGTCGATCGAATTTTATATTGTCAGCTTGTAATTCAGAAATATGATAAATTTCTTTCTTGCAATTATCTGAAAGTTGTGAAATTTGCATTTGTAAACAAGAAAGTGTATCGCCTTGAGTTGATTTTGAGTTTTTCGTCAGTCTTCCACAGTTGCTTTTTTCGATATCATTTGAACAACTTGTGAGAAATTTAGAAATAAGTCGAAAGTCACTGAATGCAACTGTTTCAATGCGCTGAATTTGTCCCTTACAAATTAAGTCTTTTATTATGTCTCGATTGTCCAGTACACATGATAAGTACTTTCCAGAGTACTCTTTACTATCAGGCTGGCAATAAGTATTCAACACCTCAATATCTTTGCAGCTTCGCTCGAGTAAACTGTGAACATTTTTATCATTCATTAGTTCAAGCTTCTTTGAATAAATTGCATGTTGACACTGTGAATCGATGTTCAGGTCATATTCTGATGTCTGAAACGTGTCAATACATTCAAGCACCAATAAATTTTCACTATTATTCGATAAATTGCTACAAAGATTTTTAAGTTGTGGACATGCAGGATCTTCAAGCAAATTTTGACTTTTTATTCTGTAAAGAAATAGATTAAACTTTTTTCAATGTTCATTTTTTCTACTTTTGTCTCATACTTGTCATCGGCGTAAGATAAAAATGAAAAATTCAATAATAAAACCAGCAATTTGTACATTTTGATGCTATCAACATTTAAGGTCAGTGCTTATCTGCAAAATTAAAGTATTTTTTCCATGAAATATCACGATTAAGTAGGAATTATTTATTAAATTTTAAAAAATTTCTTAATGACGAAAAAGCAAAAAAAATTGTTTATGTATCAAAATTCAATTGGTTGAGGGTGCTTTAGAATGGAGACTTTAAAAAATGATGCAGAAATGAAGGAATTGTAGTAGATATAGTTTTAGAAGAATTTTAATAACATTTTAAGAATTTTTTGCAGAAAAGAGGAACATAAGTTAAAAGATTAAAAGTTGAAGAATATTGTGAAATTGTCCTTCTGAGCTGTCATTTAAAATTTTCATCAATTTTATTCATTTAAACTTTTCAATTGTACTAAAAATGACGAAAACTTGTAAATTTTTGATAAAATTCTAAAAAAAATTTCCAAAATTTTTAAAATATCAAAGAATTTTTGATAGTTTGCAAATTGCCATTAAATTTTTATCACATATTTATTAAATTTGAAATAATTCTTAAAAACATCTCATAATCAACAAGAAATGATGCAGAAAATTCAAACCCTAAAAAAACTCTCGCAACGATCAAGAAAAGTGAGAGAGAATGAAAGAGAGAAGGGAAAAAGAATTTTATTTTCATCTTTTGTTTGTGATCAGTTTACAATAATCGCTCTTACGAATAAGATGCACTCCGCACTATATTTATTTATTTTTTTGTAATTTTAAATTTGAACAAAAACAAAAAAAGATCAAAAATATATATATATATTTTTATTTATTATTTATTGTTTTATTTGTGCCAAAGATTATTAGTTTATAATTATAATGATGTCGCATAGTGCTGTTAAAAATTGTGAGTGTGTTCTTCCTTACTTTTGTGATGCATTTTTTTATAAGAAAAAATAATTTTCGTCGTTTTGAACGAAAGAAAAAGAGAAATTGTGCATAAACTTCTACTACGCATAGTTCTGTGGGTGGAATAGAGATATATAACATAGGCATGTTCAACATAAGACAGCTCTAAAAAAATATACAACATACACATTATGTTTTCGCTTCTTTTCTTTCTTCTGCTGAAACTCACAATTGTGTAAAATTGGATCAAAGTTCTTACAAACGAGACATAGAGACTAAATTCTCCATTTCGTCATATATTCGATGTATAAAAGAAATATAGAATATAGAAGATCATCATTTCAGATTTTTTTTCATTTCAATTAGCTTCTTTCATTTGTTTCAAAATTCATTCATGTCGTGAATGTAAAGTGTGTATATACATCCACTTATTCTTATTCTTATTGAAACTTCTCTCTACCCGATTGTAATTAATGATTAATGTTTCGAATAGACGACGACTTACAGTGAGAGAGAACGAAATTGTGTACACAATATTCATCTGGAATTGTAAATCGTAAATGAGCCATCTGCGGGCTATTGAAATTAATAGTATGTGCTCAATGAATAGTTCTATATAGATATTTCATAAATGGCTTAAATGTTTCTCTCAAAAAGCAATTCTTCCTATTCTCTCTATGTGTATATGCCGACCGAGCAAGCACTTTAATATTTTTATTTATTATTTCAATTCTATACTAAGTTGCGGACTACAATAAGTTTCAAATATTGACTTTTATTGTTGTTTTGTTACTGATAGCATGGTTCTACATAAATTTCTGTATTTAGAACGACAACCACCCCAGTATTTTTTTCTTACTTTTTTGCTTTCTTTTTTTCACTTACTTTGATGAGGGTTAAAAATGTCAAACGAATGAGGAAAAAACAAATCGAAATGA
Source organism: Polypedilum vanderplanki (assembly GCA_018290095.1). Taxonomy (NCBI): domain Eukaryota; kingdom Metazoa; phylum Arthropoda; class Insecta; order Diptera; family Chironomidae; genus Polypedilum; species Polypedilum vanderplanki. The sequence goes on along the minus strand of CM031381.1, from coordinate 17,997,059 downwards.
CCAACCAAACAGAAAGTCATTGCAGTCAATCATGCTACTGTTAACAATCAGCGCGCATTACAATAAAGGTGTGTTCGGCATTACGCATCAAAATAGCAATCGCTATTAAACGAAAGCAGAGAGTCAAACATACAAAATGGAATGGAATTTGATGACTTTTCCAGATGTTCTAATTCAATGTTTTTTTCCTCGCCCTCTTTCTTTCTTTCAATACATGTCTTATTTCGGTATTGATGCAATGAAGAAATATTTATTTTATGCATGCTTAATCTTTTCAATGTAAATATTTCTATGCTTTAAAACTAGGGCGGTTTAGTTTTAAAAAATTTAAATTTTTTGTGCTAAAACTTAGAAAATAATGAATTATTCATTTTAAAAACACTTGCGAACTTCAATTTTCTTATCACTTGTTTTAATTTACTTTAGATAATTCAGAAAAGATTTCAATGACTTTTTACAGAATCTTTTTAAAAATTTTAAATTGTTCAAGTTTTCTAAATTTGCTTCCAAATTTCATTTTTAAACTTTTGAATAAATCAACGTTTGTAAAACCGCTCTGATTTTAGATATATTTCGCTGCTTGCTTTCTGCTTCGGCACAGTTTACAAGCATCAATGTAGTGTTTACACTATCAATATTATTTTCCTTTCTTGTACACAAACCAACCGCCTATTGCTAAATTCTTTCCTCTTTTTCCCATGCAACAGAATGCACATCTCAGGCGTAAAAAATTCACACTCGCACTTCGGGGCATAACAAAAAAATATTTTTTAATACAAAATAATTTTTATTCATATCTCGGTTTAATGTAAGGAATTATTTTGCTTGCACTCCTTAGTGTGATCGCGCAATCATGCGGTTAATACACACATATTACATTTTTAAAATGGCTCTTACATTGAAGTAGAAATCTAATCGAATGAAACAAAACAGAAAGCAACAGCGAGAATTGCTCATTCAATTGTGCTGCTTAAAGGAAGGTTATGAACCTATTTATTCATTTCAGTCACGTTCAGAAGTTGACCATTACGTAAGTACGTAAGTGGAGATCACTCACTTGAATAGAGAGAAGTCAGGCAGAGGCTAACCATCATCGACAAAAGGAGACGAGAGAGAAAAGAAAAAGAAACTGCGCACAAAGTGATTTGATCATCGAGATAGAGAGGCAGGTTAAAACAAAACCGCAATCATGCCTTGGAATTGCTTGAGTTGTTCATCTTCTTCAAAGAAATCCAAAAATTCAAAGGTAACCAACAAATGCGTGATGCAAACGATCTCATATCCGTGCGCGTGAATATTTGTATGCTTCATTTAAATTTCAGAATGATTCTGAATGATTTCCTCATTGTAATGATGTTTTTCTTTTTCTTTTCTTTCATGAATGAAAACAAAAATTCTTTCGAAAAATCAAATAATATTTTTTTCTTTTAAAAGTGAAGAACATTCCAAAATAAGACAAGAGATGAGAGAGCAAAAAAATGAAATCCAACTATAGATCATACTTTATAACTCATAACTCGTTCTCTCTCCTTCTTTTTGTTCTTCTTCAACAACTATCTTTTGTTTTGTGAATAAATTTAAATAAATACTCATGTAATTTTCTTTATATATTCTTCACTATCAACAGCAGTACAATAAGAATATTAAAAACAGTGTACCTGAAAACTCCGAGCCGGAAAAGAAGCGAAAATTTTATAACAATTTGAGGCTTGATCAATGTGAAAAGAATCCAAAAACAAACAGTAAGTTTTATAATCATTATTCAGCTCTCTCTCACTTCTGATTTTAAGCATTACTTTAGCTGCTGAAATTAATTGAATTTTCCATATGAGTTCATGCATGTTATTTCTAATTTTCTGTTGATTCATAGAGCGAGCGAACTTAGAATATTCATTCGTTCACTCACTCGCTTGCTCGCATCTGTTATAAATTACATATCGAGTGGAATTTGAATGATTATTTTTTATTGTGTGTAGTAGAGGAGTTTTTAGTGACCATTAAAAATGCTAATGGAAGCATTAAAATCAGCTGAAGCTAATTTCTGTGAACGCGTTAACTGACAGTGGTAGTCGCGTGTTTACGTAAAAGAATAGAGAGAAGAGAATGAATTTCCAAAGAAGGCATTAAATCCTCTTATTCGACAACTCTCAGCTGATAAAATATCCCGTGAATGAAGAATTTTAATGTAACGATGAAATTTTTATTTTCATTGCTGAATTAAACAGAAGTTTAAGGTGAATGCATGAATAAAGATTATTCCGATTTTGAGAAAATCTTCTACAACATTTTACGAGCAATTCTCAAACTTTGAGTTTTATAAGCAATTTGATATTTTTTCAGTGAAAATTCAATATTATGATTATTGCCCTAATATTTACAGTTTATGTACTAATATATATGAAATAATAAAGTGCATTTAATCTTTAATTTTTTATTTTGATAATTAATTTCGTCAGAAAATCAACTTTTTCTTAGATAAATTGAAAATGCAATTGAATCTTATTAATTGGTTGATTAATAAATGAAAAACATGTTACAATATACTGAAATTAGTTCTTAAAAGCATAAAATGATTGATAAATTGAAAGATTTAACATAGCTTAGTAACGCTCCTAAACATTTATAAAAATATCAAAATATTCTCTGATCATCATTCAACCAAACATAAAAGAATCACTCCTATTGTGAGCAATTAAAGAGAACTCCGGTAGGCACTTATTCATTTATTATTGATTCTTCTTCTTGCTCTCTCTATCTCATAAACAGATTCATCATCACTCGACAGTCAGTTCGACCAAAAGTCAATAAACGAGTTGAATGAACACTTATACGATTCCTATGATACGCTGCCAAATGTGAAAATGAAAGTTGAAGCGACGGAAAATAACAAGAACATCCTCAACAATAGACGCGCGCCAAAATATGACGATGACAATGTGTTGAAGCCAAAACATCTGATATTGTGCATCAGTAATGAAAATCTTCCATTCATTGACTCAGTCGACTCACCTGGATGCTCACGCTCACGATACCATAATGAGCGTATCATTCAGATGATGCCACATAATCTAGCATTGCCAAGTACAAGTGATCGGAGAGATTGGCAGCGACTTCACGAAATGCAACAACGAACACCAACACATAAATTCATTGAACTTGATGTGATGGACTCGCAAATATGTCAAAAATGTCACAAAGTTCTGAGCTTCAAAAAAACCTACAAATGCTCGCTCTGTGATTTTACTTGTCACCAACATTGCGCTGATAAGGTGAGAAAGAATAAATTTATAACACATGAGTTGTGTATTTATTTTTATCTATAAATTGTAAATTGCGTTGGTAGCGCAATCAAGAAAAAGTAGTAACACTTGACATGAACGAGAGTTGAACGAGAGAGAGAGTTAAATACATGTACTGGGGGTGTGTCCATATTTTACGTCACATATATGAAAGCTCTCTTTCTCTCATTTACATTAAAGTTTATTGACATTTAATTATTTTCGTCATGAAAAGAGAGAGCCGAAATTCTATTTATTTAGTTATTGTCAGGGATCAACGTAGAATGTTTACGTTTATAATGTTTATTGTTTTTTAAATCATTATACGATCACATGGGAAACTAATTGATCTTTTGAATCTTAAATTACGGCATTGTGATAAATTTAGAAAAATTTCATCATTTGAGAAGGTTTGCATTATATTCTAAAACATTTAAAATTTATGAATAATGAGCCGTAAAAATGCATCTATTAATTTAATCTTAAATGTCAAAATAATTAAAAGAATTCATGACAAATTTTATAGCTTTAGCGCATTTTATTTTAGAATTAAAAAATTCTTTTAAGACAAAATTATTTCATAAATTCTCATTTTAAATCAATTTTTTAAAACTTCTTAATCAAGTTTGCCTTCAACAATAGTTTAGAAGAAAAACCGGAAGATTCTAATATTCATTTTTTGTATTCCCAAAAAGCGCTAAAAATTATGAAGACAAATATTTTACCTCGAAAGCGCGTATGTAAATAAACTTCACTATCAAATGACACTCGGCGCGAAGTAATAATAATAACGACAAGTTTCACGCTCGCTCATGCTGACTCATACATTTTAATTAGCAACCCTATAGTAAAATTATAAATTGCTATCTCCTCCCTTTGCAATTGTCGTTTATTCAAAATAAGCATACATAATATAAACCTTTATGAAGCCTGCAATTACCACACCAAAAATGAAAATATTCGCTTTTACAAACGCTTGTAATAATCATAAAAAAAATTGGAGGAAATAAGACAAAAATGAGAGCAAGCAGAATAATAAAAATCCGATACAGCGATTATATAGACACACACGAAAAAATACACGTTGTAATATCATAAAACGAGCGAAAAAAGCTCACGAAGTTAACGCTGGAATGTGTGGAAAACTAGTTTTCTCGAATTCACATGAGATTCTAGCACGGCTATGATAAGATAAACGATTTTTTATGTGTGTATGGCAGTAGAAGGCATTTAAAATGACAAATCACGTCTTGTAACTTCAACACGAGTTTTTCCTCTCTTTCTCTCTCTAATCTAACGGTATTGTTTCAAAATAGAAACACACTCGAAAAAAAAGAAGAAAACAAAAAATGCATTTCGTTTGTTACATGAGTATGTCAAGAGAGAGAGTGAAGAGAGCGATTAGCGAGTATGTGGGTGAAAGAAGAGAATGAATGCTTGCTGTCTCATATACATATCACAACTACAAGTGTAAAATGAGCGCGGCGCGCGTATTTTCATTGCTGTGTTTTGGAAGACACACCATAATAAAGAAGTTCATTCGATTTCTAGATTGTAAATTTATTTCGGAAACGTAGAAGCAGCGAGTTAGTTTGGATTTGATAGCGGTAAACGCTTGGTCACATACGCATCTCATTTGTAACATTTAACAAATTATTTTCTTATTTTGTGCGTGACCTCGCAAGTTCAACGACGAAATTAAAGGAAATAAAAGAGAGAAAAATAATTAAAATCAGACTTTCGGACTCGCACGTTTGATGTCGCGTTATTCACGTAATCGTTGTAAATAAGAAGCAAACGACAGCGGCAACCAGTGATCGAACACAAACGAAAACAAATTTAAACAAATTGTAGATCTTATAAGTAGTTAAAGTAATTGTGAATTTATGTGGTGACATTTCGGTCTTAATGGTTTTGCTTGAATTGTGCTGTCATTCGATTCAATTATCGTTTTGTAGTGATCTGAGCTGTTGAAGCGAACATTTGTGTACTTCTTTTTTATTACAATTTGATTGAAATTAAATGAAGCCGTAAAGAGAGTGATCGCACAATTCAATTGAGTGAAATTCTTGTGCTACTTCGCTTGCAATGTAATCTTTGATAAATTCAAGGCAAAATTACTTTGATCAATCGCAATGATAGATAGAAATCAACTAGAAAATTTCAGTTTTAATTATCAGTAATCTTGTATAATCTAGAAGTGTTTATATAATTTAAATTGTATTAAAATTTTACAATTTTGTAAATGACATTTTTTTATCTTAATACAATTTTCAAATATAAACAATGATATCAAAATAAAAACAATAAATGTAAACAAATAATTTTATCCAAAATCTTATGATTATTTATAATTTAGAAGTTAATTTTATGCAAATAGGTTAATTATACAAGATTTAGATAATATGTTAATGAAATTCTTTTTATTTTTGAGTTTTGAAAGTTTCTTTGCCTTGAATAATCTTATAAAAGTTAAAAAGCGAAAAAATTCTTGCAAAAAATAAATTTAAAATTTCTTGTGCGTGCGTGCCAAATGCTAATATAAAGAAAGTGTCTTTCATCATCAATTCATTCAATGAAACTTCATTGTTTCACAAATCGATTAATAAGCTGTGAATGGCAACCGCTCTCTTTAAATTAGCGTAAATAATTCCATTAAAATTATTGCTTATTGCCATATATCCATTCCACATCTAGTTCAGGGAGAAAGATGTCAACTTGTGCAGAATAAGAGAGAGAAAAAGAAAAATGAGAAATTTTCCGCGATGATTCCATTAAATTAATGATTGACTTGCAAAGATATGGTTATGAAAATGTTAATTGATGTGAATTTTGTGGGAAGTGTAATAAATGTTAATATACACACATTGGGATAGCTTGCTTATTCGTTCTACAATTGCTGACTGTAAATTAATTATAAAATTCTCCTTCACTCATTTACAAGGCTTAGACAACACAAAAATTGATTAATTAAAAGTAATAATTAATGTGATTATTGAAAATGAATGCTTATTACATTGCGAATTAATCAATGTTTTTAGCTTTGTGCAGTCAATTGGAACAGATTAATGTAAAAACACACTCTTTCTCCTTGGAGTTTTTTTCTTTTCTCTGTATCTCAAATATGTGATCAAAATACATGATTATAGGCTTGAGTGAATTTCAAGAATTTTCTCTTTATTTATTTTAAGCATCTTGATTTGTCTGAATTGCGAAAAGAAGTCATTGACTTCCGCACTTGAAAAATGATTTTTATGTCTAATCTAATAAAAATTAAATCTCATCAAGAGAAACAAACAAAAAAGTTCATTAGTGTCCAAGCATGCTCTATTATGCGAATAAATTTTTTGTTCCCATTTTCGGAATTATTATGATTACTACTCGACTAGATTAATGGATTAATGAATTAACCATCACGCAGAAACAACGAAAAAAAGTCACAAGACAAAAAAAAATGTTTAGAATTAAATAACATAAGTTGATAGTGAGATAAAGATTCGTGAGAGGATTAGTTAGCTTCATAAATTACATTCCCGGCACAGTGTGAATACAAAAAGTGACGAAAATCACTTCTGATCGTTCAATTTTTTACACACATTTGAAGATGCAACAAATTCTTTCGTTTCAATCAGTCAGATTCTCTCTTTTGAATTTTTTATGCTGTGCTGTGTTTTTCTCATCATTTCTCATCTTCTATTTGAATTTTCTTATTATTATTTCTTTTTCTCATTATTTCATTCTTCAATTCTCTTTACTACAATATGTGTGTGCTTTACTAGAAGTGATCAAATGTCGATTTCTCATTTGCCACAGTCAGCTCAAATTTTAAAAAGAAGGAAAGAATTAACAACAGAATGAGAAGAAAAAAAATTTTATTTCGACAGATTTATTTACAAAAGAAGATTTTTTCTTCTCTGAAATTGTTAAGTAATAATATCAATAAGAAAAAAGACTGCTTAAAAAGAAGTCAGAGCGAGAGCAACAGCTAACATACGATCAATTATGGTTTTTATGGATGTGCAAGCATAAAGTTATGATGATTGAATTTCATCAAGAAATTTCTCTTTCCCTTCATCACCACATCGGTTGTCGCGTCTTCTTTCTTTTTCTCTCTTTCTCTATTCCACAACGTAGATTCAGTTAGTTATTTCGTCAGTCAGTCTTTAATAACAATCATTACTGAACGTGCGCAGCTCGTGGACTCTAATTTGACCAATATTTAATTTGCGGAAGTTAGAGAAATTAAAATTCCTAATTTACCGGTTTTCATGAATTTAAATAAAAAAAATTTAAAATATAAAAAATCGTTATAATCAAAAATTCTCAAGTTTTTTGATTGCTATTAGTTTTAAATCGGAAATTACAAAAAAAAGGTGTATTATCGATCTTTAATGACTTCCTCGCCCTATAATTTCTTCCTCTCTGTGTTTCTTTTTCTTCATTCATATCTTTTTTCCCTCTTGTTATTTTAATGGAGTAAAACGTGTACAAAATTAACACTCTTCCAAAAATAGCTTACGCGTACACACAAGAAATCACTGTTTTGGATTATTAAAAATTCCAAAAAAAAAAAAGAAAATTAATTTTTAGTGAACGCCACTTCCGTTCGATCGAAAAGAGAATGAGAAAGAAATTTTTATTAAAAAAAGATAAATATCACAAGGTGTAAGAATGTGCACAAATACATAAGTAGAAAATGAAAGATGATAATCGAAATTATAAAGTGGTTATCAACGAAGATAAAAACACAAACACGAAACAATTTTGTCAGTGGCGGCAGTAGTACAAATAAGAAAAAAAAGTAAAAATTATTATTTAATAGCGATGGATGTTTTGGTGAGAGAGTGTACAATATTTTTTTCATCGTATCAAAAACAAATTGTTGTGAATATTTGGTTCTAGCCGGAAGTTCGTTACACTGATACGGCTTATCTAATATATCGACAATGGGATAAAAATAATGGAATTTTAGCATATCCAACATGCCTTACGACCTACAAGAGCCGTCATCGCGAAATATCTTCGGGCCATCAACAACAACAGCCGAATGGGAAAATTCATGTATGTATAGCAAAACAACTCACACAGTGCAAACATTCATTATCAGTATTTTTTATATTAAAAACAAATGTTTTGTATGTAAATTTTTGTTTTTGAGAGGAGCCTCGAAACGCGAATATAATAATGAAAGGCAATACACATGTGTGCCATATTCATTCAATACAGTCAGTCTTTTTGTATATATAAAGAATAAGAATTTGTAATCTCATACACATAGCAGCGTGTATACACATATTTCTCTCCTGACTGAATATTCAAGCAAATTTGAGACGAAACACAGAGCACATTCATTCATTGCTCGCTCTCTAGTCGCAACATTATCGTCGATGTGGTCGCACGGAATCGCGAATTTGAAACTTTTTCTTATTCTCACTCAACACAAAAAATAAAGTAAAGCCGTTTTCTCATAAAAAACCGAGGCATTCTGTGGTCATAGATGTTAAAATAGGGAATATTGCATCAATAGAGTGATATTTTTGTCGCGCACACTACAATAGCAGTAAAATTAATAATATATTCAATTTCGGAAGATCGTAGTGCGTTAGAGTGAGTGACGCGAGAGTTTCGGGGTGGTAATAAAGAATAAGGAAGAAGAAGAGCAAGAAAAAAAGATGATAAAAGTCAATTCACAATCATTTAGCCTGCCAAGCACACTGAAACAGGTATAATAAAAAGAATACATTGGAGCCAGTTTCAATTTCATTCGAAGGATGTGATGACGTCGTCAGCTACTTATAAATTCATACATTCTCGCACTTATGTTGATTATGTCAATATTCTTTATTTTTTGCACACAGGCAGAAAATTAAAAAGACAAACAATGACCAAATAGACATTTATTTCTGCAAACACAAGCAAGAATTCACTCTCGCTTAGAAGACGAGCAGTTTGATGAATGGTGTCAAATATAATTTCGCTTCTATAACTCGAACTGACTGGCACGCCCTTCTTTGGAATTTTCTCCCCTCGTTGTCTTCTTTGAAAAATTCTTTATTTTTTCTAATTCACTTTGCAAACACGATGTGCACGATGTAATGATGATTTTGCTCCTTTCATGTTCTATATTTACGATATTTATTCTTTCCGGCTTATGCCGCTGCTGCTCCTCTATTGTGTAAGAAACACACTCATCATTTGTACGATAATAATCATCGATCAATCAATGACTATGAAATGATTTTTCATAAGTGCTCTTCACTCTTTTACTACACACACACACACACACGAAATTTCTATTTTTTATTTTTCACGAATATGAGTAATCACGAATGATATTTTCCATGAATGCTCATCTTTATAAAAGAAAGAGAATGAAGGTTTTCAGCTGCCTTTAAAAATTTATATTCTTTTTTATGAAATGTTTTTGTTGTAAGAAAGAAAAAATGCAGTTTGTCTTTTCTTTTGTTTAAAAATGAAATTCATTAAATTTTAACTTAAAAAAAATATAATGAGAATTTGCAAAAATTTTTCAACAGTTTCTTTAATAGAAAGTTTAATTTTTCATTTAATCAATTTTAAAGTTTTAGGCAAACTGTCATATTTTACTCTTGATTCATTCAAGAATAAATTTAAATAAAAAATTCTTCAATTGCGCCATCAACAAAAACTGCTCTTGAAATATTTATCTAATTTTCTCTCGTGATTTTATAGACTAGCTATGAGGATCGATCTCAGCAGCAACAGCAGCATTTGGAAAAAATTGAAACGGTATGTAAATAAAAAAGATCGCTCTTTAAAGCAAAAAAAGCATGTATGTTGCAGAGAAAGAGTATAAAAATAGAATTTACAATTAAACAAAAAAAACGCGGAATAATTTTTCTTTCTCTCAATTTCAAAATAAAAGAAAAATAATTTCCTTTTTATCTTGCCAGCAGCAGCATCAACAGCATCAACATAGTCGAGCCAAAACACCGACAGGCAGCACCACATGGCAATTATGTTATGTAACAGAAAGAATTTTAGCCGCTGTCTTACCAGCCAAAGAGAGAATTGACGAGTTGTTTGCATATGACGAGAATGGCAATAAACGAAGCGACAAATTTGAATCTGATCTGGTGTTGATGCTTGAACAAAAGCATGGCAAGAATTTTCGTCTTTTTGATTTGGAGTCATGCATTCCAAATATATCACTAGAAAAACTCTGTGAATTGTGCAAACATATGGAATCATGGCTTAGTAGTGGTCAAAACAAAATTGTCGTCCTTCAAGATAGGTGAGATAGCGAAATATTTCAACTGATGACATTGATGGCCATTACAATTTACTTTGTTTATTTTAGGGAGAGTTTTCAGCGTGTCGGCACGAGTGTTTCTGCTTATTTACATTATCAGAAGCTCTGCAGTTCCAACTTAGCACCGTATTCAATCAAGGCAAACGACCACGCACGGAACATCCAAGATCTTGACGAGTACTCGATGCAAAAATTCCTCGACGACATGGTCGGACCAATCACAAATCCAGCTTATAAAAGGTATCTCAGCATGTGGTCGACATGAGACTCGAAATTATTTTAAACTATTTTTATTTTTTTCTTCTTTATCCTCAGATACCTCGAATATTTCTTTGGTTTACTCTCAGGTGAAATCAAAATAAATTCTCTGCCATTATATCTAAAGGTATATATTTTTCATTATATTTATTTAAATATTCAATTTACTTAAATATTCTTATTTTTTTCTGTAAAAGTTTATAAAAATGGAATCTCCACCTTGTATGCATCACAAAATATCATATCATGAGAGCGAATGGAGTAGTTTCATAAAAATCTTTGAAGGAGAACGTTTTGTTTTTATCTCAGGTAATCATTTCCTTCTCATTTTTTATTATTTTCCAATGAAATTTAGCGTTCTCAAAAGATCTTGTTTCATCGGAAGAGATAAAAAATTTACATATTTTATTTTTTTTTTTAAAAAATTCTTATGTATTTGTGTCCCCACAGATATTTATGTTATGCCGATTTCGACGAAACAGTTTATCTACGAAATTAAAAGTCCCATTATCTTGAGGGGCGATATCTTTATACATTTTTTTCAAATACACAATAAGTCACGACAAACGGAGCTCATTTCGAGCATTCAATTTCACACATGTGCCATAGCGAAAAACGAAATTGAGTTTCATAAAAATGATATATCATTTCCTACTAGCGGTAATATATCAACATTAATATTCATTATTAATTAATAATAATAATCATCTAAAAAAGGTCATTTTTTCTAACATGATTTCCAATGATTTTATTTTTTTTTGTAGATGAAAAATTTCCAATGGATCATAAAGTGACTTTGATATTTACCAAAACACCAGATAAAGATAATTTCAATAATCGAATGCATGACGATGTCTTAATCTTTCAAAATCCATTAATCCGTAAGGAGCCAATATCAAATTACTCGTCGATTGGCGATTTATCGCAGTATACTCCACAAACAACAACACATCAGACTGGACCAGATGGATCACTTTATGCGACGATCGAGAAAAGAAGTCTTAATTCGACACCAAATAATGAGCTTACAGTGCAAAATATTCGAACGATTGAAACACGGTTAAATACACCAGCATCGAAGAACTCGCGTATCTTATCGACAATACTTGAGTGGGATAATGCGAGACAAGAAAATGGCACGGGTAACTATTCACAAGCGATAATGTCCACCACACAAGCAGCAGCGACAAGATCTCGACAAGAGCAACCCGTACCGCCACAAAGAAGTTACGTGAAAAGCCCATTAATGCGCAGTTACGATTCTGGCATTTATAGTCATGAAGTTACTAACAGTAAGCAATAGATTCTCATTCTAATCGATTATCTTAATATTGATGTATTTGCAAACTTGCAATTTTCTCAATAATTTTACTATTTTACTTCTCATTCTCACTAGAAAACAATACATCATCGGCATTATCGTGGCATGATAGAGCTAGTCCGACAGGTACGAACAATATTAATAACAATAATAATGAAATGTTGTGAACACTGCAATTTGTATTAAGTAGAAAATAATTCCAGATTGAATCGATTAAAATAAAAAGCATAAATACTTTAATTGCATACTAAATGTTATTCATAATAAAGGAAGAATAACATAATTCATATTCAAAATTAGCAAAATAATATTATTGATCTTTAGTCGATTTTTTCTGGTTATAAGAAAAATTGTAATACAAATTGAAAGAGAAACCGATTGGTAATCTTTGTGTTAGCTGTTTAAAGGTCTTTAATAAACTTTATTTTTCTCTCTTGCGCTCTAGCTAATAATAATTGTCATGACGAATTGGACAACTTGCTCTCAGAAATGTTATTGACTGTTGAGGCTTTACCCGATATCAACAACAGCGCTAGGCAAGGAAATAGTAAACAAAGTTCCGATGTTTATTTGAGATCGCAACAACAACAACAGCGAGCTCGTACAACATCACCCGTCACAAATACAGCATACATGCAACAACCAACCACAACTCGAAACTATTCATTTGATCGCAATGCTAATAATAACACAACGCAACAAGACATTGGCGAAACATCGAGCATCACGACGACACTCACACCAACAGAATCGGGTCGTAATACACCCGCACTTTCTGATCATCCACAAACGCGTGGTTACTACAACAATAATGACGAACTATATTACGATACAGACACACAAATGCAGCTTCATAGCAAGACACGGCACGCATACAATGATAGAGAAGAATATCATCAAAAGCGCGCTGAAAGTCTTTCGCAAAATCAGTCTTATAACTACATGGAGGTATTACGGTCAGAAAATAATATTTCTGGACAGAGGCTGCGTTTCGAGGAGGAGCAGTCAAATATGCCCTACCACGCCCGTGAGTACTCAAAACCCTTCTCGTATTTGCCATCAACACCCGATGGCAAAATTATCCGAATGCATCCGGGCTTGTCAAGTCCATCAATGGTACGAAAAGCATTAAATCTTAATGGCACATCTGCTCGAAAGCAGCCCTCTCAAGACTTTGTAGAACGTACAAAGTACGGTCGTCATTATGAGAGCAAATATACATTTGGCGACAAAACACCAGAAAACAATTTGAGTGTATTTGATAGTGAAAAGTTGTTTAGAAATGAAAATGCAAAGTACAAGGATATAAGTATTGAAAATAGTGATGTTGAGAGTAGTGCACATTACTTTGAGCCATTAAGACGCTCAAATACGATGGATGGAAGTTTTGGACGCAGTGGATATGCATCAGATGGGTGAGTAGCTTGTTAAAAAAATGAATATAGGGTTAACGTCTCTCTTTCTCACTCGAGATCGCTTATTCATTGACTAACTTTGTGTATTGTTCCATATAAGGAAATGTGTATATTTTTCGTGAAGCATTTATTATTTTAATAGATGCAGCCTTTATTTGAAAAAAGCTTTGTGGTTCAAACCAGTTCAAATATGAAACATTAAGCACATGAGAAAATTTTCGAAAATTTAACTGTCACTTTTGTGATGAGAAATCATATTTAGCAAGATAAATTGAGAGATATTTATAAAAATTTATATACTCATTTTTTTAAGTTAAGGCCAAGGTTGATTACAAGTATTCAATAATAACAATAATCATATTTTGTATCTATTTCTATTTTGGAATTTCAATTTGCTTTGCTCGCTCGTTGACTTTTGCAATAAAATTTTTTTTATTATCGAGAGATGAGATGCCTCCGTGAAAGAAAATCAGAAAATTGAAATTCACCTTCACTGACTGATGAGTTTCAATAATAGTAATAATAATGTATGGCACATGTATATTAATAAATAAATGCCTTTGCCTGCCAATAATTTTTTCCCTCTCTCTCTCACTCGTCGCTGGTCTGCTGTTTGCTTCAGATGATCAACGCTTAAGAGAGAAGAAAAAAAAGTATATTTCATTAAAGAATTCATTGCCAATGTGAGTTCTGCCCACCATCAGATTCAAATGAATCTTTGAAATTTTTTAGCGAGAAATAATAGAATTTTTCTTGGTATTTTAAAAACTAATTTCTTTTCTTTATAATTTGATTCATTATAAAGCTATTTTGATGTATTTATATATAAGCTTGTTGGATCAAGTATTTTAAGTTGAATAATTAAATTATTTATACAAAATATTTGTTTTGTTTACATTCCATAAAATGACAATTTTTTTCGTCAAAAATAATATTCTATTATTTCTTAAGCTCTTTACTTAGTTTATTCCTCTTCTTACCTTCTACTTCTAAATTTTATCAATACACATACAATTTAACTTAACTGACTAAAAATATTTTCTCAAAGCGACTTTTTTTTTCTCTCTTATATATTTTTATATCTAAAACAAATTAAGCAAAGATGTGTGTCGCATATTAAGAATATTGGCACCATACAAATAAAAAAAGGGAGAAAAAATAAGAAGGTGGATAAAGATATAAAAAATTATAAATAAATTAATTTCTCAATGACTCAATCGCCTTTCTCTATTTTGTACACATCAAGCAAACAAACGAAATTGAAAGCGAGCAGTAGAATGAATTTCAAGTGGCTTGAAAAATAGGAAGAGAAGAGGAAGTTCCTATGAGATGAAATACCAATTTTCCACTATAAACTGTTTCTCAATGACTTATCTTACAAAACGTAAGCAAGGAAAAAAGTTGGAAATGATTCAAGAAATTGTGTCTAAGTCTGACGTCGCTCTCGATTTGTGTATTTTGCAATTTCTTACTAATAATTTAAAGCTTTGTATGGGAGGTGTAATGAAACATTTGTAAAACCGCAGTGAAAGAGAAAGATCAAGAATGAGAGGTGAAAAGCTTCCACACACACGAAATTTCTTGACGTCTTTCTATTTTTAAAATGCCCCCGTATATGTGGAAATTTATACCAAAACATCATCATCATCACACTTGCTTATTATTTGAGTTTTTAAAGAAAAAAGAAGGAATTTCTCACGAGTTTATCACGATAAAAATAAAAGTGTGTGAAAAACAATGAGTGTGTGGTTATGAAAAGAAAATTTCATGAATCAGAATCACCGCGAGCTGAACGAAAATGAGATTAATGTCAATAATATAATTTTATAAAAGTATATTGCTAAAGTTACCTCTTTTATTTTTATTTACAGTGGCTCAAGCCAAACATGGTTGCAAGTGCAGCAACAACGTTTACGTGCAAAAAGAGCTCAAAAGAGCTCACATGAGGGCTTTGACTTTACTGATGGAGCGGCACGGTAATTTTTCTTCTTATAAAACACACATGTTGATCAACATAACGATACTAATATCTTTCGCAGTCGCAGTCAAACATTGTCGCCTGTCAGAAACTACACTACACTGACCACGGGCAAGGAGCCGAAAATCGTTCAAATAAAACGTACTACTGAACAGCAAATTAAGCCATACAAGGTAAATAACAGAACATCAATCATCATCAATTAATTATTTGTGCCTTATCATAATAATTTTTGTGTTTTTTTTTCTAACTTGACTTGCTTGTGTGTTCAATAACCCATCATGTTTGCATTCCTTACAGAACGATATAGATAACAATCCATTTGACTTTCAAAGTCGTACAACATCATATGCACGATCATTTAATGAAAAGTATTCAAACACATCACCAACTAACAACTTGCCACGAAGAAACATGCCTTTAACGTCGACTCCAAATGAAGAAATGGTAAGTGTACTAAACGGAATGAATAGTTAGTCATTCTTTCTCTCTCTGTCTCTCCTTCTATCTTTGTATTTTCGGAATGCTATTACACTCTTGCTACTTAAAGCAATGATGATGATCATTCATTGTGTGTACTTTTCATAAAATCTTCTTTTTTTTACATTGCGCACATTCATAAATTCATATTTTTTTAATACATTCCTATGAATTCTTTATGTTGTATGTGTGTGTATGGTTGATGTGCTTATTTTTCTGTTAGGATTGGATTAACAACAATAATAACAAAGAGAAATCGCCAATTGAAACACTCGATAATTTACTTGAAACAATTGCCTTTGAGAGCCACACGACCAATACCTTCTTAGCGGAACTGATCAATGGTGAAACGAATGGAAAATCGTCATCAACAAGACTAACTGCTAATAACCAAAATAGTCATAATGATCGTATTAATAATAACAGCATTAATAATCATCATCAAAAGACTGACACATTAAATCGATATCTTGATAACGTCATTAATTTTAATTTTGAATGTGGACAATTTAATAATTTGAGAAAATCGGACTCTGAGGGATCATCGTCTGATCATAATATGAATAATAGCAAGGTGTCACAAAAGGTAAAACATCACAAACATTTCATCATAATTCATTGTCAATGTCATAACATCTGCCTCTCTAACTATCTTTTTTTATTTATTTCTATTTACTCATTATTATTACATACATGCATGTAGAGCTGTAGCTCTCTATTATATATACTTCCCTTTTCAACTAAACTGTAGAGATGATGTTGGCTAAATTTAAAATGATTTATCCTTCAATTGCTATTTCAAATCTATTTTTACTTTACTTTATTGTCTTCTTATTATTCTTGTTTTCATTTGATTGTTTATAGACGCGTAATGAGTCAGTTTCATCGTACCGATCAGAAACAGAAACTGAGTTTTCACGCCCGGAAACGCCAGCTTTTCCAGTCACACCGAGAACGCCAGTTCCTTTTGGCAGCACTTCTACTTTGCCACCAAAAAGTCCAACATTGCAGCGGTAAGTTATAAAATTTTTTAGATTTAAAATTATTTATTTGATGGTTGATGGTTTATGATATAAAATACATATTTAGTTCGGGTTGGGCACTTGATACAGTTAAATCGACTGTCGCGCATCTTGAAAGAAGGTAGATAAGAATTTATAGGCAAAATTACTTTTCCCTCTGTAGTCTCACATAAGCAAGCATGCTACATTTCTCTTTCTTTATCTATTTTGGCACATATTGAATTTTTTGTTTCCCATTCAAAGAGATTCCTATTGTAGGCATGAACACATGCACGTATTGCACCTTCTTCTCTTTTTTGTGTTCCCTTAGTCGTTTATTTTTGTCACATGTACACATTTTATCGCATAATTTTTTTGTTTTTATTCTCTGTTCTTATCGTAATTGATTGACTGATGCCAATTCACTAATAAATAAATATTTACTTCTTATTCTCTATATATAAATTTTATGGCGATATTTATTACGCAGACGGGACTTGTCGAATAGAATTCATGAAGTGGCCAATATCAATGAAACAATATCAACCTACACATCGCGCAGAAATTCTGCTAATTCAGCAATATCACAAGCAAATAGTGAGCCATTTGAAATCGCTCCTCATCACGTGAAGTAAGTTCATCATAATTAAAATTTTGAATTTTATAAAAATAAACATCATTGACGTATGTACAATTATGATGATTCTTTTTCTCTTTTGTTACTCCTTCTGTTTTATGTCTTTTGTCTATCCTATTATTTGCATATATTTCATAGGTTTGCACGTGATTCATCAAAATACTGGTATAAGCCGACTCTTTCGCGTGAGGAGGCTATAAACTTGTTGAGAAATGCACAGCCTGGAACATTTTTAGTTCGTGACTCAACAACTTTTGCGAGTAAGTAGAATGAATGATAGATTTAATTGACAAGGTAAAATTTATCATTTTTCATTATAGATGCTTTTGGATTAGTAGTAAAAGTCGCTCATCCACCTCAAGGTTCAAAGGGCGGTAGCGATGAGTTGGTGCGTCATTTTCTCGTTGAACCTACAGTTCGTGGTGTACGTTTAAAGGGTTGCTCTAATGAGCCTGTGTTCAGTTCTCTATCAGCTTTGATTTATCAGCACTCAGTTACGCCATTGGCTCTTCCATGTCGTCTAATTTTGCCTGAACGTGACATTCAAAACAAAGAATATCAAACATCGGCACAGCAACAGTTGGCTGTTCAAGGCGCTGCATGCAATGTCCTCTATCTTTTTAGTGTCGACACTGAATCACTCACCGGTCCACAAGCTGTTCGCAAAGCTGTCAAATTACTCTTTGAAAGAAGACCGCTGCCAACACCAATTGAAGTGCATATAAAAATTTCACAGCAAGGTATAACGTTGACTGACAACTCACGTCAACTCTTCTTCCGTAAGCATTATCCGACAAATACAATCACTTACTTTGGCATTGATCCCGATGATAGACGCTGGAGTGTGCAAGTTCAGAATTCTGATATACCGGTGAAAAATCAACACATTTTTGCATTTATTGCAAAGAAAACTCAATCAGCAAGTGACAATCAATGTCACATTTTCTGTGAGCTTGAAGCTCGTCAGCCTGCAGCTGCAATAACATCATTTGCACAAAAAGTCCTATTGGCAGAAGATTCAACTCGTCAACAACATGCGCCAGCTGAAATTTAACTGCAATAATTTTAATAATAAAGCGTATAGAGTGTAGATAAACATATTTTAACAAGCAGCAGCTTTTAATTGTTGTATCTTATAAAAACAATTATTTGATATTAATGTTCTCTCCCCGCAATAATATACTTACTAATTGAATTAATTAAAAATATAGCACATACAAGAGTCGTAAAAGTTTATGTGTGTGCAATTAAAAGGATGAAGATGTTGCGAAGCAAAAATCAACTAATTTCTTACTAATAATGAAATATAATAAACAAGAAGACAACTAATAGAGCTGACTTTTTAACTAAACAAAATTCTAATTGCGAAATGCCTTAATATTAATCAATTCAATCCTCATATTGTTAAACATATTAAAATAAAGTGTCTTCAATCTCCCTCAAACTAAAAAAAATATAAAGAATTTTAATCAAATTTACGAAATGTCTACAATATCTGTGGAAAAAACATTTAAAATAAAGAAAAATGAAAACTAACGAAATTATGTCTTTTGATATAAGATGTGTACTCCTTTTTGAAAATAGAAAATTTTCTGTTTTTCTCTTTTATTTATCATCATTATATTTTCTCTTGTTTTTTTTTTTAAATTGATTATCTTCAAAACAAATTATGGCTGGTTGTTTTTATATGATTTTTGACATCAAAATGAAAATAAATTTACAATTAAAGCGTAAAATTGTTTTATCTTCTAGATGACTTGTGACTATGATGACGGTCACCATTTCGTGATGAAGAATATTTACTACTACTATACTTGTCCTTTTCATAACTGCTTTTATGATAGCCATAGTCTTTATCTCGATCACCACCTCTATCTCTGTCACTATAATGATGACTTCGTCTACCATTAGAATATTTCTCCTCACGGGATTTGTCACGATATTCTCGTTTTGGTGATTTCTTACTGTACTTTTTGTCTCTGTAAAGAGGAAGAAAAAAAATATGATTAATACAAGGTATAATATGTAGGTAGGTGACAGAAAGCATGTTTAAAAAAAAGAGATTAGTAAAGTAGTAATAAACATGTTATGCGTCCTACCTCTTCTTGCTTTTCATGTCATAATCCGAATCAGCTGATAGTGACCTTGAACGTGTTCTTTTCCTCGATCTATCTTTCTTTCGACTGTTGCTGTATTTGTCTGACGATCTCGATCGGCTTCTGCTGCGTGATCGTGATCGAAGTTTTTCATTGTTATTTGTACTATTTGAAATTTTACCTTCAATCTTCTGTTTTGTTTCCGATTTTTCGTCACCTGTTGTGTTTGTTGTGTTATTTACGGGTAGCTGTCGCGAAATAAATCCTCCCAAGGCGTTATGCAGTGACCCATTTGAACGATCAACTATGGTAACTGCTGGTGATGTACTTGCATTATGTTCTTTTTTACGTTGGTCCTGATATTTCTTTTTTAATTCATCTACAGCAGCTTCCAATTTATCTACATTTGGTTTTGGTCGTTGATACAATTCCATTATGCGATAGCAAGCATCAAATAATTCGTCTTCCTGAACTTTAAACATATCATACCATGGTGGCGTTGTTGACATATTTATATTTAACTTTCTTGCCGATAAAGCAATGCAAGCACATGCAATCGTTTCTGGTTGATATCTTACAAAAACATCCGTTCGAAAAGAGTCATTCATATAGTTCCAGGCCAATTGAAGTACTTCTTTATTTTCATCCTCATCGAAACCAAGATACTTGAGGTAGACGACAATAAGTTTGTGAGGATGTTTGACGTGTACACAAAATCCAAGCTCTTTAAGCACTCTGCGTTCAGCTTTTATCACTTGATTCTTTAAGTTCACATAGTTTTGATCGAGAATCATCGGTACAATAGGCCTAAAATGATACAAGAAGAGAAAAATTGATGATGAAAATTTAAACCTGTCTGCATATAATTTCTATAACGATCGTTGTTGTCCACAATTGTCTGTGAAGTGCTATGATCTCCTGTAGATGAGTTAGGAGTTGCTTTGTTTCACATCTTGGACTCAACGTTCATTCCGCGATAAAAAAAAATATAAAAGAGATAATAAAGAGTTTGTAGGGAAGAGAGAAAAAATATTTATATAAAAGAAATGTGATTATATATGAAGAAATGGCTGTAATAAACAAATATAATAAATAGTGTAGTTTTATGGTTTATGATCAATAAAAGTGGAATCATTTTTTCGGTTGATGGAAAGGACGCTTTAACATCATTCATTCATTCAATATCCTATCCTTGCCACCACATTTATATTGGTAATTGTGCAGCGAGAAGCGAGGATATTTGTATGTATGGTTTTCAACTAAATATCAAAATTTGCATGGATTTATACGCGTCGCGCAAGAACTGAGAAACTAAAGAATTTTTAAGTTTTATTATATTTAGAGCGTCCCCACAACACTTTTTACACACATTTTTTCCATCTTACCTACAAAACTGAATTAATGAATCGAATTAATAAGAGTGTTTAAACATTAAAATTCATTTGTACTACTTACTTTTGTGCTCTTATTTGTTTAATGTGATTAAAGACATTCAGCACATCGCGAATTCTACGAGGCGCTTCTTCAATCTTTGAAGCTAAACAAATACATCCCATTGCGATGGCTTCCATATCGTGTCTAACGAATGACTTTGAATAAAAGAATCGCTGAAATAAAACCTGACCTGATGCCATAGCGACCTGAAAATAAGCAACAATTCATACATAATTTATTATCATTATTATTACTAATCGTTTTCAAACGTTTATAATATCAAGACCATACAGTGTTTTTCCTTTACTTTGCTTTTACGTCATGCTCATTCGTCGAAATGTGATATTATATTCGCAATATGGCGCGCGTAAAAGTTTAACAGTAAACATTTTTCTAGAAAAATCTATCTATTTGGTTCTTACCTGAGGAAGTTTTAGCAAAATTCCAGCAGTTTGTATAAGTTCACATCCTAATATCCTTAGATCTTGCTCGATTTCAGGCGATAGACCATCTTCTTGGCTAACTGTTTTGGCCTCTAACTTTTCACGAGGCAAAATTGCATTTTCTAAAGTTAAAACTATTTTTCCATAATTTCTCTTTACCAATTCTTTTTCTTTACTCTCTGTACTTTCCATTAAAATATCTTTTATCACTTTATTAGCCTTTTAGACTCGCGAAAATTAATTTTTCACAAAAATATAACACTAAGCTTCTTTCTTTTTTCTCAACTCGACTCGAAAACTGTTTTCGAAACATTTAAATTTTAAAAAACAGTTAAAAGAAACAAAATCGAGCATGAAAAAGATGGGCAAAAGATTGAGATACCATTTAATATATTGTGGGTATTTTTATAAAATCTCAAGTGCTACACAGAAACAATTTTCTTTCTATTTGACAAAATTGAATTAAATTTTGTTAGTGATAGTAGTCAGAGAGGCTATTCAACCCATTTCTTATCATTCCTCTTTGTTTCTTATGCAAAAATAGCTCAAGCCTTCGTAAATTCACACTTTTCACGGGTGAAAAAAAAGAGGAAAAATTTCTTGAACATTCATTGAAAAGAAAATACGTGAATGAGTCATACATTGAAAATCACAAACTGGCAGAGCACGATTTAAGAAAATATTATGAGATAGATTTTGACGTTAAAGAAAATCTCCAAACAACCTGCATTGCGTAATTGAGGAAATGAAATAATTCTCAATGCCAAGTTGAAATAGACTTACTGCAACTGAAAAAAATGAGAACCAAGAGCAAAATCAATCACGGTCAAAGCAATCAGACACAAAATGTTAAATAATTGTTGAAATCACGGTCGCAGATGCTTATATTGTTTGATTCGCAAAGTTCATAGACATTATGAACATGTTTCAACAAGAATAAACGTTACTTCCATTCATCGTTTTATGCCTGTATAGAACCACACATATTTTTCGATATCAATTGAAAAAAAAGGTTTTTATTGTAAGGCATAAGAGAGCGGGGAGAGCAAAGCATTATTGGAGAGTGAAAACATTGAACAAGAAAACATTCAAAAGTGGTTAATTTCCTCATACACGACTGCCGACCGAAAAGCAACTTCATTAAGCTACAATTCTATAGTAAATTTTATAAATAAATGTGATTAGTGTGTTCGCGTCACATCACTTTTAGAATTTGCCACTACCACATGCAATACATAAATAAAACTAGAGGCAAACCAGTGTTTTAGTAATACTCTGAGTGCGAACAGCGAGAGTGAACAAACTGCTTCTTTCTTTTTAAGTGTGCAATTTTTTTGACAGTGAAAATAAGAAATTATAATTTCTAAATAGTAAAAGAGACTTAATATTATTTCAAGTATCAAGTAACACGAAAGGGAAAAAAGAGCTGCTATATATATCATGTAAAAATTCGTGCAATCTTCAGTATAAAGAGAATTTTGGTGCATTATACATTTTTATTAGTGAAAAGAAAAAGAAGAAAATTTAAGTGCATTGATTTTAAAAATAAAACCTTTTCGGCTTCGTATACAAAAAAACTAAGGCATATATTTAAGACAAAGTTGCGAAATTTTGCTAACAAAAAAATATAAAAGATTTTTTAGCCAAGATTGAAAGAAATAAGAGACACAATTAGTTTCATAGCCAAGATTTCGTTTGATGCAGTGTAATTAAAAATTTATTATGAAAAATCAAAATTTAAACCTTACTGAAAATGAACAGACGATAAAGGATTTGAGCTATAAAGAAGTTGTCATTATCGGTAAGTTCATACAAACCCATTTTTTGCTTTTATCTTATTAAAAACATTTTCATGACGACATATTTCATTATCATGGGATAACAAACACTTGATGAGAACGCGCGCATTTAGCGGCACGTTTTTTTTTCAAGTAAATTTCACACATTTCTTTCATTAACTTTGATACAAATATTCACACATGAGTTAAATTAATATTTATGAGCAAGTAAGTGATTGAAAATGAGAGCGTTAAAACAAGTGGTTTTTATTGCTGTTGCTGAGTCATCTTTTTTTATGACACGATAATTTAATAGTGTTGTATTGCAATTCAGACAGTAAAAAGTAGTTAAAAACTACTATTTAGTTTCCGCATCACATGTTTATTCTATCATGATTTGATTTATTTCTCTCTAACTAATTCTTTTACCACATACGGCTATCTACATTGACTACCTCCCAACTCTCACTCTCTCGCCACATGATGATTAATTTTTCATTAATACTTTAGTCGAATCTTCTAGAAAAAAAGAACTTGATTTGAGTTGATTTGCTATTTTGATTTTTGCTGAGACATGACTGTTTGCTTATCACCGGTTAGGGTTCTGTCTGTGACATTGAAATTCATATTCAATTATGATGACAAGTTTCACATCGTTTCTTCGTAAACGAAGCCTGAGAATTTATTAATTATTTAAGCACACTTTTTTTGGTGGTTGAAGCCGGTATGGTACTAAATGCCGGTCAATTTGTCAAATAAACATTAAGAGAGAAAAAGTAATAAACATTTATGAAAAGTTGCTTTGTCATGATGATCGGCTTACATTTGTATATGTAATTTTACCACTCGAAGGCCATTAAGATAAAATAATGAAATATAAATTGTATTGTTGCATGACGCAATTTTCCATTAAAGTAATCATTCAATTATTAGTGTTTGACTTTAGAAATATTTTTTACTGTGTATGTTTAAAGGCCGGTTATTATTGATAAGCGATTTACAATTTGTAATTACAACTTACGAATTGATGTTGATGATTGCTTATATTTCCAAACGTATTAATGATATTTATATTATAATTTTTACATTTAATCTTTCTTCCTACGATGGATTAACACAATGATTAATTTGTTCATGGTGATTATGTTCGAGCGCGAAATTTATTACTTCAAATTACCCCAGAAAAAAATAATTCCTTGCTTCATCATTATCTTGAAGCATATTTATCTAAGTATGAGAAGGTCGACTATGTAATACACTAATCTAAAGCTTGAAATTATTTCTTTAATGAAAAGAAACTTCACTTATCACTTATTTTTGTAAATTAAACCATGAGAATGCAATAAATTTTTGTGCTTCTTTTTCTTCATTTTTTTTTTGAACTGAGATTATAGTAATGTATAAATCGTGATGTGCATTGCACAAGTCATTATAAGTGTTTATTATCGCCTTAAATTATGTTTCTTTTTTTGTTGCAACAATTTATTAATCTTAAAGTTATCGAATGTTATTTTAAATGATGAAATAATTTTATGGTGATAATATGACAAATTATTTAACTGTTTCGAGTTAAAAAGCCATTACTAATTCCCGTTAGTAAATCAAATTCTCATTCAACAAATTTTATATTTTTCTCACTGACAAAATTAGCAAGTCGTAAAGCCATCAAAATACATACATATATATCAAATTAATATAAACATGATACAAACCAAGTGAGTAAATAAACGAATGTAAAAAAATGAATGACTGGAGAACATCAAAAAGTGGCGAGATGAGAGAAAGAATTGAGATCTAATTGAGATTTATGTGTCATTTTTGCCCGACACTCCTACAATTCACGTATTGGTCATGATTGTGTCTAGTCAGTGGAAATTTCCAGTGAATTTCTGTAGGACCATACGAAAAAAAATTTTTTTATGCCAATGATAACATTTTGGTACACGTGATTTGATTAAGTGCGATGTTATGGGGGGCGAAGTACTTGAGAAATCAATAAATAAGTAAATAAAGATACGAGTACACAGATAGAAAAGAGTAGGAAGGAAATGTTTGTTCGCATTTTGAATATATTGCCTGAGGTGTAAACGTTCAAAATAGCTCCTCTGACCCAACCTCAAAGTGTATCGAGATTGAATTCAAGCAGAAGAGAGAATTCAAAAACGTAAACATCTTCATCAATGGCAGACTTTAAATATAAACAAAACAAAAATATGTGAATGTGATTGCTCTTATTTCATTTTGCACCACTCATTAGAATAAATACAAACATACTTCTCAACTTTAAAGTGAACTAAATATATATCGCATAATTTATTTATATTCTCTTCGTATTCATTACATACAGGAAATGGTCCAAGTGGAATATCGCTCTCATTTTTTCTTGCTGGAAATTTTCCCTATTGGACAGAAGATGTTACATCGCATCCAGATGAATTGCTTCGTGCACGATTGGCATTTGCTGATGAAAACAAAAGTTTAATAGATCATGACTTGCATCAACTTGCTCAAGGTCTTGAAGGTCGTACAACTAATCCTGTCTCGTTATTGGTAAGATGATGATTGCCTGTCGTTACTCGTTTTCTACATCGATAAACTTGATATCTCAATCAATTTATTTTAATTGCAGTTTGATAACTTGCAACATCCTGCCGCCGATTTGGGACTTAAATTGCCTTGCATGTTAAAATACAAATATCATAAAGATAAAGAGGTAAATGTACTAATAAATCAATCAGTCAACTTTTTTATGAACGTTAATTAATTATTTAATTTCTCTCATCTGATATAATTAGGTTGATCACGTAGTGCTAGGAAAAGGATTACCAGGCGGCTCATGGCATCGAATGGATCCGAATTTGCGTACATTAAGTCTTTCAACATGGATGTCGTTGCCCAATTTAAACTTTGACGATTATCTTACTGCGCAGCGTAGTTTACATCTAATTGACGACAAAGACGACGACAAATCGTGCCAATGCAATCAAAAGAAAAAGAAAAATTTGAAAGATGCACATCTTAATTCAAGTTCGCATAATTTGACGACAGAGGGAAAGCATCAGAGCATGACAAAGAGCACAATAAGCAATGAAGTTAAAACGAGAGCGCTTGTTCAAGATGTAGCAAAATATTATGCCGACTACGTTAGACTTATGAATTTAGATAAATTTTTCAGGAATGACACAGTTGTTGTTAGTATTCGACAAATTAAAGAGAACGAAAAGTGCAAATTTTCAACTGCTCTGAATGCACGCTATATTGTGAATGGGTAATTATACATTTTGCAATTTAAATTAACATGTCAGTGACATTTTTTTTAAAAAAAAATTACATTCAATTAATTAAACAAAATTCTCCTTCATTATATTTAGTTTTGACCGTGTGACAAAGAAGCCATTTTTGATTGCGTGTAATAAGGTAGTGCTTGCCAATGGTGGTAGTGATTTAGTAAACCGATTGGGTGTTAAGGGTGAGAGTAAATGTCTTTCATGGTTAAAATATGAACTGCCTTCGTTAGAGAGTGCAATTGAGGATGAAAAATTGAATGCATTAACCAGAGAGTCAAAAGCCAAGCCTGTTTTGATAGTGGGTGCTGGACTTTCGGCAGCTGATGCTATCGTCGCGTGCCAGAATGCAGGGCTAAAAGTCATTCATGTATTTAGAGGCGTTGCTGCTGGTTTTGTGAGTATTAATGTGAGAAAATAAATATTCTCTCTGCTGCCGCTTTCTCTCTAATAGGCTGCAAAATAATGCGAAGACGCTCTACACGTTGAATTTATTAATAGTCTTGTTTATAAACATAATTCTATTTTTAATTTTTTTGTTTACATTTAAAATTAAACTTGTTTATTGGATTTTTATTACAAAATTATCATCTTTAAAAGCAGTCAAGTCAGAAACTGGTGAATAAAAACAATATTTAGCTATTCATTATTAATCAGAGTGTCTTTGCGTTATTGCAAATGTTATGACAAGAAAGATAGAGAGAGAGAAAGATATGAAAAAGCTTTATTACATCTTCTTTGTTGACATCTTGTTGTAGCATCATTCACATAAATTTGAAATCAATTTATCATCTCTCTCTTTCTCTTTCTCATAATAATAAATTCTCATTCGCTTTTTTTTGTACTTACATTTCATATCGTCATTGCTTTGCTTCATTTTTTCAGATGGGACTGCCCGAAGCATATTTTCCTGAATACAACATGGTATATCGACTTATGAGAAATCCAAAAGAAAAATATGATCTGTATCAAGCAATACCTGAGAGCACATTGAAGGAGATTAGGACAGTTAATGGATGTCACTATGTGACGGTACAAAAAAGTAATAATGAAGATCTCACATTTGAGGTCAGCTATTGTGCCATTCTCATTGGCTCACGTCCGAATTTATCATTTATTAGTAATTTACCTAAGGATCATCATAACAATAGTAATAACACTAGTAATAACAATCAAAGATTGACAAATATTGTTAATATTGAGGCTCAATCTGAAAATTTTGCTATTAGAAGTCTAAGACGATTGAAAATATTTTGTGACAAATGTCGCCATTTGAATCTTTGTTTCGGAAATAGAAATCGAAATAATCTGTTAAATAGTTTTATTGAAAACGCTCCACAGCAAAAATACTGCGAGTGTGATGAATATGCTGCTATGTCACCTGTGTCCGTAAGAAAGCTCAAAGTAGACGACTCAGGAATTGGTTTTGGAGAGAATCCCAAAAAACCGGTCGACTGCAAGAATAATCCAATTGCCGTAAACAAGTTTACTAATGAGCTTCTCGATCACAAAGGTATTTTTGCAATGGGTCCATTAGTTGGTGACAATTTCGTGCGTTTCATCAGTGGAGGTGCTTTGTCAATAGCGTCTCACATCTTTTCCGAAAAGAACCATTGTTAAAATGATACCTTTTTTCTTGTCATTGAAGGAAATTGTTATTGTTACCAACCAATCTCCGATTTTTATTATTGACATTTTTTGTGAAAAATAAGAGATATGATAATGAACCGATGTTACTCAGAAGATAAATTAATATTTCCGTTGTTGATGTCCTTTAAAAAAACAAGTAAAATCTGCGATAACCATTTTATTATAATAACGAACTATATTAGAGATAATTTTCACATTGCCTTACTTTTTATGACTAAAAACGAGATAAAGAATCATAAATATATCTTTTCTTGTGATGACATAATCAAATGATCAAAAACGATACTAATTCTACCTACAATCCAATCATTCCAATCATTTTATTGAAGGAAAAAATGGAACAAAAAAATTGTAACAAAAAATTAACTACATTGAATAAAAATCCTGAGTTTGGAAAAAAAAAATAAAAATTTGATGAGAAATGGAAGAAGGAAAAACATGTTTTTTAAATTCATTAATGAAAATATTTTCGGTTTCAGTTTAAATTGATGAATGAAATTACTACTTACTATTAGTGAATCATAAGAAAAAAATACAAAACAAAAAAAAAACAGATGTTAAACATCTCAATTAAAGTCGCAATATTTCTCAATAATTTTCATTATTCGGGTTTTCCATGTTTATATACATATTTCTAGAAAGATACACGGATCTCAATTAAATGTGTAACAAGTTATTACCCGCTCCAGATATTTATTATAAACAATCATTGCCCTCAATATTGACTCTTTTCATAAAATTCTTTATCTACTTAGTCATACTTACAAAAAAATTAGATAATTAAAACGAGTTAGTGTGTATCTTATCACACTTCCCTCTTTTTATAACTTTTTTTTTCTTTAAACAAAAGAGAGAAAGAAAAAGAAGACAGACCTAAAAATAAAGTGCTTAATTTGCTAATCAAAATTCTATACATGTACACGACTAGGTGTGAGAAACTTTTTATCTCAAGTGCTTTATGCAAAAGTGATGGAGTGAAAGTTTATTTAATCCCATATTGATTCGTTCTTCAAGTGGAGAATAATTGAAAATAACAATTATTATTCACTTCATTTCAAAAGAAAAGTGAGTGGAAGCGAGAAATGTGCGGTAAAAGATAAGTGGTAAAGTTTTTTATATAAAAATTTTCAGCCTTTTCATCAAAATATATTGTGATGGAATTTTTTCCCCTTCTACTATCACTAGCACTATCTGACATTGATAAGAAGAAACTAAACTTGCAGGGAATTAAGTATTCTTAAATATCAAATGTCAGATAAGTAGGAATTTAATCGCATACCTTAGAACAAAACTTCATTTTACACATCAGTCGTAATAATACACGATAGTTAACAAGCACGTTGTGATGGAAAAACTTTTCATTTTACTGTTTTTAGCATTTTCTATCTTGTTTTATAGCAAACCATGTTTATGTCAATCCGTAGATAGCGTTTGTAGATTCAGAATTTCTGGCACGTTTCCTCACCCCGATCCTCAACGTTGCGATTTATTCGTACAATGCTTTGTAAGTATAAACTTTTTATTTTATTTCTCAAAACTGCTGGTGCTGAAAAGGAAATAAAAAAAAATCTACATTGGGAATCGATCATTTATATCCATTTTTCTATACATTCGGAATAAAGATGTTTCAATCTATAGTTCGTGAATGTCCGAGTGGAACGATTTTTCCAAGTGGCGGAAATCAATGTGTACCAGGGGATAGGTAAGGAGTGAAGTGAATGCAAATTGAATTATTCAAAATGAAGCTACTGAAAAATTTATGATACAATAGATCCACTTGTACAGTGTTAAGTCCCACGACGACGACAATCGTATCTACAACACCAACGACGACGACAACGATTAGTCTGAATGTATGTGAAGGCATCAATATAGGTTCAATTGCCATTCCTGGAGATTGTACGAGATTCATTTTATGTTTGCTAGGCGAGGGAGAACTCATAAGTTGTGGAAACAATGAAGTCTTTGATCAAACAGTGGGACGATGTGTCGCAGGTAAAGTACACAAAATATATATGTTATGTACACACACATTTCTTGCATAATAGAAAGAAATAATAGAATATTTTTATAAAAAATTTAATTTTAACGATTTCTGTTAAATTTTATACTTAACTAAATTGTGTTGATGCTTTTATTCACAATTTATAAAGTAAAGCTTTAGGCCACTTTAAATTAAGTTTTTTTGAACAATTTAAAATTTCTTTTTATGCAAAAAATATTTTTTGTTTACAACAAAAATTTTATACAATGTTTATAAACAAAAGAATTTAAAATTTTAAAAATATTCTATTGTTTCTTTCTTTAACCTTCATTACCCAATAAAAATTCGATATTCATGTTTATCCTTCTCTTTCTCGTTCTCACTCTTCTATTGAAAATAAATATATAATCAGGTAATCCGCTCACGTGCGAAGTATTTACTACGACGACACTTGCGTAAGTTCAAAAAAAAATGAAAGCTACAAAAAGTACGAAAAAATTTAAATTTATTCTCTCATGAAATTTATGAATTTTCAGAACAACAACAACCACAACTCTCATCACCACAACGACAAGGTAAGCATTGAAAAACAACAAAGTTTTCCCTTTCATTTTTACTCGCTCTCAAGTGATGAAAAATTTTGCCTTTCCGGCAGCATCAGCAATAGAAGCAGTAACGAAACTTTTCTTTTATATCTTTGATTTAGCACTTCATCAACTTTTCCCACAACTGCTTCCTCATCAACGGAATCTACATCTTCTACACAGTCACCACCATCAATAGGAAACGTCTGTACGGGAAATAATTTCCGTTTTGTTGCGAACCCAAGAAGTTGCTATAGGTATTTTTACTGCTTATTCGGTGTTCCAATGCCAGGTAAGATGTTCCCTAGTTGCTTTAAAAATTGATTTTTTACTTCCCTTTGAGACGACTGTTGATGACACTTTGAATGTGTACGTATCTCTCTCTTCGAATCTTTCTTTTGTGTTTTTTTTGCGTTTTATCGAAAAGCAAGCGAAAGAAAGAGTTTAACAGTAACACAAGTTTATGATAGGGGAGAAACATTTTTCATTCTCTTTGGGCAGTTTTCTTACATTGTTTGTTTTTGAATTTTAGATGAAGTAACAAACTAGATTGTCTCATGGGTGTCATAAAAGTTTTGATAAAAAAATTGTATAAATAACTGCCATTGAAAAATTTAAATTAAAAAAATACGTTGTTTTAAACTCTTTTTCAAATAATCAATTTGCAAAACTACCCTAAAACTAATGATTACAAAAACTTCATCCTGCCATAAATTTTAGACAGTCACATTCACTATGCTGTAAAATAAAATAAATTAAAACTTTTTCTGTCTTCCTTTCATAGGCGAATGTGGTGCTGGAACAATATTCAATGAAGCCAAACAAAGTTGTGTTCTCGGCGATCGAACAACATGTATAGAGTTCACATTGTTATAAAATATATATCATAGAATAAAATGCATAGCAATTTTAAATTTTTCAAACCGATCTTTTTTATTATAGTACCCTGTGTGTATATACAATTTTTAATTTCTTCATTAATCATCTTTTTCTTTCATCATCGCTCTGTGTTGTCTTTAATTTTTCTTCTTTTCGTAACCTAGGTATTTTATCCTCTCATTTTTATTTCTTTTGAAAATTTTGAGCAGCAAAAAACACGAGAAAAATGAAAAATGAAAAGAAAATTTTTCATTCTCTCTATTTTTCTTCTATATGATGTACCTCTATATACTTTTTTTGTATGCCACAAAGCATAAAGAAAAAGAAAAAAAATAAATAACTACTTGTATGTGCATCATCACACACGAAGAAGTGTGAGGTTTATATTATTATTATTTAAAAATTGTGTGCGAGAGAAAAATTTTTTTGCTTTAGTGCAGAGATTTTAAAGTGAATGTGATGATGAAATTAAGGAAGTTTGCTCTAGCAGAAAAAAAGTGTGCACTTATTTTTTTTATTAAAATTTAAATTGATATTTCAAGGCATTTAAAATACAATGTTTGGTCAAAACTTAATGTTTTCTCACCAATATTGAGTTTAACAATAAAATTATTCTTCTTTACTAGTAAAATCAAGTTGACTTGACTTTTAAAATTGAGTTACAAATTTACTTGAATGTAACTTGACTTTTATCACTGTATTAAATTTATAATAGGGTAAAGAACCTAATTTTGGGACACTTTTGTTAGGTTTCAATAGAAAATGTCTGAAATCTCTTTTAATATATAAATTAACTCAATGATTTTATTTTGTACATAAAGTTAGAGCTTTACTTTATGATTTAAACACATATTTCAGAGCTATAAGTCTTTAATTACTGAATTATTAGCAAAATAAAATCAAACCTAATTTTGGGACAGAAAACCTATTTTTGGGACACTTTTTAATTTCGATTTTTTACTTGTTTTTATACTTACTTTTGATGATTAAACACTCAATTAACTTATTTCATTGCTTTATAATACATTTTAAGCACTCAAATCAGCTGAATTTATTGAAATTATCAATTCGAAAAAATTTGTTTATGTTCCATATTTTATTATTTTCTATAGAAAAATTGAGTGTCCCAAAATTAGGTCGAATTTTGAAATCAATTTTTAAACTTAATTAGATACTTCTAGCTCTGTAGTTATTCATTAGTAAGTTTGTAAAACGTTTTAGTGCTTGTGAAGTATCAAATTTGAGTGCAAAAGTAACTATTAAAAAGAATAATCAACAAAATAGAAAAAGGAAAAAAGTGGCAGAAAAATCAACAAAAATTTTCATTTCTAAGAATAAAAGAAATTTTCATTTAATCATTAAAAAGTGTTAAGTGATCGTAAAATTAAACATATACAGTGTACTCATTGAACAAAAACGAGTCTAGGAAACACTTATCCATTATGATTCATAAATTAGAAGAGATTAAAATTAAATATTTTAAAATTGTAAACAAAAAGTGTCCCAAAAATAGGACTGTCCCAAAATTAGGTTTTTTACCCTAAATATCAAATTTGAATATTTTTAAATTAAAGCGAACATTACTTAGACAGAAACGAAAAAAGGAGAAAAATCAATTTTTCATATTCATTTGTTGGTGTTGAATCTTTTTTGGAACGTAGTTGAGTAGGATCATAGCTTATGGCAGAAAAAGGGAACGAAAAACTTTATAATATTAATGCAAACGGTGCTGTTAAATGTGTTTTAATGAAATATTCGTATTTTATCACTTTTCGAAAAAAGATCTTATGACAACGGAAATTGGATTGAGTGAGTGGAGCAATTAAGAATTTAGCCTTTTATTCTCATTCACTGCCTGCTGCTTGCCTTTCATGAATAATAAAAATGATGAGAAATTCATTCATTTTTCATTATATTATTATCTCTGCATAGAAGCGAGTGAAATAGACATTCTCCTTTTTCTTTAAAGCTACATTTTCACGGCAGAATGAAAACAACAACAGAAAAATTCTTTTGCTGCTACTGTATGATGATGGTGTTTTTCTTTTTTGTGAATGTTTGTGTCTTGTAGATGTTCGGGCATGTATGTGACTCTATTTATCATTATGCTATGTTATTTATTGCAGGTCATTATGTGAAATTACTTTGGAATCCTCCTTTCTTATGCCATATAATAAAGAAAAATTCCTCTTTTCTTTTCTCGTTCTACATACATGTACTTATATATTTTGTCTCGCTTTGCTCCGTTAATAATTTACGGCTTCTTCATCTGTCCTTATGCTTTCTTTCCTTTTTCACTTTTATTTTGTGATTGTTTATGCATATGAAAGTGAATGTTCGTCTGAGACAAAAAAATAAAGCCATCAAAATTAAAGAAGGAAACTTTTTTTTTATTTTCATAAAGCTTTGTTGCAAATCTACTCTCATCAATCATATCAAGTAATAGAATGATTTTAAAAATGTATATTAATAAAATATTATGCTGATGGCTCGTTTTTTACTTTACAGTGAGCAGTAAAATTAAATACTGGCTGTATTTATATTTGCTTTCTCTCACTCTCTTCAACTCTCTGTTTCTCTTTGGTGTAGTAATCATTTCAAAGGACGACGGAAAAAAGCTCATCCTTTTTATTTAAACATATTACATTTGTTCATTTCAAGTGGTTTTTCATTTTACTGAGGGGATTTGATACGATTAAGATAAGAGAATGAATATTTTCATGTGCTCTGTCTCCCTTTTTTTGGAAGCTTAAATATTAACTCAAATTGAGCCTTGCTTTTACTGTTTTGTTACTCGTACATCATCATAATAAATAAGAGGATATATCAAGTGAAATGATTCTATTTAGTTGAGCCTTTTTGTTTTGAGAATATTGTGAGTGAAACATAAGGTAAATTCCATTGGTGAACTTCTAGTTTCTTAATCATTATTTAGAATCTTTTCTGATAAACAAAAAGCCTTTTTTTAAATTTGTTTTCAAAGTGTTAACAAAAAAAAATTGGAATTCTTTTTAAAAAAGAATAAAAATTCACACACAATATTTTAATAACTATCACAAAAAATGATTTAAAATATATCAATTGTAATCGATCTATATATAGAAATAAATAAAGAATGGTAAACAAGAAAATATTGTAAAATTGTTCATTCGTAAAATTCGCCATAAATAAAAAGTTAAATCTGCAGGTAAAGTATCGTTCTTCTTTTGAATTTTTAGACAAACAAAAGAAAATAAATCAATTCAATGATATTAAACTCTTCATCGTCGCAGAGAGAACAAAAGTTACTTCCACAAGCGAATAAAAGAGAAAAACAAGAGAAATTGAGTTTACTTACTTATTTCGAAAATTGAATTTAAACACAAGTTTGAAATCTTCTCAATTTCTTTTCTCTCATGGTGATTAATCTTTACATAAACTTTTCTTTTCCTTCAAAATCCCTCAAATTGATTTATCTCATTCGCATCGGCATCGAACTATCTTACCAATGATTAATCATTGAAGAATTTCACATTCAAAAAAGGATAAATGAGGGTGAGAGCGAGAAAGGGAAAGTCTGAAGACTGATTTAAATTATTTTCCATATTTCTTTCTTTTCTTCACTTCTGTTTGCGACATGAAAATTGAAAAAAAGCTTTTTCTCATTCTCTCTAAGCTTTATATCATACAAGAATCAAATCTTCAAAGAAAAATAAAAATTCTTTTTCGTATTTCTTTCTCATCTGTGCCAAGCATTTGTTAGGCGATAAAGCCTAAGCCTTTCCTTAACATTTCCTCCTTTTTACATTTGTGACGCGTGAAGTGAATTTTTTTTCCTTCTTATTTTTTATCATATAAAAAACACAGGGATGTTTTTTTACTCTTTAATTAATTTTCTTTTTCATGTATTTTTTCTGTTGTTCTAAAAGTTAAAGTTTATGAGTTAATTACTTTTGCTACTTCCGTTCTCTTGTTGCTTTAATAATTGACATTTACACAGAGTCAGGATGTTAAAACACAAAATATAAAAAAACTTATGTTTAAGCTTCTGCTTCCTACAATTTTTTTATTTCTTATTTTTGTGTACGTGTGCAATTTCTTTTATTATTATTTCATGAGGGAAGATTTTTTAATAGTTAAATTTTTTTCTTCTTTTTCTTTTTTATTAGAGTTCAGTCTATCAACATTTTAAGTAGTTTTCTTTAAATTATCATCAATCTAACAATTTTTTTATTTCTTCTTTCTTTTATTAATTATCCTTAGGATTCAAAAAAGAGAAGTGAAACTAATTATTCATAGGAGCTTTTTTCATCATTTATTATAATGAGGGAAACATTTAATTAATTAGTTCCATTTTCTTTAAAAACAATTTTTCATCATGCATAAATATATTTCAATTATTCTTAGATACATAATATGTGAGTGTGTTTGTGTGAGTCGCTGTCGTAAATGTATGTATGGCCTGAAATTATTTTTATTTTATTTTTTCTATATACAATTTTATATCATTCTAAAATTCCACGTTTTTATATGTATATAAAGGTATTAAGTTTAGAGAGCAAATTCATAAATTATGTTACGCTATTAAAATGCAAATCACTGCAAAAAATGATGTTGCTATGTTATGGTGGTAGTGGAGCGGGTATTTCGATTCATTTTCGATAACATACATATTTTCTGCTTATCATAAATACGTGACATGATTTATGAGCGTAAAATCCCTCTCCTATCAAAATGAACAATGAAAAAAAATATTAGAAATAAAAGGGCAAAATTAAAGAGAGAAGAAAATTTTTTCCACGACTGATTGTATCTAAAATGGGAAGTTTGCTCGCTTGCTATAATCATCATCATCTCTTTAATAATAAGTGTAAGAAAAAAATAACATTTTCTTTCTCATTTTCTAAAGATTCATTCATGGACGTTTTTTCTGTGAAGTTACAATCATTATACTCAGTATTGGAGTATATTTCTCTTCATTTGTCTATCTCTCGCTATATCATTAATGGATTATCATTCATTTTCTTAAACGAACTTAAGTAGACTATGAAGCAAGAGAAAAAAAGAAGAAATAACGATAGATACAAGCAATGAAAAGCAGAAATGAGATGAGAAATAAAAGAACCAACAGTATTAATTATCAGAAATTTATTTAGGCGCATTTTTCAAACTTTCAACTTTTTTAACTCGACCATTAATTTTGATCTTATTTTTATCATGATCTTGAACTTGATCTTTAATTATGATCTTTTATAATGATCTTAATTTTTGTTCACAATCTTGAATTTGATCTTTTTATGATCTAGATAGGAAATATTATGTTCTTGATTTTATCTAAAGTGGAAATTTTTAAAATATATCAAGTTCAAAAAATTCTTTAAATAAAGTGAATTTATAATTAGTCAGACTGATTGACAGATAGACAAAATATAAATATTTTTTTCTTTTATTCAGATTCTCAAGAAAATATGCTAAAAACCAACAACTTTAATGGAAATTGAAATAAGGATGGAAATAAAGAAAGTGTTGGCGGTTGCTATTTGGTACAAGTGTACGATAGAAACAAAAAAAGACGAAAACTTTATTATGCAAGAAGCTTCTTCAGAATTGAATAAAATGTGAGTTCTCATTGTTGTATGTCGAGATATACGTGAATGTTTTGAATATTTTTTTAAAAATTAATCTATTATGCCATTTCATTCATTCTCTCCCTCGCTCATTATTACAAACTTTTCAATTTTTTCTTTCCTTCTCCATATTTTATTTATGCTTCTCATAAATTTCTTTTTATTCACATCCACGTGAAAGTAACATTTTTTATTTTCATCATCGATTTAATTCACTTAAGGCTCTTGGTATTAATTTTAATACATAAGTTTCTTTATTTATTATTCATTAATTTATTCATTCTCATCAAGTGTGGGTGAAGATACATACATACACTCCCACTCCCAAAAAGATGTGTATATTCAAGTGAACGAGAGAGCTCAAAATGAAATAAAAACTTTGATGATGAAAAAAACATTTGATGATGAGTTGCATTTTCACTTGTCTGTGGTTTGTTGCTTAGTTTATGGAATGTTTTTATGAAAAAAGTTTTTTATATGAGAACTCAGGAGTAAAGATAAGAAATTATTATTTGAATTTTTCATTTGATTGAGCTTTGCAGAGATTTTATGGTCATTTAAAATTCTAGAGGTATTAAATTGTTAATTGGAGCATTCCGTTCATGCATTTTGAGCAATTGGGTCATATAAATCTCTTAATCTAGCCTAAGTTCAAGATTGTTGCTTCGTAATTTTTTTAAAAAGATAAAAAATAAATTAGAAATTATCCCAAGACACTTAAAACTCCTCATTTTAAATTGCACAATCATTAAAAATCATAGAACAAAAGCGACAAGATAGAAAAAGTTTTTCTTTTCTCTCGCATTTCATTTGTTCGCATAAACATAATGAATATTGTGCTAATGCTTTCTTATAGAAGCTTCTTGCTTATTTTCATCTTTTGCTGTTGTTGCTATTTCATTATTATGGAATATTTCAATTTACCAACATATATTTTTACATACATTTGTCGTGATTCTTTCTTTCTCATGCAATTTGCTTTTTCTTCTTCTTCTAATCAAGGTTTGTAAACTCTATAGATAAATCCTTTTAAGAAATAAATAAGTAGAGTTTACAGACCTTATGTGTTTCTTTCCCTGTTAGTTTCTTGATTTTACTTCTTTTTCCTCTACATTTTTTGTTTGGTGTGACATATTTTTTCCAATATTATTCAATTTGCAATAAAAATAAAAAAATAGACTGAGAGAGAAAGCAAAAGAGAAAAAATGAACAATTTCTTTCAATCCCTGCCTCTTTGCTTTATACTCAATTCTCCTTTTTCTTTTCTTTTTTCCTTTTCTTCCTTCTTCGAATAAAACACGCAACAAAAAAATTCAATAAATGAGCATCAGTATATGCTTGTGTATGTCGATAAAAGGAGGAAGGAAGAAAGAGGAAAAAAATAATATAAAATTCACATAAAGCAAATTATGAAATGCTCAATAAAATGCTGCTCAAAATCAATATTCCCATCAGTGAATAATGGCAAGAAGAAGAAAGTGGGAAAATTGTACTTCCGTGGTTCGAAATGACATTTGGTGCAGGCGTTAAACTTTGAATTTTTTGTCTAACAATCTGTGATTTCCAGCGAACTGTATAAAGTGGCGCTTGTCGTGTCATTGCTTGTATTTTTATTACAATTGTCTTTAAATTCCATGGTAATGTAAACTGCTTGTGTTTGTCGCGCGGACAGAACTGATGAATCAGCATGCCAGCATGCATTTTCTCATCCTCAATTGGTGTATACTCATGAAGACTTATATTCCATGCTGTGCAACTTCTACTTTGGTTTGATATTACCTAAATGATATTTTGATTATTATTAGAAAAGTTGTGAAACTTTGATTTAAAAAAAAGAAAAGAATTATAACGAAGAAAAGAAATTATGACACGAATTTTTACAAAGTATTGAAAATAAATTGAATTGAAGTTCATATTTAGAAATTTGTTTAAAGAATTCAATAAATTAGTATCAAAACCAATTTGATTTAAAATTCAATTTTTATATTTGACCATATAAAATAATCAATTTCAATTATAATTTTTGAAAATTATAATTTTTAATGAATTTAACCAGAGTTGTTTTGTGCGAAAAAAGGTGCGGCACCTAAAAAAATTTGAGGTGCCGCACATTTTGAGGTGCCGCACCTCAAAAGGTGCCGCACCTGAGGTGCGAAGGTGCGAGGTGCGAAAAATTTTTTTTTGCCGGAAAAATCTGTCCGGTGGTTTTTAGGTCGTGATAATTATAAAATAGCATGAGAAAAATATTTTTTTGATTTTTTTCAAAAATTTCGAATTTTCCCGGCCCAAAAACTGTTATTTTATGCATTTTTTGTCTATTTTTGTGTTCAAAAATTCAAAACTTTTGACCAGTTTATCAGAAAAATATGGTTGATAGCTTGTTAGAAAGGTAATTTTAGTCTTTTCTAACGATATATTATATGTAATATAATTCTTAAAACTATGGTCACAAATGCAGCATTATCGATATTCCTTTGTGGTTTTTTGGCATTTATTTATGTCAAAAATTCAAAAAAGCTTTATAAAAATTATTTAAATGTCTCAAATTATAATTTTGCATTATTTTTACTCAAAACACACAAAATTTTCTCATTGAAATAATTTCCTGCAAGTTTGCACGCTCTATGGCATGTGCTGCCGGTCTAAGAATGCCTTTACAAAAAATTTTTTAATATTACTTGAAATAGCTTTAAAATGATAAGAAATGATAAAATATGCAATAAAATTGATTTTTCAGATAAAATTTCATTTTTAAATCACAACTTAGGTTTAAGAAAATTAAGAAAATTTGCTATTTTTAGAAAATTGAAGAAACACTTTTTTTTATAAATGTCATCTGAAAAATCAATTTTATTGCATATTTTATCATTTTTTGTCATTTTAAAGCTATTTCAAGTAATATTAAAAAATTTTTTATAAAGGCATTCTTAGACCGGCAGCAAATGCCATAGAGCGTGCAAACTTGCAGGAAATTATTTCAATTAGAAAATTTTGTGTGTTTTGAGTAAAAATAATGTAAAATTATAATTTGAGACATTTAAATAATTTTTATGAAGCTTTTTTGAATTTTCAAACTAATTAAATTCGAAAAAATCATGAAGAGACATCAAAAACGGTGCTCTTGTGACCACAGATTTAAGTTTTATATTGCATATAATATATCGTTAGAAAGGACTTAAAATTACCTTTTTAAAAAAGTATCAACCATAATTTTCTGATAAACTGGTCAAAAGTTATGAATTTTCAAACATGAAAAAAAACACAAATGTACATCAAAAACAGTTTTTGGGCCGGGAAAATTCGAAATTTTTGAAAAAAATCAAAAAAATATTTTTCCCATGCTATTTTATAATTATCATAACTAAATAACCAAAAAAATAATTTTTTTAAAAAATTCAATTTTTTTTCGCACCTCGCACCTAACAACTCTGAATTTAACTTCCTTCGTTAAAGTTTAAACAAAGCAATAAAAAAATCGTTATTTTTAAAGTATCAAAAAATAAATTATTCATGAGCTTTCCTTATACAATTCAATTTCGCTCTATAAAGCTTCTTATTTTACTTATGTTCACACACAATTTGCAGTAAAGCCATAAACATGAAATAAGATTAATGGGAATAAAATGACACACTCATACGAACCTCAATC
Organism: Polypedilum vanderplanki; assembly: GCA_018290095.1. Lineage (NCBI taxonomy): Eukaryota > Metazoa > Arthropoda > Insecta > Diptera > Chironomidae > Polypedilum > Polypedilum vanderplanki. The sequence continues at coordinate 17,956,013 of CM031381.1, read as the reverse complement.
ATGAGTGATCGTTCTGTGTTGGAATCGAGAATCCACAAGCATTGCTGATGGAAGAATGAATTGAGTGAAAAGGCTTGAGAAAAGTTGCGTGAATGAAGTTCGCCTGAATGTATTGTAAAAGTTCGTGCACCACACATGCCGTCTGTTATAAAATTGTATGAAGCCTGATAGGTAAATCCTTTCGTGTTCCACGAGTATCGTGCAATTGAATAAACAAGCTTTATGGGGCTCCAACTTCGGAGTGAAACAGGAAGCCATTCGGGTCGGAAGTTACCACAGAGACAGTTGATAGGTTGATTGTCCTCTGTCATCATCATCAAATGATCAATGTTTTCAATTGAATTCAAGCCAGTTAGGCATTGACAGCCGCCATCACCACAGACTGTTTCGCAATCATTATCGGTGCCTAATCGGTCGAGCATATCAATTGTGACGGTGACGCTTTGATTGGCAGCTGGTATAAAATAGTGTGAGCAATTTAAACTTCCTTCAATATTCCAAAATAAATGCTCAGTTCCCGGACCTTCAACTGAACCTGACTCTGGTGATGATAGACCATAATGATGCATGTCGCAAAGAGAATATGGCTGTAATGTGCCACTTTGCTCTTCATTATGAAATAAGAAAGCACCATCAACAAATTCAATATCGTTTGTATCATGCGGTGGCCCAGCTCTTCGTAGAACAATTATCATTTGATTGCCTGTCGATATAAATGTTTGAGGCGGTATGAACGAACCCATTTCATTACGGGCCTTTCGCGTCACTGGCGAGCACAGCTTCAAAACTGTCTTTTTCCTTGTATTTGGGTCAATTATTTCTATGACACTTCGACATGATGGGGATCTATTGAAGAAATAAAGATACAATTAAAAAAACTTTTAAAAACCAACGTTTTTCTTGCCAACTAAAAAGAATAAAATATTTTTTTCAGGCCCCTCTCAGAGTTTTCTTGTGAATTGACAAGCAAATGGTGACAGATTCTATGACTATTATGATGGACCCAAAACGAAAAACGTTGGGCGCATATTACATTACAATTGAAATTTATTATTTGCTTGATATATATATGTACACAAATTATATAACAAATTGTAGCATATCGCCTTGATTTGTATTTGAGTGTGGAATCACTAATGATTAAACCTGTGTAATTGTACTAATGAACTCTCTTGGATAATTGTTTGTATTTGTCGTAAATTGTACTCAGGGTCTTGGCAAGAATATAATATGATTTCGCAATATCGAATATATAGATCACGACATACACTTGAGGTTAATTCACTAACACATCTTTTGCATATCTTCTTAACATAACTTTATGCCTTTATCTCTTACAAACTTGTTTTATATTTTATTCTAACACGTTCCTTTTGCATGCTTCTTTGTCTGTTAATCTATACAATAAATAAAATATAGCGTAATATTTTCTAACTTACTTCTCAATTCAAATAGATTTCCTATAATATAATGTATAAAAATCATAATACAAGTTCATATATCGAGAATGTTATGAATTTCAAATGTAATGTAATATGCGCCCAACGTTTTTCGTTTTGGGTCCATCATAATAGTCATAGAATCTGTCACCATTTGCTTGTCAATTCACAAGAAAACTCTGAGAGGGGCCTGAAAAAAATATTTTATTCTTTTTAGTTGGCAAGAAAAACGTTGGTTTTAAAAGTTTTTTTAATTGTATCATTATTTTCTTCTTTTTAGTTTTGTATGTAAAATTTGATTTCTATCCATATGAAAAGTCTGATGAATTAAATCATTTAGATTATTCCATTTTGTTTGTATCTCGATATAGATTAGTAAGCGTAATCGAATAGTGACCCGTACGAGCTTCGCTCGCACTTGGTGTAGATCAGTTTTTTGGGTTGTTTGGACCTTCGACTTCGTCAAACATCTTGAGCTCCGCTCAACCTATAAGCTCGCCCTACGGTCGAGTCATATGAAAATACGAGCTTCGCTCGCACTTGGTATAAATCAGTTAGTATTGCACTTGTGACTTGAACAAGTTTTTCATGGTTTATTGTTAATAAAGACGACTTATTTGGAATTAAATATAAGTGCTTAATATTTTTTTATTAAATATAAATTGAAATGACATTTTAATAAAATTTTTATACATTTTTGTATTATAAACATTCCTTCTTGGTTTCCAAATTTCTATGGAGTTCTAAACCTAACCACGAAGCGGCGAGGGTTGTTAAAGTATTCTACACCTGGCTTATGATGTGTACAATTATTTCGGAGACGTTGAAATTTAGCTTCGTGTTCTTCAGGAGATCAATCACTTAAGCTTCAGCTGCATATTCGCGTTGGTAGGCATAAGAAGTTTCATTCATTCTAGCTAAAGACTTAAGTGCTTTATCTTTAGCAAGGTGAGAAGTTTGTTCGTTTTCATTTCGGTTTTGAGCAGCTGTCGCCTTACACTCGCGATCGTTTGTTGGATTGCAAGTTTTTCTTCTTCAGATTTTTCTTGTTTGCGCTTAGTTAGACGAACGGACTTACCTCATCTTCGTTTTGCAGTTTAGCTTGGTGGACTTGTCGTTCCTTCTCCAGTTGTCGCTTTTATTGAGTTGATGTTTCAGACATGATAAATTTTTGTAAACAAGATAGAGAGAATATATATAATATATAATATATATATTGCCAACCTACCTTTCACTTCTTGAAATCAAACCTTTAATCACTGTATTTACTTTTAATTATTTTCACAATTTATTTCACTTATAATTTTCACAATTCTTTAATTATCTTTTTCACCACTATTAATCCTTAATTTCTCACTAAATTGAATGTTTTCCACTTAAAATAGTTTTGTAACAAACTATTTATAATTATCAGGACTTTTAAAATAATTTCACTTTATAATAAATTTTAATTCGCAAAATTCACTAAAACTGATTGTTTACATTTGTTCAGCGCAGCATTACCGAAATCAGTTTTGAATTGTCATCAGACGTTTATTTCAATCTGTTAAACGGTATTTTTCAATTTCAAATTTTTTGTTGCGCAACACTTCATTTTTGTCACACGCGACATATCAAGTAAAGCGACTATAGCGCCACTAGCGGCGAAAATTGGTACTAAGTAGCCATTTCAAATTTTTTTTTTTAATATTCATTAAAATACAGCTCGAATCATGATGAAATGTATATAAGAATGCATTGTCATCGGGTTCTGAGCTGTGTGTAAAGTTTCAAAGCTCTAGCTAGTCGGGAAGTGGGTTTAAATTGAGTTAGAAAATTCCGCAGACAGACAAACAAACAGACAAACAAGAAAGTAAGTTGAATAAAACGTTGGAAAAATTAAAGTGATTTTAAGTAAAGGCACATTTTTTGCATCAATAAATTTTTTAAAAAAAGAAATTATTTAAATTTTTCGGTCATTAAAATTTTATATCCAAGTCACGCGTTTGGTCTTATTACTTTTTTAAAGCAAAAATTTTAAAACGTAAACAAAAATGAATTTTGAATTTTTTATGTACTTTTGTATTGCATTGTGCCAAATTTTAGGTTTTTCTAATATTTCATATGAAAAAGTACTCAACATGTGGCATAAATAGCAGCATATTGAAATAACATTCAGTATCAGTGTACATACTTGAGTCTATAGTTGAAGAGCGAGATGTGTACAACCTCATTGGCTTTGCCTTTGAATATCAATCGACAACTGTTGGCATATGATCGTGTGCGTGAATCAAAATGTCCTGAACGACCGCCATACTGCTCTGAAATCACTTGATCGCATGGCGTAAATTTAGGAGGCGGTGTAGCGAGGTCATTCGGTGGTTCATGAGGATGAATAGGCTCAATATCAAATGACATTGTGGGTGGCGTGAGTGTCGTCGTAATTCCTTCAATGAATGTCAATGTGGCCGAGAAGCCATTATAGTCAAATGGTGGAACCTGATACCTATAGGGAAGTTAACACAAAAACTTGATTAGAAATGGCATCTCTTTTCATTATCAAGAGTTTTTTCCCCTTGATTCTCAACATACCCCGCATTAAATTCCAACAATAAATTTGGACCTGAGAAAATTAATTCTCTATATGAATGAAAGGACACGAACGACAGAAAAGAAAGAAAAATGAAAAAAGATAAAAATAAATTTTTATAGTGAAAGTTTTTGTTCATTTTTCAAACATTTCAATATAAATTGGTGCTTACTCTTTCTTCTCTTGGCCGCAAATGGTGGCAAGTCTCTCAGTCCCTGGAGTTAGCCCCTCATAGATAGCAATATAATGTGTGCTACAATGCCTGAATAAATAATAGAGTATAATTAAATCCAATGTGATGATGCTTTACGGCAGCAGTCAATTGAGCCCGTTCGCTCGCATGCATAAAAAGCTAGCAAGAACTCAATAGGAGAAATAAACTTACTCTTGGGGCAGCAGAAGAGAATTGAATGTTATTTTCACTTTCGTATGTACAGACGATGTAGTAATATGATATCCTGTTGGAAATGAAGAAGTTTTTCTCATGAGATGAGGGAGAAATATGTTAGACTAGACTACTATTGAAAAGTTTCTTATTTTAATAACAAAATGAAAATTTTTGAATATGATTTTAATATCCTTTAGGGAATGTTTAAAAAAATATTCATAGAAATGTCATCAATTGCAGAAACTTTTTTAATTACAAACTTTCTACCGCACAATGTTAATTATGTGAGAATTGGAACTTACTGCAAATTTTATTTTTGCCATAAATACCAGGAAAACCAGGGCTAGCAATTACGCAAGACGACGGTGTTCTACATGAATAATCGTTGTATGACCAATCGCAATCAGTAGAAGTAACTTTTTGACCTGTAAGTAGTATGAGTATGAGTGAAAGAAGGAAATAAAATGCGTTTTAGCATAAATAATAGCAAATAACCAATAGTTGGACATTTAAAATTTTGATTTTTCTTTTTCAAAAAACATTGTCTTTTAAATTAGAAATTCTATAACACAAACATTTCTTCTTTTTTTTATGTTATTTAAAAAATAAATCAAGTTGAATTTAAAATTTCTTTGACTAAAACTTGAATTTAAAAAATTAATTTTACTTGAATTGAAATTGAATTTCAAGTTAATTTTACTTGACTTGTTTTAATAAGTAATTTAGATTCATTATTAATGAATTTTTTTAAAAAGACCTTCTGAGATCTCAATTTTTTAATAAATTATTGATTTTGAGTTTATTACCCTAACATAATCTAACTTTGACAATTTCTATAGAATAAATTTTTAGAATATTAAAAATCAACTTGATTTGAATAAAAGCATTCAAGTTTTCAACCCTTGATGAAAGAAAATAAGTAAATTGTATTTTACATTCTGAAATCGATACAATATAACTGACTCACCCCCTTTTGGATGGAAGCCCACTATAGGATTTGATAACGAAGTAAAACTAAAATAGGCAAGAAATTGCGATCGGATGGTTTTTTCGGTAATGCTGCATGAGTGAAAACACAAAAAAACCGATGCCGATTGGTATTATAAACATTTTTGAGGAAAAGAAAAAAGAAAAAGAAAAAGAAGAAAAAATTTTCATTAAATAAATTTTTATGTAAATTTCTTGCTTTTCTTTCTGCGTCTTTTGAAAAGTTGGAAGCTCCGAAAAGGCAAAGACTCACCGAAATAGCAAAGTTGTGATTCCATCATCGGAAAATAAAACAGCTGGCGGTGAATATCTTTCATTTACTCCGCACAATTCGGCATTGTTAAAATCGTCCTTTTCATCGAGTCCGCCAAATCTCAAATAGCCCCCTTCACATCTGAGAATTAAATAAATTTTTTATGTCTTTCTTAATGTACGACTCCCAATTTGGGCAATTTCTTTATTGTTACTGTTACGTACTTTTTGCCATCAAATTTTCCGACTTGAATAAGACGATAAACTTGAAGCTCTACACGCTGTCCTGGTGCTGGTCGTAAAACATAGTAACATAATGCCGGTCCTTGCAGAATCGGCGATCGTATTTGACCAAACGTTTGGCCTGAGCTGCCTTGCAATATTTTTGAATCTAAGGTCACATTACACACTGTCAGTGTAGAGATAATAAAGTTAATTTGTGGCATATGTGTTCATTGTAAATTACATACTATTTAAACAATGATTTTCTAGACCGCATTGAGTGCAGCGATTTGGAGTATGCTCGCCACATTGGCAGCCTCCTTTTACACAGCAAGCGCAGTTAAGATGATGCTTATGGTGTCCATTATGCTGAAGTGATGCATTATCGTGCTTTACGTGATCATGCTCGTGCTCACTGCCACTATTACTACTATCTTTGTATGAACATGCGCATCCTACAGATTTTCTCGTCCACAAATCCACAGTACCTATAGAAAATGAAAATGTTGAATTACACAATAGATGAATGAGTGAGTTGTAAAAGATAATAAAACATAGTAGAGTATAACCATAAAAGTATTTTAATGCTTTGTTTTCTAATTTTAATATAGCATTTTTATCGTATTTTAAGAATTTAAATTTATTTAATAATTAACGTATTTTGAAATTTTTAAAATTTGTACTAAAAGCTCTGAAATAAGCCAAAATGAAAGTAAATTGTTCCAAGAAAAAGATGATATAAATGCACATTCATTTTACGTCCTCAAACTTGACATAAAAAACTGAATTGCACAAAAGAGAGATGTTAATCATCATAAACAATTTTAGGCTTTTCCTCATCTCTCTCTCTCTTTTGGACAGTACTTTTATTTATTTTTACGACATATATATGTACTTACTCTCTGAATCTACTTGAATTGGTGACCATGCCAATTGACATGTGACATCATCTAAGAGCAATAAAACGAGTAAATGAAAGACTATCACTAACGCTAATCTATGACATATTTTTTGGCTTCCGCTTGCTTTTTTCTTTTCAACCATTTCATCAAGCATGTTGTTGCAGTCGTTTTGAACTTTTTAAAACTTTCATAGCTAAAAAATCCTGCTTCACAATGTATTTTTTGCTTCCTGTTATTCAAATTACTGTATCATTTTTTTGCTCATTATATTCACTTCAGCATGCAGAAATCGTGTATAGGTGTATGAAATTTATGTTGCTAAAATTCTTTCACTGTAAAATTCACTATTTCCGCTTCGCTCACTATTCTTTCTCTCTCACTGTGTTTATTGTTCTTAAATTTTTAATTTAGTTTTTTGTGTGCTGAAAATTTGCCTGGGAGCTAGAAAAGTGCATGAAATGAAATTCTCATTAAAATTTTAGTCGGTTAAAGGCAAAACATTTTACATATTCATCAGTGTCGATATTTAATTAAGAGAATTTTGCAACTAAATTGAAATTTTAACAAAAAAAATCAAATGAAAAAAATTCATGCATAAAAGGTTCACAGATGCGAAATTGTCAGTAAATGTTCATGAATATTTTTTACATTAAAAATGAATGTCAAGTTAAGACATCAGACCGTCAGCAGTATGAATGCAAATTGTACTGTTGATAATACTTTTTATTAATTTGTGCGGCATATCGCAAGTCAGTCGTGATATCATCACTTTTGACTTTTTCTGTCTCTTTTCCTTTATTTTTATACGAATGACAAGTCTTAGGGTTTAATAGAAAGTGTGTAAAATTATATGGCTCTGGGTTGACTCTTTTTTGAATTTTACATTTCAGAGACTTCATTTTATTATGTTACGCTGACAGCCCATGAAATTTTTTTGAGTTGTGCTTATGTTCGACATATAAGACTACGTAGTGATCTAACCTTTGTATAATTGAAGAAATATAAAATAGAGAAATTTTCAATGTGGCAAATAGCGAAAAAGGCCCGATTGCAAATTTTGACAAATATGATAAAATTATTTTAAATTTTCAGAAGAGAAGTCTTATCAATCAGATTTCTTCTTTAGCACAATTAAAAACTTGATTTTTAAATTTCAATACGCTAAAAATAGACAATAGAATCTGTTATGTCTTACGATAAATCATATAAATACAAAAGATGAAAAAAGTAAAATTCTGAAGAATTTTTTCACAAGATAGAAAATCATTTTATAGTGAATTTGATAAAAATAGATTCAAAAGTTTTCTTAGTATTGTGGAAGATAAAATTGAGTTTAAAAAAGATTGCTTAGAAATAATTTACCATGAACAACTTTTAATGATTGAAAAATTTCTTTTATTTCAAAATGTCATTCCTTTTTATGCTGATTATAATAAGGTAAACTTTTTATCGTTAAAAATTCTAATAAATAATCAGACAGAGTTGGAGAATAATATTTTAACTTCTGTCTTAGTTTTTAAACTTTTTATTAAATTATTTGAAATTGATTTCTTCATTATAAATTTTGAAATTCAAAAAATATTTAATTGACTACACAATTTATTAACTCTACTATTTTAAGTTGTAGTATTAAAGAATTCAATTCAATATTATTAAGTTAATTTTCTCAATTATTTTTCTGTCTTTCAACTAATAAAGGGATAAACTTGCTAAATCAACAAGCTAGACCGTATTATTGTCACCTTTTTTTGTAAAAAAGCAGAAGATTTACAATAGTAGCAAATTATAGCATTGTAAATCTTTTCCATTTCTATTTTTTGCTATTTATTTCTCTGTTACATTCCAAAATATTTCGCATAACATTTCCTTTTTTAAAGGGATAAAGGAACGAGTGAACGCAATTGAAAAAAAAAACAGAATGTAAATAATTTAAAATATTTTTCAGCATAAAACCTTTTTCTTCTTAGAACAATTTCCTTAGAAAAGAGAAAGAAGAAATAAAAATGAAATAAAGGATGTTGTTTTGTAATAAATAAAATATTTTTGTATATATTGTCAGAGGATAAGAGATGCACTTTGACATGCTATGTATTTGTGTAGGATTTGAATATCTCTTTCTCTTTTTGCTGGAAATATTTTATAATTTTAAATAAAAGAGAGCAGCTCCAAGAGAAATGAATTCAATTCAGAGTAAAATTATTTTATAGAGAAAAAAATGAAATTTGTCAAAATAGGTCAATGAAGACTGAAAGGCGATGGCATTCAATGAAATCTTCTCATGAAATTCATTTCTGTCTGTAAAAGATATTTCTAACAATCACCATTGTTAAATTTTATTTTTATTATACGAAAGATTCTTCAATTCAAATTAAATTTTATTTATTGTTAGCTATAGAAGTGAAGTGAACTATTAAATTTTAATAGCTTGTTGACTTTTCATCATTTTACTTTAGAGAAAAATTTATTCATTCAAATGAAAATTATTAACAGTTATAAATATGTTTTGAAAATATTTCAATAGGAAAGACAATTTTATTAAAGAAGATATATTTTAAAAAAAAAGGAAATTTCTGATTAAAATTTACCGAAAGATTTAATATTTTTATTAATATAGTTTTTCATCTTAAAGTATGTAACTAATTTTAATTAGAATGTAGGTTTACAAACTTTTCTTTCTATAAATTTCTTTACTTTAAAAGTTATTTTCCCTTGTTCATTTTGAAAACTTTTCATGTGAAAAATAATTTATTTGAATTTAAATAAAAAGTTTTTGGTAACTTAAAGCTTTTTCCTCTTTACAATAATAACATCATTAAGAAATTCCTCAATAGACATTTTCATTTCACAACTGATGCTTTTGACAGACGCGTTTGATTTATGACACTAAAGTTTCAAAAGTTCATATCACGGCAATGAAATCAATCGAAACCCGAGCTTTTTCAAATAGATTGACAGATTTGATGAAGAAAGAGCTTGTTCAGCGGTGTGTCAATTTATCGAAATTGATTTCTAACGAGACTTTCCTTCACTGGGTTTAATCCAATTTTGTTTCTAATCAAAAATTCACAATACACAAAGCAACATTTTCTTCTTATTTTTTCTCATCATCATTTTCATTTCACCCTCTCTATATATGTATGCTTTTTCTATGCTATTTTCAACGTGCACATATCACACAAAATGTTTATTATAAATTTCGATTTTGTACTGAACAGACCACGGAAATGGATCAAATTTCACGCATGATAGAAAGATATAAAAACTGCAGTATAATGGCCAAAGCAAAAACTAGCATAGACTAATAATAATAATGAATTCTTAATAACACCAAAAAAAACTTTTCCACGTTCACACCCTTCAGAATAACAATAATAATTGAAAATCCTCTATACATATATCTTCTCGCTCTCTGCAATTTTCTTTTACACACATTTTTACTATGTTATACAGTCTCTGATATTTGAATTGTGCCAAAATGGGAGAACGAGAGCAAGCGAACACAACTTTTTTGGTGTTTGAATAGGAAATTTTTTCCTCTTTTTTAATGTGTGTTTTGGGGCAGAAAACACAAGAAAACTTCATCTACATAATTAACAGTTGAACTTGTGTACTTGTGCTACTGCCAATTGCAAACTTTTCTCTTTTTTGCTTTTTTAACTTTTCGAAATTGTGTAAAGAGAAGCAGTGTGGCAGTTATGTATCAAAGAATGATTGGAAGAATAAGAAGAAAAAAATAGATTCACTTTTTGTACAAAATTCTCTTAATTCACACGATAATCTTTTCATTTTCGACTTTAATAACATTTCAATGACACTTATTTAACGAATTAAATCAACTTTAACTTTCTTCTTCACCTTTTGACTCGAAAATTCACTTAAAAACTTTTATTTTGTACATTTTTCGTGAGCGAAAAACTCCGTGAGCATCCTTTTACATAGGCGTAGTTAAAAAAAGTGAAACGACGATTTCATTGAGTCGAGACCATTCCAAAAATTGAATTCATGCGCATGTCTTAATGGAAAGACGTGTGTCCTTCCAAATCACACATTTTTATTGTCTGTTTATACATAATGCATGAATAAACTTCACTCGTGTAAATTTCACATGCTCTTTTCCATGATGATGCGGTTGATGCTGCTGCTGCATTGTTTAGAATTTAAAAAAAAAACGAGATAAAATTGCAGTTGACTTACGAAAGCTAATTGCCAACTCTGAAACATTACTGATTTTTTATTTACATTCACGAAAATATTTCTCTTATTTTATGTCCATTCATATTCATATATTCATAGCATCATCATTTCTATTGTGATGATTTATAGACGTAGGACTGACTAGCTTAACAAGCGTAAATGTGAGAGAAAAAATTCCATTCTTTTTTTCCCGCTTCCTGAATTATGCATCTTTATTTGAAATTCATTAAAAAGTTTTTTTTCCTTGCTCGCTCATAAATTTATAATTTTTCAATTTTCATGTAACATTCTTAATTAAATAATTCGAGTGAGAAACTTTTGCCTTTGCTTCTCTAATTTTCATACATTTAACAGCAGCAGCAAGTGGCAATCATTTTTATGTATTTAACATCACGCTTTGATGCTCATCAGCGGGAACGCGCAAAAGGGAGTAGAGAGGGATGATGTTGATGATGCTGGAATGTTTTCGAGAGAGAAATCGTCGTCATTTATCGTGCCATTCGTTGTCATCATATTTTCCCCAATAGATTTGTTTTTATATATATATATCGATTATCTCATTATGTCGCTGTTTCCTCTGCCGCTGTCGCTTGAATTATGCCTCCTGGATTTCCAACCGTCATCTCTGTCGCTGTTGATGCTGTATCGACAGCCTTTTCGTTGATTGCTAACCTGTATGGTATGAGTAAAAGAGAGAAAAATACGAAAATTCAATTTCAATCAATTCCAGTCAATGTATAGCAAATTCAATTTGCACTCTATCGAGCGCGCGAGATGTTACCATGGCATTCGATTTTGCAGTTCGAGGCGATATTTTGGATGAGAGATTGCATAAACCCAAGGATCCACGCAGGCTACAAATTTGCATGTGCATGCTGGAATCATTGTGACCGCAGGCGTAAGAAGCGTTTTATCACCGAAAGCCCCGATTAATGCAAGCACTGCATAAGGTGTCCATGAAGCCACAAACAAGAAACAAACAGTAATCGCTGCCTTTGCAATTCGAATTTCCACTGATGTTTTTTGTTGGTCAACATTCGATCGAAGACTTTCTACATTCATCTTTTTTGCTTGTGCTTTCAATGCCTTCTCATGTGCAACAACATGCGAGACAATCTGACTATAAAAGTATATAATCAAAGACATTGGAATCACATAAGAAAAGGTGAAAATCGTTCCGACAAACATCCTCGTGTCGAATGAATCGGTTAAATAGTCGAAAGTGCATGATGTTAAAAATCCTTCTGGAACAAATCGGCCCCAAATTTCTAAGTATGGAACAATTGCCCAAGGCGTCGCATATAACCAAACAGCCATGAGAATTATGAATGCTTTTTGCATGGACAATCGACCAGAAAGTGGACGAGCAATTGTGTTGTATCGATCGTATGCTATACATGCCTGTTTTTGAAAAACAATACATATAAAAATGAAAAGGATACAATGTACAATGTTGTGGTAAATTATTGTTATTTTTGATTGCACATTTTCTGAATTGATTTTTAATTTACGAGAAATTTTTTTTAAAATAAATTTTATGTTTACTTTTTGTGAAAAAATTTATTTCTGTTCATTTAACATAGAAATGTTAACTCAATTCATTCGGAAAATGTGGTATACATAATGTTTGTTTGGCTTACATTTGTTATTGATGCACCAATTCCACTAAATGCTCCCATTAAAGCAAAAATTTTGCAACCTAAAACTCCTGTATAAAATCCTCTATGAAATGAATTGATAATAAAAATTGGAGTTTTAAGCATCATAATAAAATCACATATTGCAAGATTCACAATAAAAACATTTGATGGAGTACGAAGTGATTTTGCACTAGTTATTTCATAGAAAAGAGAAAAAGAAAGGAGTGTTAGTTTTATGATAAAATTTTACAACACTCAATAAATTCAGACCTCGAAAAAACCCATATTACTAATCCATTACCAGTCAGTGAAAAGATAGTAAAGGCAATGTAAAGTAATCCTAATAAATAATGAAGTGACGCTTCTGGTTCCTCATAGGTTAGCCAATGCTCTGGCACTTGTTTGAGATCTTCAGCTGGAATATTCCATCCTAAAAGTTTCTGTGAATTGCTGCTCGATACGCCAATTCTATATGGAGAATGAAATTCAACAAATTAATTGCTTTGGTCCACTTCAATATGTGTCAACGAAACGCGTGTGAGCGAGAAATTTCACTTTAACCTTGCTTCCGCTTTTGGATTTGACAAATTGCTTCTGTCAAAAAAATCCATTATATGTCAGCGATATCAAGAAATTGGTGCTCTGTTTGTGTATGGCGGTAGCGATGCGATGGAGAAGAAGACAAAAATATAATTTCACTGTCGCTTTATTTTCTTCCTTTCTCTATCTCTATCGTTCGCTCCTTGTTTTCACTCTATTGCGTCCAATAGAGTTGGATCCTTTCTGTAATAGCACCACTCACCAACTGATACCGAATGAATTGTGATCTATGTTTTTTATATTGAACGAAATTTTTAGAGCTAATTTAATTAAAATTAGACTTTTGCTATCTAGTGCGTATTATTGAATTCAAGTGAAAATTAATGTTTGCTGTCAATAATCCACTCCTCCTCCTTCATGTTTGTTAAGTTTGTGAATTTAGCTCATGCTAATCTGAAATCTATTGTCATTGTAACTCACTTTTTGCGCTTCGTGCTTTTAGTGCATTTCAATGTTTCCACTTAGTTTGAAATAAATTTTGTTTCTGAATCACAGTCTGAATCCTTAAAAGAGTTTTCGATTTGCAAAATTATTTACAGTGAATTATAGTGTTTTAGTAAAATTAATAAATATAGACTTTATCTTGTAACTAATATTATTATACAAGGTTTGACAACTATTTAATTAAAAACTATTTTATTTAAGAATTTTGATTTGATTCTTTTTTAATAATTTTAAAAATGTCAATAATCAAATATTATTTTATATTTTAAAATTAAATAGCAGAACATGTTTTAATAAAATTAAAAAAAGTTATCAAGCTTTGTTATTCCATAATTTATAATTCTACGCTTCAAAACATTGTATCAGCAACATAAATATTACAACATAACGATGCATTTGCTCATGCAATAGAAAAACTTTATTAATTACATATCATTAATCACCATTACTTACGGCACATGCATTAGGACTATTATCATATCATAAAATCACTTCAACAATATAAAAACTTTTACCTGCATTTTAAATAAATAATCACATGATAAATTGTATTATGAGAAAAAAAGAAGCGTGCAATGAGCAATGACCTATGAAACTCGCCTCTAGAATTCAACTTTCATATCAACATTTTGCAATTTGAGAAATTCATTTCACCTTTTTTTTCTGTTGTTGTTTTGCCTCATGTGTATGTCCCACTTTTTTACAACGCTCAAATGAAAACGAAAAGTGATTGCAAAGACAATCAAAAAAGCGACACATTGAGTCATACAATAATATAGTCGTATTGATAAAAAAAAGTTTTTCACCATACATCTTCTTTCGTAAGAAGAATAAAAAGAGTATAAAGAAAGTTAAAGCTGCATACACAATGCATTTTGTGTCTCTTTAAAATACCAGACACTGTTCATGAAAAGTGAATTTGCAGTGGAGTGAGAGAAAGAAATTTAACCGGTTTCTGGCAAAATAAAAGATATAGAAGAGAGAGAGAAAAGTTGTTGTCACATACTTTCGACCGATACTCTTCTGTTGTTGAACTTAACATTGAATTTCTGCCAAAACAGTCTCGTGGCTAGCTTCAAACAGTGCGGTAATAACTCGCTGATTATTACGGAATCGAAAGAAATTAAATTAGATAAACAGCCATTATTGATTGTGACTTAAGATTGATTTATTTGTTTCATAGACAATAAAAAAGAAAGACATAGATAAAATCCTCTTATCTTAGTGCTTGCTTGTTGAATGTCTGCAATGTTTATTGAAATTGACATTAGAAGAAGCTATAAAAAAGTGTAGGAGATTAAGGAAGAAAAAAAGATGAATAGTCGAGAGAGAATTCGAATTTGTAGCAATAAGCAAGAGCGAGGAGGATCGTTGAATGCACATCAGGTCATTAGACGTTTGTTAGTTTTATGCGAAGGAAGGCAATATGTAGAAGCTCAACATTTAATTAATCGTCTAAGTCCATCTGCATTGTGCTTGATTGCATGCGAAATGCCTCTAGATTTATTAGCAGAAGCTTTACCATACAGTTCAACGTTATTAGAGACTCTATTCGGCAGGTATGAACAACTTTCTCATATATAATGTTTTGCTTGCTTGCTCGTTCGTCTCTTTTGCCTTTTTAATTAAATTTTCTTCTCTACTCACTCTCTTTCTGTTTCTTTTATCAGATTAAACACATTAATTCATAGTGCAAATTCAAAGCCAAATGTGAATGTAGATTGTATTATATGGCATTTGGTAAAATTATTTGGCAGTCCTTGTGAGTACAATTTAATAAGAAAATGTGAAAAACTTGCGTTTTCTATTGGATTATGGATTCCTAAAGTCAAGTGCGAATTAAAAGAAAAGGAAAATCTGATGGAATGTGCTATACAAGGTTAATAAAAGTAAATTTTAAGGTGATGACACTCAATTTAACATAAAGTAAAATTTTATTCTACCACATTTCATTTATACTGTAGCAGTTTTCTTTTAAAGTTTATCAGAACTTTCTATCTGTTCGATTTTGTAAATAAATTGAGTGTCTTTTCCTTGCTTAAAATCATTGTTAATCAAATTATGACAGACTTCCATGTAATATATATCTGAAAAATAGGCTTGGGCAATCATGGATTAACACATGAGACAGATGAAAATGGAAATTTCATTTCCCTCCAATCAGCCATTAAATCTTCGCTTCAACTACACATCGAAACATATAGGCATGCCATAACCATAATTGATGAGTCTGACAATAACAACCACAATGATCCGGCACAGTCGTCGCATCAGAGACTTCTCTCACTCAAATATGATGACATTCAGAAACGATTGATAAGCAATAAGACATTATTGACCAAACTAGAAGTGCCATCACTGAAGCAATTGAGTGTATTAATTGAAAAATTGAGTGAACGTGTTGAAAATGACAAGAAAGCTTTGATTTGCTTAAATCTAATAAAGAAATTCGATCGAGATGTTAATTTCAAAGAATGGTTAGTAGATAATAATTAGGTCAACATACTGTATTATTATAATAATTTACGCATTATGGTTTTCTAATTTTATCTAAGCTCTGCCGCAAAAATCATTATGGACATGAGAAAAGGACTAACTACAGTTCAATCTTTGATGAACCCACAAAACCAAAGCCACAATATCGTCGTTAATAATGGAAATATAAATTTTAATGAGGACTCATCATCATCAGCAGTCTCATTCAAGTCAGATAGTCATTCAGAAAGTGATGGTTATCATTCAGATCATTCAATTGAATCTGATGAACAAAAGTAAGCGAAAAAAATTATTTCAATGTTTTAAATAAAACATTTTAAATTTATTTAATTTTATGAAATTCAGGCTTCTGATTGAAGAATATTCTTTGATTTATAAAACCATGAGGCTTGATACATTAAAGTTGCTAACTAAATCAAACAATTTTCATATTGCTGAATCTGTAAAGCTGAAAATTTTATTTTCTATCGTTGTTGTAAGTATCAATTTATTATGGTAATCGCTGAAAGAAAGAAAGTAAAAGCAATTCAATAATATAAAAAAATAGAGAGAGAAGACAAACACGAGACATTTCGCATTACATTATGTTATATTATAAAGTTCATTAACTTTTTTGTCACGTCAATTTTATCTTTCTTCAATTTAGCTTGCGTTTAGATCGTGCCATAATTTAAGAGAACGAAAGCTTTTAGAGGCAAAGCGAGTGCTATGTACACAAGCTAATGGTGAAAGACATAAGGAGCAAATTAATGCACTTGAAAACTCAATAAAAAATTACCTACTCGCGACATGTGACGCTTTTTGTCTAGATGAAGTGGAAAATTCGATAGCCACACAGGTATAGAATAATCTATAATAACTGCAATTATCTTACTGATAAGATTTTTTTATTAAATTAGATATACACGTCATTGCATGGATATTCATGTATAAATCAACTACTTGATACACTTAGCAAATATATCGAAAAAATAGCGAGACTCGCGTGGAAATTGACCAATCAAACTCCTCCATATTTCTTAGATGTTGACTTCACTCTCAGTACAATAAATCAAAAGAAGCATGTTAGAACATCTAAGTCAAATCCAAATTCAGCCATTATTGAACAATTTCTATGGCCAGCATTATTTCAAGAAAATAAATGCGTTGCAAAAGCAATTGTTGTTACCTAACTTAATTTTTTTTATTGTTGTGTAATTTAATATCATTATAATTTATAATAAAGCATTTTTTTTCTCTCATACAATATACAAAAATGATGACGTAATTTAAAAACTTGTGACGTGGGTGTTCTTTTTCTCATTGTTTTATTTATTTTTTGTATGATGACGTCTTTTACTCCTTTTTACTCACTTTCTCTCTCTCTCTCTCTTGAAAACTTGTGTTCGTTGACCTACCCGATAAGAAGAAAGGACATGATTTCTATTATCAAAAAAATTTTCTCTCATTTTCAGATGCTCTCAAGCAAAAATAATAAATAAATGATAATGTCGTAGACAGACATTTCAAAGTTGAGCAGAACTGGCTCTCTCTCTCAGTCTTGCGCAGTTATTGCATTTAAAATTTTTTCCTAACATTCAACGTTCTGCTATCGAAATAGTCAAATCTGGTGGTGTTTTAAGAATTATTCTGAATAAATAGTTTTTTGAATTTAAAGTCAAAAGAGTCTGTGAGACGTAGACTTGTTAATAAAGCTTTAGTGACAATTAACTTTAGTGTATAGAACATTTACGCATAGTTGATAATTAAAGCGTGTGTGTGCAGTGATTGACTTATTTAATGAAGTAAGAATCAAATCAGTTTTTTCTCAATGTGAGAAATTAGACGAGACTTGATGTCGCCACTTTTATTTGCCCTCTAAGTTTTTTTCGATCATTTTTCTCTGAATAGGCAGATTTGCATGTTTAAATAAGTTTTAAAAAAATTTATAGAAAAAAAATAAAAATGACGAATATGCAATTACTGCACTGTTTAATAGTTTAAAATCATGAGAGATACGTTTTTTAAAATTACATGTGCTCATTCAAAATTAACTCGCAACTTCCTTTTTGCGATTCAATTAAATGGGCTAGAGAAGAAGAAATTAGAGAGAGAGAGAATTACTGATAAGAAGAAGAAGAAAATTATGAATGAAAAGCATTTCTAGGCATCTTTTTAGTATTTCGCATTTTCATCTTAATAATTTGTTTTACTCTCATAGAATTTTTATCGCTCTCTTCCATCAAAACTTAAATGAATAGCTTTGTGGTCTACAATATAGAAAAATTCATTAAAAATAAATAAAAAAAAAATTTTTAAAAAAGATTGAAATTAATTCTCTTTTCAAAATTAAAAATAAAAATTTTAAAGTTGTCAAGTTTTCTAATTTCTAGCCCATCTATTTCCATGCATGCCGCTCTCACAATTTCTCTCTCGCTCTCTTGTTAAATCTTCTTTTTATTCTAAAAATCCTCGTGTACTTTTATTTTCTCTCAGACAGCAGTTCTTCATTAGCAACGCACGCATGAAGAAACTTTAGAATAGTTTTTAATATTTAATAATAAGAAACAACCAAAAGTTTTAAGTTTTTTTTACAAAAGTAAAATAAAATTTATTAGTTTTATTGTCTCGAAATATTTTCAATATTCAAATTTATTCATTGATTGTATTTCATCAAGTTCTTACCTGTTGATTTAGGTGTTTATAAATTTAGTGTGTGTGTATTAAAAACTATACTCAGTTGATATTTAAAAAGAGCAAAAATGAGTCACTTCATAAGACTTATCAGTGAATTTTAATTATTTTTTAGTTTTCAAGAAGATCGTGCACATTCCAATTCCAATTGAAATAAATCAATTTAACTGCAACGAGATCATCATTATTAAACATAAATACTAGATTGATAAGCCTAGAAAGTGTGTGAGCAAATAATTAAAGATTGATTAAATTGAGTGTTTCATTAAATAAATAAGGAATACAATAATAAAATAAGTTATGGCTGACGAGAATAAGCCTTTATCGCGAAAATCATCGAATGCTAAAGATGTCATTAATAATAATAACGAAAATGGTGCTGCAGAAGGTGAAGGAGGTGGTGAAGTAACATTGAAAGCTAAAATGAGCTTAGTAAATGGCTGTACAGTGATTATTGGATCGATTATAGGTAAATTAGAAATGAAAATAATCGTGAAATTCAAATTGATGAATAATAAGAGAACAAAACGAGTCTGAGAACATTGTTTTCTTTTTATTTGCACGTATATTTAATGAGATTCTAATTTTTGTACTTCTCTCTCTCTTAACCTGTTCTATCTATCTCAGGTTCAGGCATTTTCGTTTCACCAACAGGTATGAAAAATTAATTTTGATTGTCTAAAAATCGTGCAAATATGCATATCTAATCAATTTCACATTTTTATAACAGGAGTTCTTAAATATACTGGCTCAGTTAATATGGCTTTAATCGTTTGGATAACTTCGGGACTTTTCTCAATGGTAGGTAGAAAAAATCTTACATGAGTACACACATAAACATATTTATTATACACATAACAATCATATTCGTTAAGAAATCGCCGTTTATCTCAATTTTTGACAATTGAATAAATGGAATGAAATATCAAAATCTCTTTTATATTCATATTAATATATTTTCTCTTTTTTGCCTTCCCTCTTTTTTTCAGGTTGGCGCGTACTGCTACAGGTCTATTCAATTACTTCTTTTTAAATTTGCGAATGAAATTTGATCTTCTTATTCCCTTTTATTTCTCTTCTTCTCTGTCTTATAGTGAGTTGGGAACAATGATTAAGAAAAGTGGCGCTGATTATGCCTATATTATGACTACTTTTGGGCCATTCTTGGCTTTCATAAGACTTTGGATTGAATGCATGATTGTAAGGCCTTGTTCACAAGCCATCGTTGCATTAACATTTAGTGTTTGTAAGTTTGAGTTTATTTATCATAGTTTAATGTTATTCACATTTAAATGTCTGTCTATGTTCTTTTTTCTTATCTTAGACGTTTTAAAACCGTTTTTCCCTGAATGCGACCCACCAAATGATGCTGCTCGTATGCTAGCTGTCTGTTGTATTTGTGAGTTTATTCTAATACATTATGCTATAAATATAAATTGATATTTATTGTCTGATTATAGTATTATTGACATTTGTCAATTGTTATTCCGTCAAATGGGCAACTGCAGTTCAGGATACATTCACATATGCAAAACTCATTGCACTCTTCATTATCATTGCATTTGGAGTGTATCTTTTGTCAATGGGTAATTTTTCTACTTGCGTTTATTTTATTCATAACTTTATGCTAATTCTTATTTGTCTTTTTCATTTCAGGCAATGTTCAGTATTTTAATTTTGATGATACAAAAACTGAGGTTACAAGTTTAGCGTTATCTTTTTATTCGGGTCTTTTTGCATATAACGGATGGTATGTTAATGTCATATCTTCATCATACATATATTAAATTAACTTCATATTTATTTTGAAGGAATTATTTAAATTTCATCATTGAGGAACTTAAAGATCCTGTCAAGAATTTACCCAGAGCCATTGCTATTTCGTGTACTCTGGTAACAGTCGTATACGTTTTAACCAATATTTGTGAGTACTATAATGAAAATTTCTATTTAGACAGTCGTAATTAAATTCTTCTTCCTTTTATCTCATACCCTTGTTCTTTTTTAGCTTTCTACACAATTCTTTCACCCATTGAAGTATTAGGGTCTGAGGCCGTAGCTGTTACTTTTGCGAATAAAGCCTTTAGGAGCTTCGCATTTTTCATTCCTAGTAAGTATACAAATTATTCTAATACCTTAATTAAAATTACTTCGGTGTCTCAGTATACCGAAATATTAATTTAATCATTATTTAAAAAAAGAGTCTATTTTGTATTTTTTCTCTAAAAACTATCCATTAAAACATGTATGCCTTTCAATTCCACGTCAAATAAGATCTCTTGCACGAAAATTAACCATTATTAGCAGGCCCCAAATTTCCCAATTTCTTTCTGCTTATTTTGTTTTATTTATCATAGTATGTCAAAATAAAGAAATAAGGGAAATTCATTCTATTTTTGCCACTGGTGGCGCTGCGATCACATGCAACATTTTGTCATATGTGACAAGAAAAAACATTCTGAAAGAATTTATCATGAGATGTGAGCGCTTAACAGATCTGCCACGCAACACTGAGCAGCATGAGTTCTACCCATATTTTCTATTTGCGGTTTAATTCATAATTTTGATGATTTAATTACGCTTAGTATTCAATTTCAATATAAAATTCTTTTTCTTAGTATTTCAATTTATTGCTCAAAGTTAACGTCTTGAGTGTTTTGTTTTGCGTGCTCAACACTCAATATTTTCGGTGTTTTAAAAGTGCAGAGCAAAGAGTTTTAAAATTACTTAATGAAAAAATTTGATTACGCTATTCCTTTTATGAAGGCCAAGCGTAAACATTCTTCTTCTATTCTTTTCCAAATAACTGGTTTAATAACCCCTTTCTTTTTCATCTTACAGTTTTTGTTGCTATGTCAACTTTTGGCGCGGTAAACGGTATTTTGCTAACATCGTCTAGACTGTTTTATGCCGGCGCATGTGAGGGGCAGATGCCGGAAATTCTCACCATGATTCAAATTCAGAGATTAACACCAACTCCTGCTGTTTTAGCAATTTCATTTGTAAGACATTGAAAATCATTCTTGCTTACTCTCTATAAATGAGTAAATTTTTTATGTTTACTTTTAGTTGTCAATGGCTTATCTCTGTGTATCAGATATTTACGCATTGATTAATTATGTTGGTTTTGCTACTTGGCTCTCAATTGGAGCATCAGTCTTGTGTTTACCATGGTAATTTTATGAGATTTATTTATTATTCATGCTCTCGATAACAATATTAATTATTTACCTACAGGCTTCGTTACACACAACCTAATCTTGTTCGTCCAATTAAAGTAAATCTATTCTGGCCGATACTTTATCTCTTGGCAACTATCTTTGTCACTGTCGTTCCTATGTATGCAAGTCCCCTCGAGACAGGTTATGGATGTCTTATGATTCTCACGAGTGTTCCCGTTTATTTCTTGTTCATTGCATGGAAAAATAAGCCAAAGTCATTCCAAAATGCTATGGGTGAGTATATCATATTTGCTGATGTTTCTTTCATCACAAAAAAATATTTTCACTTATCACAATGCAATCAATCAATCAAAAAAATTTACAGGAGCTTTAACGCAAAAATTGCAAAAAATGTTGATGGTCGTTCGTGGAAAGTCGCAGCAGGTTTAGTTTCTTTTAGTTCTTCTGTTTTAAATCAAATCCATTTTCTAAAATTCTATCTTCAACCTAAATACTCTTATTATTTATCTCATTAGTTTTAAGTTTCATTTCAATTTGTATGTTTTAACAGATGATAAAAAAAGTTTTTGTCTTAATTTTAGTGTGCATGTTAGGTTTTTGTTTAAAAAAGTTATAAATAAAGTCAAAATGTTTGTTTGATTGTTTCACTTCTAAAAAAAAATATTTGGCACAAAATTAATTGCACATCAAATTTAACACATTTCTATTATGAATCAAAATAGCACCAACATCACCACTACTACTAACAAAATTTAACACATGATTGTAGAAAATTAATATTTATAAATATATAGTGAATGCAAACTGCTTTTAAAATTGATAAAATGATGTTTAATAGTGTTCTTTTTCTCTTTACTTCCTTTTTTTTTATCTGATTACAGTAAATCTCACAAGAATATTACAAAAACTTTTGATTGTTGTTGGAAAATCTGCAAAACCCACTCAGGTGTAATTTGATAAATTTACAACAATCTAAAATCAATAAAACCACTCATCCATAAAGCTCTCATGTTTGGCTTTATGTGACTTTCATAGGACTTCAGCATATTTGACCTTTCATCCCTCTTATACTCAACTCTCATTAGATGTTTTAAAATTCTGTGAATCATAGATGGCGAATGAACCATGATTGTTGACTCGTTCATTCTTTTGAAAAGAGAATGTTATTTAAAAAATATTGAATGATGATGATGGCTGGCAAAAAATTATATATTCATCAATTAGAAGGCTGTTGATTGCATTTAATCTAAATATGGTTTGGAAAAAATAGTGACTAGACATAATTTAGATTCTTTCATTTCATTGTAATCCTACATTCATACAATTGATGAAATGAGACCACACATGTTTGTGATTGATTTTACAGTCAAAAAAATCACACACATGGGTATTTCTATAGAATAATTTTTCTTCATTTCATTCCAACAATGATATTTGAAGTGCTTAATATAAGCACATTGCTCAATGAAGAGACTTTTCTCAAGAGCATGAAATAAAGACAACAACTATTAACAAATAAGAATTTTAGTAACCAAAAAAAAAATGAATAAATTTTAGTATTTTTACGGAGAGAAAAATACTCGAAAGATAATGAATAATGAAGATGACAATAATTTACAAAAAGACATTATAAGTGTCATACAATAATTATTATATATATTATACAAAACAATTCTACATATTTGAATAAATTTTAAAGGACCTTTATTGATGTAAGAAAGTAAATAAAAATGCGCTAAAATGAACGGGGAAGTAATATTGAAACACATATCAATTAAGATCTTCAAATTATATAAAAAATGGCAGTAATGAAAAATATTCTCAACTATATTTAAAAACTCAACTTATGCCTTTCACCAAAATAAATAAGACATGTGTGTATCAAAATATGTTGCGAGAAAACGAGATCAGTATTATGAAGAATTGCTATGAGGAAGAAATGATATATTGCTTGTTATATATTATTGTAATATTGGAAAAATAATAATGTTGTCAACGAATATGTCAAACAAAAAAAAAATATCCTACTATTACTATTTATGTAATCTTATGCTTAAAAAATTTCTGTCTCCATCAAAAATTTCTTTTCAACTTATTTGTCTAGACTTGTAAACTCTTTTTGAATTATTCAAGACTTCATTATCTAAATTTTTAAACTATTATCAAATAGCAATATTTAGAAAAAAAAGAAATGTCTAAAGAGTTCTCAAACCTTGCTTATTTGTTCTTTCTTGAGATTATTATTTAAAAGAGAAAAGAAAAAAATACACATATACACACAATGTATTCTGAGCAAGTCTAAATAAAATGAAATATAATAGCATGGAGTTAAGAAAGAGTAAATATTATGATTTACTGCTGATATTTAATTCTTGTCAACTTTCAGGGGCGATTATTCATAATCCTATAAGGTCTGACTGTGAGTGGAATGCATTTAAGAGATTAAATTATCAATATGATACATGTCTATATACTTAAAGATTAATGTAACGACATAAAAGTCATTTGAAGTAAATAAAAAAATCTATGCTGAAACAGTAATGAAAGAATACACACAAAATTGAGAAATCTAGTACAGAAAAACTAGTACAGCCAAACTTCGATCGAGAGTGCAGAGCGATAAAATTTCTAGGCTTCAATCTCTTCTCAATTTTTACTCAAATCTTATTAATTAAATCGAGTCAAAATAAATTTTTATTATTGTAAAAGTGTAGTTTAAGGTGTAAAGATTTATATGTGGATAAGTGTGAAAAGTGTTTAGCAGACAAATTTGAGCTCAGAACATTTCAAAAATTATTCCAACCACCACACCTCGAAATTTTTTCTTCTCCTCTCCTTCGTTCGCATTTCGCACACAAGAAATCAAAAAAAAATTATGAAGATGTAATTAATTTTTATTATTATATCATATGAGAAATCATAATACCACTTAATTAAAATAAATTGCTCGGACATCGAATGAGACAAATGAAGCATGGTAGTGTTTATTAAAAGCCAATTTGACAAGGTCACAGATGGGGTCAATGAAAAAGTTATCAAAAATTTTTTTTGCTTCTTCTCTCTCAACATTCCGTGCTGCTGAGAGTTTCTCAATTAATGAGCCAATAAATTGTTCAATTTATGAATATAAATATCTCAAAAGTACCGTGCTTTCTTTTCTTTATTAAAGTGATAACCGAAACAGAATAAAAACAACAAATAACTCCGCATAACAATTTAAAGCTATTTTACTCTCTGAAGTGTATTATGATGATCGAAAAAAATTATTTAATTTAATTCATTCTCTTTTTCTCTCAATTACATACAAATATAGGGTTGTTGCGAGTTGAGAGTGTTTCGCGTGAGCTCATAAATTTGGAAAATATATAAAATAAAAAAATTATCTAATAGAGGAAAGAGAAGAGTGGAGATTCGCATTGAGAGAGGAGCACAGAGAAGTGTCTCGCTCACTTATTTTGGAAAAATTTCAATTTTTCAACGCAAAAATCTCGTAAACAGTGCTGCAGCAACGGAACCACTTGAGGTTCATCGTGAGCAATCTTTCTTTGGTTGAAGGAGTGTTGAAAATAAAAGGCCGCCAACCTGGAACTGATGGAGTTAGAGAACATTGTGGCCAATACGGTCTACCTCAAAGCCAGAGAGGGTATGTAGAAAAATTCATTGCATCTCGATTGGTTCATACCAAAAAATTATTATACGTTAATTAAAAATTTAAAAATTTACATCAAAAACAAACAAAAAATTTTCAAGTTTGAAAATTTATCAAAAACATTTGTAAATATTTAAATAAACCTAATAAGTGATAAGAAAGTGATTTGAAGTCTTTTAAACAAGAGTCATTGAGAAATTTCAATTGGATTTTCCATTCTCCATATAATTATTGACTTAAGAAGACTTAAGTATAAATTTTCAAAGATTTGTAAAAGGATTTGTTTTATAAGCCGCTCTGGATATATATACCGTAATTTTCATCGTCATAATTGTCATTAGTACAGTAAACATGTATGTATGTTTATGACTCCCAAAATGAAAACAAAAAAAGAATTTTTTTTGATGATGATGAGATTTGATGTTACTAAAAATAATTTTATTTTCTTCATTTAAAGGAGAATTAATTCATGAGGGAAAATGGGAGAAAGATTATAAAGATATGGGGATGATGACGACAACAATATAATCTCTTTTATACTTTATGGTCTATTAACTTTCTTTCTTTCATACTCCCTCATTTTTTGTCTTTCATTCTTTTTGATATAATTTTTTTTAAAATAAGAATTTTTATCTTTTAATCTTGTAAAGGTGGCTCTGATAGTAACAAAGGAAAGAGCAAGAAATGGCGCAAAATTTTACAATTTCCACACATATCTCAATGTATAGATCTCAAAAATAAAATAGGTAAATAATGAAGTGCTTTATTTGCTATACACCATATATATGTATGTGTTTGTGTGTCTGTCTGTATGTCTATCTACAAAATTGCTATAGTTCTCCCTTTTGTAGTCGTCGCTATATGCTATTTGTTTATAATGATTGCCCCTCATTAAAATAATATTTTAGTAAATATATGCTTTCTCAAAATAGCAATTTTTAAATGAATTCATTAAGTCACTTATATGTGGTTCACGTGATTTCTCTGCCCGCTCACTCACAATAATCGTTATAATTGAGGTCAAAAACTTCATCTTGTGATAATTGCTAATGGCACTTTTCTGTCGAACTTGAAATTTAACAATAACTCATCCCTCTCTTTTGGAATTAATATTTGCTTTCAACATCATTTTCAATTAAATACAAAAATATTAAATTTCCCTCAAACTCAAATAATCAATTGAATTATGGAAAAATTTGTGAATTTGTCAACATAATTAACATCATTTGGAAATTCCAATTTAATTATGTTGCTACTGTGTTGGCTTGGTTTCCTCATTTCTGGATTAAATGATGAATATATTTTTTTGAATGTAGTGACACACACACACGCATATGTACATGTACATAATATTTGCTTGAGTAATTATGAGATTATAGAGCTAATTATTTTTCCTTAACTTTCTGTAGATGTAAGCTATGATTATGTCGTAGACAAACAACCAATTGGAAGAGTATTGTTTCGGCAGTTTTGTCAAGTCAAACAATTTTACAAATATGTAAAATTCTTAGAAGAAGTATCAAGGTAATTGCTCTCTTTTTTCTTTCTGTTATACATACACATAACATTATTTAAAAATTGCTTACACTCATCTTCTTTTTCTTCTTTTTTTTTTCTTTCTTTTTCTTGATAATATGCAAACATACAAAATAAAATTGAAACCTCAAAAATTCTGCTGTGACTACTAAATGAAAACAAAATCTTCCACCCTCGCAGGTATGAGTTGGAGTCTGATGAAAATCGACAGGCAATTGCCATTAGAATAGGGCGACAATTTTTGGGTATTGAAGAGGATGAAATTAAAGCGATAGATCAGGAGAATGAAAAAACTGACTCGAACAATATCAATCCAAATAATGTTTCATCACCAAAAAACAACTCATCACAGCTCGATAAAGCTGATGGCCAATCGGAACAGAATGAAATATCTCCCGTCACTGACATTCTAAATGATGAACTCATTTCAGACTGTAAGCAAAAACTTCACAGTAAGTATTAAAAGCAGACACATTTTTCAAAAATAAAACATGAATTTTATTCT
This sequence comes from Polypedilum vanderplanki, assembly GCA_018290095.1. NCBI lineage: Eukaryota > Metazoa > Arthropoda > Insecta > Diptera > Chironomidae > Polypedilum > Polypedilum vanderplanki. The sequence continues at coordinate 17,928,335 of CM031381.1, read as the reverse complement.
ATATATTTTTTATGTTGTTTGCAGTCGCTTCAAAAGAGTTGTTTGAACCGTGCTTTGTAGCAGTTAAAACGTATTTGGCAGGAGAGCCATTTAGAGAATTTGAGACTTCAATGTATTTCCATAGGTAAGAATAATTTGAAAGGCAATACAGCACATATAACATAACAGCAGCAACAAAAACTCAAAGACGAATGTTACGACGCATAAAAAATACACATTCGAAAATGGAAATCAGATTACTTTGACTGTTATTATGCAATGTCATTTGAAAACGTCCTCATGAGAATATGAATATGTTCTATCTGCTCAATAGATCACAGCAGGGTTTGGCTCATTCGTTTAATTTATCATAATTTGCGGTCAATGAGCTTTTTTCATTCATTTATTTGAAAATTAGCATTGACTCATTTTCAATGAAATATGGAAAATGCCACTCAGAAATTGTATCATAATATTTTTATGCCTTGTACAACCGATGGCTATATATGTGTCATGTAAATGTTCCAATTAAGCAATAGAGAAAGTCAATCCCTGTCATTTTTCGTACGCATTCTGTTCAATACATGTACATATGATAGTAAAGTTTGTTGGCAATATTGCTGCTTGCCTTCTTAACAACGAGTATATATATATTATATAGAGCTCTCTTATGCTTGTTCGTTTGCTTGCTTGCTTTCTTATATCATGAATTCAAAACAATACTCTTGTCGGAATCTGATTAAAGCAAAGCATAGATGATTATGAAGAGTTGTGTTGTACTGATATGGTGTGAGAAAAAGAATTGATTTTATTTATACTTTTTCTTCTTTTTTTGCTTGATAGATATCTTCAATGGAAATGGCTCGAAGCTCAGCCGGTTACATATAAAACTTTTCGCATGTATCGAGTCCTGGGCAAGGGTGGTTTTGGTGAAGTGTGTGCTTGCCAAGTATGTATAGTATTATCTTGAATGCTTTTTCAATTTTCCTTACTATACAAAATTGAGAGAAAGAAAGAAAGTTGATTCATTTTCAACCCTTAATGGAAAAAAAAGATTGACTATTTCATGTTCTTTTTTCCAATTCATTTAGGAATGAAGCGAAGAGAAGAAAATAATTTCTCTTCTCATCTCACTTTCTCTCTTCAATGTCGATAAATTATTTATTTATTTATCAATTTACTTTTGTTTTAATGTTGTTTTGTGTTGATATAGGTACGAGCAACTGGAAAAATGTATGCCTGCAAGAAACTCGAGAAAAAGCGAATAAAGAAGCGAAAGGGTGAATCAATGGTGCTTATTGAGAAACAGATATTGCAAAAGATCAACTCACGATTTGTCGTAAATTTGGCATATGCTTATGAGACTAAAGATGCTTTATGTCTTGTTCTTACAATCATGAACGGTATGTGCACAACAATTTATGAATTTTTAATATTGCCATCATATAAATCATGCATGCAATGATGGTTTACATACACACATAACCAATCACACATATATACATTATATACATTTCATATGAAATTTATGGAAATTGCTCTCTTTAGCTTTCTGCTTTTGCTACATGTTTTATTATTACGATTATGATATCATTTATAATATTCTGCTCTCATTTTTAGGTGGAGATTTAAAATTTCATATCTATAATATGGGTGGTGAGCCAGGTTTTGAGTTACCTAGAGCGCGTTTCTATTCAGCTGAGGTTGTGTGTGGCCTAGAGCATCTGCATCAGCAGGGAATTGTTTATAGAGACTGCAAACCAGAAAATATTTTACTGGATGACCATGGTCATGTGAGAATTTCAGATTTGGGATTAGCTGTTGAAATACCAGAAGGTGAAATGGTGCGTGGTCGTGTTGGAACTGTTGGTTATATGGCACCAGAAGTCATTGATAATGAAAAATATTCATTTTCACCGGACTGGTTTAGTTTTGGTTGTCTCATATACGAAATGATTGAAGGTCAGGCGCCATTTAGAGCTCGAAAAGAGAAAGTGAAACGAGAAGAAGTTGATAGACGTGTGAAAGAAGATGCCGAAAAATATTCATCAAAATTTAGTGAAGAAGCCAAATCGCTGTGTCAACAATTGTTAATAAAATCACCGAAGAATCGATTGGGTTGTAAAAATGGTCGCTATGGAGCACGTGAAGTTAAGTTATCATCATTCTTTAGCGCCATCAATTGGAAACGACTTGAAGCAGGCATGGTGGAGCCCCCATTTATTCCAGACGTAAGTCGTCATCTCACACTTGTGAAAATTGAAATGGAAAATATGAAAAATAATTTATTTACATTTGCAGCCACATGCTGTTTACGCAAAAGATGTATTAGACATTGAACAATTTTCTACGGTGAAAGGTGTTAATTTAGATGCTACTGATGAGAATTTCTATTCTAAATTCAATACCGGATCAGTGTCGATACCATGGCAAAATGAAATGATTGAAACTGATTGTGTGCGAGAACTGAATATCTTTGGTCCAGACGATAGTCCGACTCCCGATTTGATATTGAATGCACCCATTATTGAAGAAAAACAAGGATGCTTTCCATTTAGAAGAAAGGTATACATATTACACATAATTTTATCATCATAGATAATTTTTTTTATTTTCAATAAATATTTATTTCTAGAAAAAGCAACTTCCTCGAACAAAACCAATTCCCGTACCCGAACATCTTTTGACACCTAGTCAAGCAGAAACAATAAGCGCAACAAATGAAAGCTGATAAATTTGAACAAATTTTTACAATAAACAACAAAGTATGAAGATGAAAGTTGGAAGATAACATTTAAAATTACCTAATAATAAATAATAATAATATCTAGTTCTTAATAATAGAAAGCCAACAACTCAAACTCGTCAAATAAACATACACACACACACACACATATAAGGAAATCATAAAGGAAGTAACTACCTAGATCTATTAGATTAAATAAATTATTGAATGAGAGAGACTCTTAACAGATACGAAAAAAGCAAAATAGAAACGTAACAAAAAATGTAAATCTGAATATTTTGCTGAATGAAATGAGAGAGTATCTACAATGTACGAAATATTTTTCAAGCATATTTAAGTTTTTTTTGCTATTTAATTTGAAATGAAAGCCATAAATAAGCAAAAGCCTCTGAAACAGAAAATTCTCAAAAAATTTATTTGGGCTTTAGCCCACACAAACACACTTTCAAGTGGTTAGGAAAAAATTCTTTTTTATTTTGAGATATAAAATAAATGAATAAATTATTGTACTTTTTCCACCTCTTAGTTTACTTACTGTAATTTTAATCAGACTCGAATATTATTGTTTTCATCAAATAATGAAATAAAAATACGAGAAGAGAGTATTACCTTTTAAAAGAATGAAAATTGAATCTGATTCAAGCCACTTTAGCTTATAAATGAAATAAAATTGCTTTGTATTATTATTAAAAGAACTGAGAGAAATAATAATTTAAATAATATTGAAGTTGATTGGGTTTCTCTCTTCTATTCATCAAGTCATATTTATACATTGCATTTTTAAAACAATCTCAATAAAACTTAGAGATTTAATGAACAAAATGGAAAATTGAATTTATATTTTATTGTTTTCGATTGAGTAGAAAAAGAAACTTGAGTCTAATAAATTGTCACAATCGACCTAAAAGTTATTTTTCAAAATTGATAAATAAGTTTCTCAATGAGAGGGACAATTTTATTGAAAACACTTGTACAAACTTCCTGAAACTCAATCAACTTCTCCTTCTCTCATATACACACACTTTTTCGTATTAATTTATTACGAAAGGTTTTGTCTCATTTCTTCTTATGTTTTTTATCTCTTGCAAACCAAAAGTGTTAAGTTAAGAAAACATAATACATTAGCTAATTAAATTGCTTGCATTTATTGATAGAAAATGGAAAACATAAGTAAAATTATTACTATCTATAGATAATCGGTGAAAAATTCAAAGGCCAAATTTTCTCTAATGAATAATCTCATCAAATATGAAAATCGAAAATTTTTTTTATATGCATGCATGAATATATTTTATACAAGAAATATTTTTTTTATTTTTCTTCTATCTCTTTTATACAACCAAAACACACGCATACACGTATTTTTGTACATTTCCTTTTTTCTATATAATTCAGTCTTCGTGTGTTGTGTCGTCTAATAAGGATAATTGGTACTGCATAAGACAGCGCAAAATTGATGGTTCTAAAGAAACGTGTAAAAATGATTTTCATTTATTTGAAAATATATTTTACTATTAAAGAGTAAGGAAGATAGAAAATGATAAAGTTTTTCATTTCTTCATCTTCTTCTTTCTCTGTTCTCTGCTTAAATAATAAATACAAGAGTATGTGAAAACGAATAAAAAAAGAGAAGAAATTTTAAAGGCGCTAAAATAAATGTCTGAGAAAAAAAGTTTTTCATTATATTTTTCTAGTCATATCAACACATAAAACTCTTTCTTTTGACATGCGATGACATTCTTATTTTCGCTTTGTTAAAATATGAGTGAGCGAAATAATTTACCTAGAATCATCATAATTCTGCTATTATGTTTTATTTGTTTTGATAGAATAATCACATTCCAAAAAAATATATAAAGAATGAAGTTCCGCAAAAAATAATGAATAATATAAAAAATATTGCGATAAAAATCTACCAATTTTATACGTGAAAAAGTTTTTTATACACAACAGAAAAAGGAAATAAATTACATCATGTAGTGGTGAAAAACGAAAGTACACTTTATAAAGTAAAATAAAAAAAATAATAATCATCATCAACACTCATTTTCAAATAGTTCAGATCAAAGATCGATCATTAAATATCTATTTTAGTTAGAGTGTGATGAAAGCGAAAATGAAATTCGATGTCTGTAGGAAATAATTAAAAATTGTGTAACATATTCATTAATAAACTATTAAATTGCATCCTCCTCCATACATTTGATATTTGTGACTGGCAACGATTAACAATCACAACAAACTAAACATAAAAAATTTCCAAATAAATAAAAATGGAAAACCGTTTTAAATGTAATCAACATTGATAAAAAAAAGTGTCGCTGACGATCAAAAAACCTTTATTTGTATTCTCGTTGTTAAGCTAATAGAAAATAAAATGAAATAATGAAAACACAAAAATAAAAATCCTTATTGAGAGAAAAACAATTCCATCATTCATTTTGTTCTCTCTTTTTTGTGTGTATATAAGTGAATTTTTTTCAGGTAAAGCAGCAATGGAGGCATTAATGAATATTAAGTATGCTCTGTGAATCATGTCAATCTATATAGAATGAACGTTTGCGCGAGTAAAAGACAATAAGGAAACTCAAATATTTTTCCACTTTACTTTTACAAAGAGATATTCTCTCTCTTTATTTTTCAAATGAAAAATTTATGAGCTTTTTTTTGGATGAGTGAGATACAATGAGTTTGTTTGTGATGTTTTTTTACTTGGAAAGTTCTTTCTTGTAACCAAGTGAGTTTTTATATACATCATGACATGTAGTCAAGGTAAAGATTTTAAATATTTGAGAACTTAACAGAATTGATATTTGTTTTATCTTGTACTTTTTAAGTACTTTCATTTATCAATAAATGAATCGATATATAGATAATTTGGACATATTTTGAGTGAGTTTAAATAATTTAAATATTTTTATTTTGATTTTATTGTTTAAAATTTTGGAAGAAATTAACTGAAATTAAATGCAAAGTGTCATTACCTTGCATGAAAAATAATAGCAAAAAAGTTTTCCATCATAAGGTGTTAAATTTCTTTTAATTTGTTTTTCACTCTGATTCACATTTTAAAAACATCATCTTTCATATAGAAGAAGGAGATTTAAATATAAGAGAGAGAAAAAAAAATTGAATGTTTTTTAGGCATTCTCTTAATGCTTTGATATTTTGGCTATTCACATCATTCGTATTTTTAGCGCATTTTTGGAACAACAATGCCGCTTATATCTTCACTTTGGCTGGCTGGCTGGTGAGGGATGAGATCTCGAAAACTACAATAGCTAGCGACTTCCGGTTTGCTGTGTTTGATTTGTGCTATCGAGTTATTGGCGGCATTCTTCATTAGAATGTTGTTACTTATTGCATTAATTAGGAAATTACGAAATAAAATTTCAAAATTGAAAATGTAAATAACGCGAAGTTAGCTGCGAAAACGATTGCAGCGCCACCAACGGCAAATGTTGGAACTTCAAATATTTTGAATATTACTCAACCGTTAATTTTATATCAATAAAATTTATCATAAGATTCTGTAAATTGCAGAGTCCAAAACCGTTTGGTATTTTATTTGCAAAAAATTTAAAACCAATTGCAAAAAAATTAAAATTTTCAACTGAAAACCAACTAAAATTTAATCGATTAGGCCTTTTATTTTTAATCGAATAAATTTAAGTTGATTTTTAGTTATTTGTAAAACCGTTTCGGACTCTGGTAAATTAAGCACCAATTAAAAACGCTCGCCGTACTTTCATGCATCAAAATTTTATAAATATGATTTTCCCTATATTCTTAATTTATTTCGATCAAATTATTTTTAAGTGTAAATTTATTTCTCAAACGAATCTAATAAGTCTGTGATTTGTCAACATACACTGATCTAGGCACCAAAAATGCGCTAAAGTAATCCGTCCTATGGCGGACACTTTCCCACTCGTTTTTATAAAATGAATTTCAATTAAAATCGAATTTTCTTAATTCAAATTTACAAAGAGTAATTATTAAATATTTAAAAAACTCTATCATCATTGTCATTATAGTAAACAACATCAACGGTTAAAGAACCATCATTCTCATGATATGATATATTCCACTTTTTTCTTTATGACACGTTCTTCTGAACTTCACTTTCACATACATCCATACACAGTAAGTGAGTGACGTGTTAAATTATGCATAAGCATCGTAATGACTCTTTCAAATTTTATTAATATTTTTCTTCCCTTCCTTTTTTCCTTCTCTCTCGCATGTATTTTTTTTATTTAAAACTTTGACGAATCTCTTTTCTCTATCTTTTTTAACCCTCATATGATGTATTGGCATTCAAAATAGCTTCTTTACATTGGTAATTCTACAGAAATATAATTTTATGGAATTTTAACAAAATTTTTTTACAGAAATTTTTTCAATTTTTTTCTTGATTGGTTTTTGAACTTAGGTTTGAACTTTTAAAACAATTTTTAAAATCAATGATTTTATAAAAATCAAGTTGACTTATATAAAACTAAGTCAAGCTAACTTAAAAGTAAAGTAGTTAAAATCAAGTCAAACTAATATAAATCCCAGGCTAGGACACTCGAAAAAAGATCCTGAAAGATCCTACAAAGATCTTAAAAGATTTCAAAAGATCCAAAAAGATTTGAAAAGATCCTAAAAGATCCTAAAAAATTGCAAATTTTTGATATGGTAAAATTCGCATTTTTCGTTGAATCTAATGATCTAATTTAAATAGAAACATCTTTTGCCATCCCTTATTATCCTTTTCTAGTAGAATATTACAGTTTTAGGCTGTATTTTAGTTAAAATTATAAATTTCTTTTTGTTTATGTTCGAAAATTTTTTTTTGAAAAATTTCGAAATTTGTAAACAAAAAAATCGAATTGGAATTTTGTTAATTTTTGCTTGATTTCTCAATTGATTCTTTATCCAAACGTTTAATAAAGATTAAAAATACAATAATAGATGTTACTATATAGTGAGACGAGTAAGAAAATGTTTTAAAATGACAAAAATTTGCAAAGATTGAAAGATTGTAAAAGATTTCAAAAGATCCTAAAAGATCCTAAAAAATCTAAAAGATCTTACAGTGTCCTTGCCTGGTATAAATCATCAAGTTAAAGAAGTTTAGTTAACTTGACTTTTGCACAATTAAATAATAATTTATTGTGATATTCAATTTTGATATAATGAAGTTTTTTAATATTTATCTCTCTGATATCATATTTAAAGTAAGAAATAAATTTAGAGAAATTTCATTTCAAATTTTTTTGAATTTAACTGAAAAATATATGTGCTTATGTCTATAACAGACAACTATTTTATTTTTCTATTTTTTAACATTAAAAATATATTTTTTATAAATGAAATATGCGTAGAATTACCCTTCTTAGGATAAGATAAATAAGCATACGACAGTGACGACGAAAACTTCAAAAATATACGAGATAATTCAACAATATCACCTATATCACGTGAAACTTTAATATGTGTATACAGTAGGAGAAGTGTGAGAGTAGCAAAAGAGAGAGAAATAACAAAATACAAGTGTTTATACACAGATTGGAGCGAGCTTTTGCGCAAATGCAAACCGAATGCTCGAAACTTAGCTTTCTCCTCATTTTCCTATAGCTTTCGCTCTCTATTCTCTCAGTACTGCATGCAACCCCACTTTTCAATTGCAGACTTCGTGAGTTCTCAGTTTTTTTGCTCTGTGGATGGAATATTTGTTCAGTTTTCCTACTGCCTTCGATAATGTTTGTACTCTCGAGGAAAAATTCTATTTTCCCTCCCCGTGAAGAACCTTTTGAGTGGAAAAAAGTGTCAAAATAAGTGACAAAGTGAATAAATTAGGAAACTTTTAGCTTCTTAATAACAAACATAAAAGAGTAAATCATTTGAAATAATCATAAATATAAAATTGCCTGTGAGAGTCATAATCTAAGGTAAAAATCTTCGCATAAAGCCAAATTTCGCAGTGAAAATTTAAAAAGAGATTTGCTTTGTGCGAACAAGCAAGAAAAAAAGAAGGAGCATCACACTGAGTGTAGAGAGAAATCGATAGTTAAAAATTTTCCTCCTTTTTTTTGGTGGCAAAATAGCATTCTGCGTGTGTACAAGAAAAAACTTTCTCACCCTCTATAACAAGAGAGAACAAAAATTCTTTTCCATGGCGATGAGAAAAAAGCTCTTCCTTCTTTTCTTTTATTAATCTAGATAATTTTAGGAAATAATAAATAGAATAGAATAAAGAAAAAAGAAATTCTATAAGAAAGTGTTTAAAGAACCATGAATTATCGATTATTACTCTCACTCGCATTCAGTTTTTTTTTTTTTTTGAATTCGTTTCAATATATATATATAATAATGTATATGAGCTATTGTTTCAAGGTTAATGTGTTTACGAAAAGAATGAATGCATGAATGTAGTTTATACTCATATGAAAAATATTGAGGCGTTAAGAGCAGTGAATTTGTTTACCTCATTCAGTGCAGCTAATTTTTGTCGATCGTAAGAAGAGTGAATAAAATAAATAAATACAAATAAAAATAATTTGCATAGAGCCAAGTGTATGAAGAGAGAATTTAAAGAGAAACAAAATAGAGAAAGAGAATGATGACAATCAAACAAATGAAATTAAAAGTTTATCGGTGTGCGATGTTGTTGTTATTTTGTCAAGACAAGCGCAACAGCAGAAGCTAAACTAGAGAAAAAAAGAAAAAAAAATTGTGGCCACAAGAGGCAAACGGCAGAGTGGGCAGTAAAGGAGAAACATTGATAAAATAACTCCAACCAATTATCATAATTGAGTCTTAATAGTCCGTGACAATAAAATCGCAAATCCTTGCGCTGTTGCAATGATGGCCAATTTAAATAACTCGTCGTCAGCCACATTAGCAAGTGCAAGTCAGGATTCAAATACAACGACAATTAATATGACGGCGAGTAGTAGTACAGACGATTTGCAGCGTGTCAATGAATTCTTTGAGGCAAATTCGAATGCCATTGAGCGATGGCTCAGAGACAAAGCTTCCGATGACGTGCTCAGTCGTCTGCATAGTATAATCAAGAGCAAAGAACGAGTTGGTGACAGCAGAGAGCATCACAGGTCTTCTGTCACATCCGAACTCTATCAACAATGGCTGTCATCGTCAATGAAGGTAAGCGATGAAATCTCAAGGGTGAAATTTTTGTGCCAAAGTTGAATATTTCATATGTATATATAACTGACGCCGTTTGAGTTTTTGATGCTTCAATTTTATGCTCAGTGAGAGCTATGTGAGCTTGAGAGTTCAATATTGAATATATATGTGCTATATTTAGGTATGCAAATGTTTGAGATTCTGAGATTTTTACTCAGTCTGTTTATATGACTTTCATGCACCAATGAAATTAATTTTTTGGTACTTGTTCGAGATAAAATGAAATACACGTTGCGAGTAGAAGGTTTTCAATAAGAATTTATGAAATATTTCTTTTTCTTTTGTTTGAAGGAAGAAAAAGTTTGCTTTTTATGAACAAATTCAAGAGATTAGATTAAATTTTTAATAACAAAAATAAAGAATGGAAAGCTTCAATTCAAATAGTTTTAAATTTATTTTGAATATTAGATCTGCTTCATTGTCTCTTTATCTTGAATGAAAATTTTAAATTAAATTTGGCAACTTTGTCTTACTGTTGCAATTTTTCCATCACCAGAACTATTTTTTCATTAATTAGTTTATAAAACTCACTCTTTTTTCACTCATTAATTTTTCAATTTCATAGCTTTTTCTAGTGAAAAAGAAAAATTTCAGACAACAGCAGCATCAGCACATGCCTTACAGTGAGAAATCTCTCACTTGCTCGCATAAGCAGAATACAATCTTTATGATTAATTATAAAATTATTTAAACAACCAAAAAGAGTAAGCGAGAATAATATAAAAGTTAAAAAGTGCCGCAAACTCACGGCTTAAATATAAAATAAACTTTATAAAAGTGGCATTTATAATCAAACCGATGATTACACGATAATGGCAACAAAACATGCACAAAACTTTTGGATTAACAGCTTTTCTGTGTCCCTCACTCGATTTTCTATTACTCTCCCTTTTTTAGTTCATTTCTATTTCATTCACACAATTTTATTTGTGTGTAGGTAAGCGAGACTGACTGAAGGATAGCTACCTATATTAACCGCAATATGTATCTCCTATCTTTCTGTGTGTCGAAAGGAAAAGCGTAATTAAAAAGGAATTAGAGTCAAGATAACTCACAGAGAATTAAAGAGCGATGGGAATTAGACATGAAAAGCAAAAGCACACACATTTGCCTATAAGTTGAATAAGAAACTTTTTTACCTTACTGAAGACTCACGCTTTCTCTTTCTCTCTTATCCATTTATTTTTGCTCAAAAAAAAATTGATGATGAAATTAGAATATTAACCAGTAGTAATACGAAATTTATTTTAATTCCTCCTCTTGATGAAATTTTAATGTTTTGCCTGCCTCTTGGTAATTTGAAAGTTTAATGTGGTTAAATTAATAGGATAGAGTTCTCTGGTGACTTTGGCACATTTATATACTGAAGAATAAAGTATTAATTAAATTTTACAATAAAAAATTGCAGCAAAGCACATCTTCTAGTTCAACAGAAACACGCAAAAGCCTAGCACAATTAGATGAAGGAGAGTTATTTATGGAACTTATAAAGGATATAGCAAATGAATTAGATATTGATGTGCTCTGTCACAAGATACTTGTAAATGTCGAATTATTAACGCATGCCGACAGGGGATCACTCTTTCTTGTCAAAGGCAACGCAACGCAAATGCGTTATCTTCATGCTAAACTCTTTGATGTCTGTCAAGATACTGGTAAGAAAATAAAAAAATGGAAACATTCTTGTACTTATGACATTTTTTAGAATTTCGTTATTATCTTTGCAAATTCTTTGCTTTATCTTCTTTATATCATAAATTATAAGTAACAACAGTTTATTGAGAGAAATTCTTTATTAATAAGCAATTTTCAAGAAGATTCCTTAAAAAGTTCTAATATTTATTTATGAAAAATTCCATTTCTTTTCAAATATTGATTTCCCTCAAATTAATCTGTATGTTTAAGAATATCCTTATCATTAACTAGGAATTTAATTGTTCTTATAACTTAATAATTTCTAACTTATTTTCACATTGTTTATTTTGAAAAGGAAATTTAAAAACTTTTACGTTCAATCATTTTCATCAATGCATTATTAATGAAGTTATAATCATTTAACCTTGAACAAAATGAACACAAACATATTGAGTGAACGCATTAAATTTTCTCTCCTTCACTGATTTCAATCGAATTGAAATTATGTCTTATCTCGTCATCCAATGGCAAACATATATATACGGAGAGAAAAACTTTTTAGGGCTCATTACGAATTTGATCCTATAACGCCATTTTTTTCCTGGCATAAGACCTGAACATTATGCCAGAAAAAAAGTTTTCGTTATTAGACTTAAAACGGGAAAATTGTTTTCTGGCATAACGTCATTATTAGACTTATAACCATTTTATTTTTTCCTGGCAACACAACTTTATGAGACTCATAAAGTAAAATTATGTGACAAAAATTTTATCTTGCGAATTATATACTTCGAAAGTAGAATTTCTGAGATTTTGTATTGGCCCTTGGCTGAGAATTGAATATACGCGGATAATTTTGTAATTGATATTTCTTGCTTCTTACTAATGTGTCTGTAAATGATAAAACTTTATTATATTAAATTTGGCAAAATGTTCATCATATTGAACGAGAAAATGTTTTACTTTTAAAATTTTCTTTTTATTAGTTTTTAAATTAAAGTAAAATAAATTTTCAAAAAATAAACTTGAAAATTGACAATGAAATTTTTTAAATTTTTTTTCCTTCTAAGCGATTTTTTGATAGTTTTATGATTTTTTAAATATTACTACATCAATAAAATCATATTATTGACCAAGTTTTGTCAAAAAAGAAAGTTTTTGAAGACTTTTTGAGACCTATCAAGTAAGTTTTTAGTCTTATAACGTATATTATTACTCTCATAAAGTATCCTTTGAGACTTATAAAAAACTTTATAAGACTTAAAAATTCATTATTAGACCAATAAAAACTTGGAAATTTGTATGATTTATAACGTTCTTTATGAGTGTCATAAAGAATCGTTATAAGACTTATAACATTTCACTTCTAATAATGACTTTTTATGAGACTCATAAAGACATTATGAGATATAATACAATTTTATTACTTTTATAATGACTTTGTAAGTCTCATAATGAATGTTATGCCAAAAAATACATTTTTCTCTCCGTGTACTCACTTTCATACGCACACACACATATACAAATATAAATCCTTGCCTTCATCTGTCTGTAACAATTTTCACATTCATTTTCACTCGAAATCTCTCTTAAAGCTCTTGATGATGCAATTAAACGTGCAAAAGCGGAAGAGATTGTCATTCCATTTGGCGTTGGAATAGCGGGTCATGTAGCAGAGACAAAAGAAATGGTAAACATAAAAGATGCATATAACGACCCACGTTTCAATTGTGAAATCGATCAAAAGACTGGTTATAAAACAAACAATATTCTCTCATTACCAATCTGTAACTATGAAGGCGAAGTTATAGGTGTTGCTCAAATCATAAATAAGACAAATGGTAAGAACTGCTGCTGTCGCTTATAAAAATAGACACAAGCAATTATGTATGCCGAGGCAAGAGAGAAAATTTTCTCATTTCCTTTTTTCCTTTCTTTTTCTTTATCGTTGTCATCTCATTTGCCTTTTAGGTCAGGATGAGTTCACAGAACGTGATGTTGAGGTGTTTAAGCGCTATCTTACATTTTGTGGAATAGGTAAAATTACACTTTCGATTTTATAACATTCATACTAATTCTTTTTCTCAGGTATACAGAATGCACAGCTTTTTGAGAACAGTGTACTTGAGTATCGACGGAATCAAATTTTGTTGAACTTGGCGCGGAGCATCTTCGAAGAGCAAAACAATCTCGAATGCCTCGTGACAAAAATAATGAGGGAGGCAAGAGACTTATTGAAATGTGAACGCTGTGCCGTGTTTCTAGTTGATTTGGAATGCTGTGAAGCGGTAATAATTCATACATGTATTTATACTTTTGTTACTTATCGACTGTCACTCGCCTCTGCTTGCTTTTACCATCAATCTAATCATATTCGCCAAATATATACAATGTTCTACCACCCACTTCCTATCTTTCTATCATATTTGACAACAACAACTTACTAACATGCTACTTGCTTACATTCTTTTCTTTTTCTTGTTCACAGAGTCATTTGGAGCGAATGCTTAAATCAACTAATCAAATTGATTATGAGGAAAGCAATAATTCCGACAATGATGCATCAAAAAAGGTACATAGATCAATGTGATTTCTTCTTTTCTTTCTTATTTCTCATTCGCTCGTTGATTTGCCGCCACCGCACATTTGTCGACCCCAGATTGTCAGAGTTCTGTGATCGAGGTGTCTTTTGTGGTTTATTTTATTGTTATAATTTTGTGACAGTTTTCGAACTTTTATGATGATGATGTGTTTCTTTTTTAAGTTATTAAATTGTTTCTTTAAATAGGAAAATATTCGAGTTAGTTAAAAAATAACAAAAGATTTGTTAATATTAAATAATCTATGAAATTATCTTATGCTTCTTCTTTACAATTTTGCTTTACTAAGAAATTATTCAATTTCAAAAAGATTTTCGAACTATAATTGATGAAAAATATATTTTTGTACAACTTAGTAAAGAGTTTAAAATTAACTAGGTAGCAATTTCAAATTTGCGGAAATAATAATTTTTGTAAAAGTCATCTAAAACTAAGAAAGCTTTTTACATCAAATATTTTAGGATTTCATAATTAATTATTCAAGAATACAAAGCGCAAATGATTTATTAATAATTTCATGAAATTACAAGTAATTTTTAACAAAAGATATTAATGGAAAAACATGATTACAGAATTTTTGCTATCTTTAGACAATAAATCTTTGCGATGGTACTCTAATTATAAGAACGAATAGTTGCCAAATGATGTAAATACTCGAGCAATATTAAGTCAACAATGCGTCTCTCTCTCTATTTCCCTCTAGTATAGGACAAATCACCAGTGGCAACTTCTTCGTCCACCCTCTCGCATCAACAGCCAATTTCTTTCCTTTCAATTTATTCTCTCTTCAAGTTACTTTTTTCCGCTTTGTTTGTACTCTAGACAAAACTATATATAGATTTTTTATACACAGAATATACAAATGTGAGCGATATACGAGCAACTCTCACTCTTATTGAATGAATATTCAATTCAGTATTTTATCAGATAATAAACAAGCACTTTCCCTCTTTTTTTTTCTTCTATACTCACACGCTCAACAACAACGACGACATTGATGATGATAAAAAAAGGACATTTACGTTCCACCTAAATTTACCAGGATATTCGAAATGGTAATTGAAGTCGTTTTTCTTTTACTCATACGATTTCTCTCGTATCATCATTTGTTTTTATCGCAATTGATGGAAAAATGAAGAGTGATTGCATCATTAAAAAGGTTAATAATGCTAACTTTTCTTTCTTTATCGTGTTCATAAATTAGGGAAGTGATGATAGTAGTAACACAAGTGGTCGTTCATCAGTTGAGGATATCAATAGCTCTTATTTGGCTCAAATCGCTCAACATGTTGCAAAAACTGGAGAAATTCTCAATATTAATGATACCTTAGATTGGCTTAAAAATCATCCAGAATATCAAATAAATAGCATTTGTGAAATTCCACAAGAGTCAAAATGTATCCTCTGTATGCCCATAAAAAATAGCCAAAAAAATGTCATAGGTGTGCTTGTTTATGTACACGCGAACGGCGTTCAATTTACAAATTGCGAAATTTCCATTTTCGAAGCGTTTGCGATATTCTGTGGCTTGGGAATTCACAATACAACAATGTAAGTCAATTTCCATTTCTCCACCGCCCTTTTTCGCCCAAGTGCGGTCGTGCTTTCTCTTACAATCGGGGATTCGTTATTAAATTTAATCTCAAATTTCTGATTTCTTTTCTCTCTCTCTCCTTCTTATGCTTGTTAAAAAAATTGAAAATTTTTATTTCTATTGCGCTACCAAAGGTATGAAAGGTGAGTCGAATCAAAAATTCCAATCATAAAAAATCGATATCGATTAGTAATTTCATCCTATGCTTCTTTTCCTCGAAAAAAAAAACATAGCGCCTGCAAGCTTATGGCAAAGCAAAAAGTTGCTCTCGAATGTCTCTCATATCATGCAACTGCGCCAACAGAATTAACGATGAAATTGGCAAACGATCCAATCAAGAGTGCTGAAGAATATAAGCTATATGATTTTAAATTCATAGGTTAGTGTTAGACGCACGAAATGGTTTATTATTACATCATTTCCCAAATGCTTTTCTATTCCATCATCATAATACATGCATGTTACACTATTATCCAATTACTATTATTATTTTCTTCATGCCCTTAAACAGATTTCGAATTGTCGGAAGAGGAAACGTGCAGGGCAACGATCAGGATGTTTGTTGATTTTAACCTAGTCAGCCAATTCAACATACCGTATGATGTAAGTGTAAAGTTATACATGTTCATATTTGTATCCGTTCGATATTATCGTCAATGCCCCGCTGTTACTAATTAACTCGAACAAACTATATATATGCTGTTCACATTTAATATTCACGTACTCCAACTCTTTTTCTTCTTTCTCATACTTGTATAGGTCCTGTGTCGATGGATATTAAGCGTGAAAAAGAATTATCGTCCAGTAAAATAGTAAGTTAAAAATAAAACAAGAGAATCTTCAAGTTTCAAAAAAAGAATAAGAATTATTGTTATTACAAGCAAGAAATTTTCCTTTACACAAAATGAACCTCATTTATTTTTATTTAGTCATAATTGGAGGCACGCGCTTAATGTGGCACAGACAATGTTCGCAATGATGAAGACAGGCAAAATGGAGCGTTTTATGAAGGATCTTGAGATTCTTGGATTGCTCGTCGCTTGTGTAAGTTGAAATACAAAAAAAATGTGATGATAATAATATGATAATATAAAAAGTAAACGATAGGAAGTTATCAATATCAGTGAATTGAATTCAATAGAATCAACGTGACAAAGGAGAATGAAGGGATTTATAAGACTTTTTCTTGTTGTTTCCATTCATTTATTCAGCCCCTCGTTTGATTTTATCTCGTTCTCTTTACATTTTCCCGTCTGCATTATGTGGATATATTTACTTATTTATTGAAGAAAAACCAGCTTAAATACTTTCTTCTTTTGATTCTCATACAATAAGATGATAAAGAAAATCCCGGTTTTTGCGCTTTTCGTTTAATGTGATAAATCTTCTTTTTCAATTAACATAGCTCTGTCATGATCTCGACCACATGGGTACAAATAATGCATTTCAAGTTAAAACTAATTCGCCTCTTGGCATACTCTATACGACTAGCACAATGGAACATCATCATTTCGATCAATGCGTTATGATTCTCAATTCGGAGGGTAACAATATTTTTCAAGTGAGTATAAAGTGGAATGAGTGCAATTTAAATTGATGATAAAACAATGGATATTGAGTATATTGATTTTTGATGCTCTCTCATTCTCATTATCAAGGCACTCTCGCCAGAGGACTATCGTTATGTTATGAATGTTGTAGAGAAAGCCATTCTCTCAACCGATTTAGCAATGTATTTCAAGAAGCGTGACAAATTTCTGGATCTGATTGATAATGGTGAATTTGATTGGCAGAGCGACGAGAAAAAAGAGCGTGAGTAAATTGACGAATGGATAGAGAAAAAAATAATATATGTGATAAGGGGAGATGAAAAAAAAACACATTTTATAAGCCTACAGATTAGAGTTGCGAACGCGAAATGAGATTTTTGTAAGCTTTAAGCTCTTTAAGAAGAGAGTTTTTCTTGGAAGTTTTGTCTTAATTTGAATTTTGCTTCCTTCGTTATCTTCTTAAAGCAAAGTTTCCATTAAATTTAAGAATAAATTGAGTGAGTTCAATGAAGCCTTCAAGTTGCCGCGTGAACGAAATGAATGAGTTTGATATGATATTTAAATATTTAATGAGCACTTGTTAGCATTAATGAGGAATGAAAGCTTATAAAAATAAAAATCTTCATCATCATTTACCATCACTTATATCCATTTTAAAACTGGATAGAATTCGTATTTCAATCAGAAACAACATTTAATGTAACTCGATCTTTCAATTGTCATTCATTTTCTAATTTTATTGGCATTCGGTTCAAATGTCATTAGTCGTTAGTCATAGAAAAAGAGAAATAATAGAATATTTGAATTACTGCTTTTAATAATAAATATTCACTCTTATTCAAATATATTCATTAATTTAGTTATAAATTATAATATAAAGCAAGTTATTTTAATGAACGTTTCCCAGAATTTTCACGAAGTTGTTTATTTTACAAAAATCAATTTTTCCCTTATGGCAAATTATTCAAAAATGAATAATGATTATAATCTATCATTTCTTAGTTATTATTCTTAATAGGAAAAAATTATTCGACATTCACTTTAAATGATATCAATTTCAAAATATACATTTCTTCTCATTTATTTAGTACTATGCGGAATGATGATGACAGCTTGCGATGTGAGTAAATTGAATTTCTAATCGATAACCACTTAATTTTTACTATTATTTTGTGTGTTTGCGTGTAAATTGAATATATAGGTTAGTGCGATAGCGAAGCCTTGGGAGGTTCAACATCGAATTGCCAAATTGGTCGCCGATGAATTCTTCGATCAGGGTGATTTGGAGAAGCTTCAACTCAACACGCAACCTATTGCAATGATGGATCGCGAGAGAAAAGACGAGTTACCAAAAATGCAAGTTGGCTTTATTGACGTCATTTGTATGCCACTCTATAAAGTTTTATCAGAGACATTTCCTTGGATCTCACCACTTTATGAAGGCACAATGGAAAACCGCAAACATTGGCAAGACCTGGCCGAGAAAGTTGAGATGGGGCTGACGTGGATTGATCACGATACAATAGAGCAGCCAATTGAAGAGCTTGCTGGTAATTAACCCTTAATTTTCCTATTTTACCCTCATTCCAAACACCATCATTCATTCTTATTGCTGCTCGTTGTAACTATTGAGAAAGTTTTAGTTTCGCTCATAAATTTTTCAAACCATTTTCCTTTCTTTCTTTCTTTTCCCTTCTTCTTAATTATTGCTTCACTCGCTAGCTAATGCTAATGAAATAGGCGATATAGAGTTTACAGTATGCGAGCTTAATTGTAGCAATGCTCAACAGAATGACGAGCAGAGTTCACCAGTGCACGAAAGAAAACCTCGATTTAGTAGCTTCAAGAAGAGTGGCGCTCTATCGAAGGCAGTTCGCAGTAAATTAAACTTATCAAAATCATCGACGCAATCAACTGAAAAACAAAACAGTTGCCCTGAAAGCAGTTCCTTTGATCATGATAATCGACAAGAGAGTATAAGTGCAGAAAATGGAAACAGTAGTGCAAAAAGCGATTCAATACAAGAGCAATCAAGTACGGGCTCAAATAAGTCACATCCTACAAAAGTCACCAAGAAAAAGTCAAAGCTTTGTTTGTTATTATGACCAAAACAATACAGTGAAGATCATCACGTTTAAAATTTATGATGAACTTCACTGTATTATCAATTTTTGGGATGAAAATTTTGTATTTATCATAAAAAAAAGTTTTGAAAGTTAGTGAAAAATTTCAATTAGAGTTAAAGTCTATTAAATTGAAGAAAGAAGAGCAGAGAGCAAAAAAAAATGTGTCATGTATTCATATTACATCATACAAAAAAGCTCTATATGAAAGTTAAGTAGTAAGATTAAGAATACATGAACCGATTAAGAGAGAAAAGGAGAAAGATGAAAAATATACATATACATACTACTTCCCGCTTAATATTTCCTATCTCGCCCTTTCAGATGTATCTTTTGCTCTCTATCTTCGTTCATTTTTTGAATGAAGAAGAAGAAAAGAAAAAAAATATGAAAAATGTAGTACATAGAAAATCACTTCTATATGCTTGCAGACATTAATATAAGAAAAGAAATTTCCTCTTGTAAATGATGAGGAGAAAAATATTTTATTCTTTCTTTTGTTGAAGAAATGATGATGGTAAGTAAATAAGTGAATAAGTACATGTACTACTTTTGCTAAAAGCTACATAAAGTTATGTAAGGTGATATTAAATTCAATACATATAGATAATTACATTTCTTAAATACTTCATAGTGAGTGAAAGCAATTGTAAATAGGATTTAATCATGCCACATGTTGTGAAATTATAGAAAAAAAAACTCTATTTCTGAGAAAAAAGAGAATGTATATTTTTGATATAAAAATGGGAATTTATTTACAAAAGAAGAAGAATAAGCAAAAGGAAACCATTATCGTTACTTTTTTGCCCTTTTTGAAAGTTTAATCTTACTTTGTCATTAAATAAGGAAATCAAACGAATTTTTTCTCTCTTTTCATTCCTCCTTCAATTTGTTGATAATTGTAGAATTTATTAAAAAGCACGCAAACTTAAATTATTCTGCTGATAATTATATGATAAATAATAAGTAGTCATTAAGTGAAGGAAGGAAAGAAAAATTTTATCATAGAAAAAGAATTTTTAATGAAAAGTCAAGTCCAATGAATGGAGTGAAATTTCGTCTTATGATTTTACACGTTCACAATTAAGAAAGAGCGAAATTGCTGAAATACACAAGTATATATAGATGATATATGAGGAATGAAAAAATATGATGATGATGATGATGATGATGAGAATAAATAAGTAGAATGTGTAACGTATATAAATACATATATTTATAGCGTCCTTTTATTCTGAAAAAAAAATATCATGCATGTTGAATAAAATTAAAAGAGTTTTAATATGTAAATCACTAATGTTTCTAGTCTTTAGAACGATTCGCGCACTTTAATAGCATGCCATGCCTTAAGAGAATAATGAAGATTTTTTTAATCCTTTAAATGTGAATTTTACTCTCTTTCTTCTCTTGCGACACTTATGAATACTTGTCACTCCTTTTCTTCTTTTTAATCATCCCTTCAGGACTTTTAAAAATCATCCAATTGTGTATGTCTGTCTGTGTGTATGCAGTAAAAACAGCAATTAACATAAAATGAGTCATATTTCCTCATTAAATTAATGAGCGAATAGTGAACCAACAATTTATGGTGTAATTGGCAATTAAAATGATAAAAAAAATGAAAGAAAATGTAATTTGTGGTATACCATTTTTGCAATAATATTTGTAGTTCTCATAAGGAAACTGCAATTTCGTTTACAAAAAAAGAATAAATGTTCAATCAATAGATAGACGCTTAGTCTCAATGTGTAGAGAAAAAAGAGTGTGTCAAAGTTTTAATCAGCTGATTATACACAGAATTTACGTTGCATTTCGTGAAGAAAAATATATTTCTCTTTTTCTCGACATTTAAGCTTTTAAAGTTTTTCGAAATCAGAAAATGCTACCTCTTATTTTAATGTCTTTTTAAAAAAAAATTTAATTAAGTAAATTCACAAAATCATGATGATTATGATAGAAGGATGATGAATGTTTTAACTCAAATCACAAGAAAATAAAATATTGTTCTCAATCTCATAAGTTATTTAAAAAAAATGAATCAATAAAAAAAACATTGGAAAAATAGGAAGAAAGTTTTTTATTTCTTTAGTAAACATGAATCTTTAGCGGGTGGTTGACTCGCTAACCGAGACAAACATATATTTACACAAAGTAGAATGAAAAAGAGAAGGAGATGTATCAAGTGGAAGGAAAAAGGTCACAAACTCTATAGTATACAAATTGACCAGCTCTATTCTTGGATATTAACAAAAAATACTTTAAGATGTTTTCTTTTATAAAAGCAACTGATTGTAGAAGCAAAAACGGCACGTGTCAATACCTTGTAAGTTCTTGAGAAGAAGGTCAGAAAGTTCTGAAACTGCTGTGAAAGTTTAATGCGATACATTAATATTCTTTTTAAATAATTAATTTCAGGTCTGTTGAGTGCTTATGTTCGAACAAAATAACTTTTTTATTTTTTAAATGTTATGGGTATCTCTTGAAATGTACGTAATCAATTGTAACATAGTTAGAACATGAATACTTACAAATTATAATGATTATTATATTTTTGCTTTAAGTATGATAATTGAAAAATGTCTCGATATAGTTTTCTTTAATAAATAAGTATTTAAAAGTTTGATTTTTTACTTGATTTTTGTCATAAAATTTTAGGGATAATAAACATTATGTATTACATAAAAAATTCTTCTGTCGAATGTGACATTACTACTGGTCATGTGTTCTGCATTGAACTTGAACTGCTTATCTCGATGACACGCAAACCACGATTTACGGGATCAGTGATATGAAGACCTTTTGGATTATAAACTAATTCATTTTGCATAGCAATATATGCAGATACTTTTCGTAAACACTGCGAATGAGAAAAAAAGTAGATAATTATTAATGAGATTCATGAGATTTCAATTGAAGAGGCATGTTTTTTGATTCTCTTTTTCATCTTACCTTTTCGTAATGTGTATCAGTAAATAAATAAAGCAAGTATGCAGAAAAACAGGCAAAGAAACCTTCACAGAATGTACTGCAATTACCTATTTAAAGAAATAAAAAAGAAGGAATTACTTATTAGGGGGATTTTTTTAAAAACGGATGAAATTAAAAATTTCGGCGAAAGTTGAGAAAGTTGCGCAATTTTAAGTCTGCCTTATTCTGAAGTTTTTTCTCAAATTTGTGATACCCCCTAATGCTTACATTTAAGCATCTTCCTTTATTAGGTAAGTAACATTCATGTATTCTTATTCTCTTACCTTTTTCAGCCTCAATGAAATATTCATTTATTTTGGCAATTGTTCTTTCAAAGCTAGCCCTGTCAATTCTGCCTTCCAGTTCTTGTGGAAATCTAAGAAGAATAACTATAACAAACACTGATTTATGGCAATTCGATACATGCTTACCTATTTTGAAATTGAACGGCACATCCTTTAATAATTAAAGAGAAACAAAAGATAAAAGTTCAATTATTATTGTTTAATTGCACAATTGATATTTTTGTTATTTCTTCACCTTCCGAATAGTCCCTTTGAATAAATACTTTTGTGTAATTTGGCTGCAAAGGCGTTTGTGACATTTTAGTTTGAATAAATAGTCTTTAAAGTGTCCTAAAATGCGAAAAACAATAAAGTTGAAATTTTTGGTCAATAGAAAACAAAAATCTAATTCACCACAATCTCACCATAAAAAATAAATTTTTCAAATACGTTAATTTTTGATTTTTCCTAATGTACTAGAATTTTTTATTTCATACAAAAATCAATGCTCGAAAAAAATTAAAAACATGAATGAAAAGCTCGCTACGAAGAAAAAAGCATGCAAATCTTTTCAATAAAAGATTATAATAATTCGATCTCTCTAACCTTTGTGAGCCCACTTTAATCTCAATGAATATTGCACGATATACAGTCGCATTGTTATAACTTATAAAACTTGCAAAATCAATGCGATTGATGATCGGAGTCATAAAGCACACACCATAAAACAAAGAGCTCTTGCAAACCGGTACTAAAAACAATGAGTTGTGTTTCTAATAGAAAAATGACATTTTTAAATAATAAAAATGAAAAAGAGCTTTAATTAAAATTGACTTGTTCAACTACTGCGACAGATTAAGTAAACATGCTACATGCACATGTGGATAATTAAACTATTTGGAAATTCTCCTGTTTTGTTGCAATTTCTTTTTCAACGCACTAAATTTGCTGCATCATCATCATTGACGGTTAATTTAAATTGCAAGATTCTTTTAATTTAATCATTTTCATTTCACTTTACTTCAAGGAAATCTTCATAAAAAAGCTACCAACAAGTGAAAAAGTAGAAGGTTTTAAAGTTTCATAATTCACATGAAAGAGTCTTTCTTTAATTTCATCTCATTTAATAACAATAATTATAAATTGTTAGTGAAGAAAAAGAGAGCAAAAGAAGAAGACACTTATGCAATTCTCACACGATGCAGAAAAAAGATATTCGCATAACAAAAATAAAATACAGAGAGTAAGTAGCTGTTTGCTGCTACCACTAACTGAATTAACCGATGAGCGTTAAATTACATTTTAATATTATATGTAACACCTTTGAAAGAATAAGAAAGAGCTTTCATTCGCAAACATAATGGTAGCAAAGCAAAAAAAACTCGTTTTGGTTCAATTGTCGAATAATAAGTAATATGTTGCAGCATTTTATTCACCTTTCACCGCAAATTTAGTTATCAAAAAAATTAGACATGCTGATTATTGCCTGCTCTGACGTATGTTTTGTTAATAGCTACCGTTAATGCTTCATGTGAAGGCATACAATTAAAATTTTCCTATTATTGATTTTGATTAATGATTTTCCACGAAATTGAACTTGAAAATATTGAAAAACTTTAGTGAGAAAAGAATATTTACTCTCTTTAACTATAAATGACACATAAACATACATTTTATGAGATCTGCCTGTTGTGAATCAAAGTGAATGAACGTTGATCGTTGTGAGAAAGAAAAGAAATGACATGAAATGATGAAAGTGAAATGAAAATAAAAACGAAAGAGTGAGCGAGAGAAATGTTCACCTATTTTTTTTCTGTAAGCCAAGCAACTTCAAAACAAAGTCAATGTCAGACATTATGTAATTTCTCTTTTAAATTTTTTATAATTCAAATTAAAAGAGAAACTGCAGTGTATGAGGACGATATGTATACATGGATTTTTTTCTTTTTCTTTGGAACTTTCTTGAGTAAGAATTGTGACATTAGAGCATAATTATAATTTTTTTACATCTGACTGCACAAATGTATGAACACGATGTAAATATTTTATTAATCTACATGTTTACCATCGCTATGCATGTTTATTCTCATGTCGAAGCCCGTTAATTTTCAAAATGTTACAATTATTAATGTTACATCATAAGCTTTGAAAAGACTTTGCATGTATGTTTCAAAGCTGAACTCAACTGACGGCTCTGGAGGCAGATTTTTACACGCTTACATTAGTTGTGCTTAATAATTGATGGTTTCAGCAAAAACTGCTTGCTTGTGATTATTAACTCTTGTATGGCTCGTCTCGACTATGCCAAGATGCTGCATCAGACTTACTATTAGCAAAGGTTGTTTTCGCACTCAATTTGAATCAATTTTCATCTTGCATGGCCTGTAATGGCCCGCTTTTTATGGGTATTTAAAGAAAAAGAGTTTTTTTGAATGTTTCGAAAAGCACCAAAATTGTCCAATTTTGTATCTCTTTCTCTCTCTCTACTTATAAATAAATTTGTGTACACACAAAAAAAGCTCTCGCACTCGATTATTGAATAATTTTTTCCAGCTTCACTACATTACGATATTTTAATCGGCAATTTTTATTTTGGCAATAATCTTTCATCGCATCGAGATTGTGCAAAAAAAAGAAAACTTCTGATTGCAATCTCTATCATTATGTTTTTGATCATATAAGCGGATGAATGTGCACAATCATGTGTATATTTTCTAAATGTCTATTACTTACTTACATAAAAAATATATAGGCAGCTGTCTGTCAGGAAAAAAAACTTTAGAAGTTGAATTTTCACGCTGCAGTTCATCGACTCAACAACTCAGCGGATGAAATGAATGAATTCGTAACAAATTCCTGTTGGTATTTAATGTAGTTCGAACTCATCGAAACAAATAACGAGGCAACAAATGATATAATACATTTTAAAATTATTTAGGCTTGTAAACTTTTGAAAATTTTTGTTTTATTTTAAAATCAAGAAATTTTTCTAATTAGGATAATTTTTATTTAAAATTATCAAAAAGAAATTGAAATAAACACAATTTCAAAGTCGAGCTTTCAATCCTTGATTTAAAATTAATTTTATAGATAATAATTATGTATTTAGCATGTAATTGGTTATTATTGTTTGATTGAGAAATCAAATAAAAGTTGTTATTGAATTGATATAAAATTCTTACTACAACTTTTCTTTTGTGGGAGTGAATGTCTAATTTGTTTAATTAATCGTTATTAATTGCTTTTAATTCATGACTTGATTTCATTTTTAACCTTCTTAAACATCTTAAAAATCTTGCTCTTTGAAATTCCACTAAAGAATTTTGCCTTGTTTTAAAAATAAATTTTTAATTTGCAATATTAAAATTTTTTATTTCAATATCAAAAACGAAAATTGTTTGTTTCTCTTCCCTACAAGAGATGAGAGAAAAATTACTCTATATATCGATGTATTTGCTAGAGCATAAAGTTTGTTTATAATAGTAAAAAGCAACAGCTAAAAGAAGAAAAAGATCAACGTTAAAATCCATTCCATTCATTTTTTTGTGAGTCTTTTATAATTAAAAGAAACAAGCCTTTGCTTTAGCTGGCTCTGGCAAGGAGAGGGAGAGACGAACGAACAAAAAAGCTCGCGTTTTTATTTCTATATAAGACATGTATTTTCGTTTCTCTACACTCAGTTTACTTCTGTTCTTCATTTTTATAATTTCTTGAAAAAACACATCGGTGTTAATAAGTGAATCACAATGAAGTTTTTGGTATGTAAATTCATAAAAGGATTAAAAATGTGAAATTATAAGGATTTATATGAACAAAAAAAATACAAAAAGAGTGAATGAAAAAAAGAAGAAATATTAAAAGTAAAAGTGAAGAAAGAAAATTTGTGTTTTTGCTTAATTAAAATTAAAATGAGATTCAGAGTACTAAAGAGAGATAAAAGAAATATAAAAAATATAAAATCTCCTCGAAAGAAATGAAAAGTGTTTAATTGTTAATTAATTGCATGAATTTTTCGTTACGCAAACCAACAGGTGTTCATAAGCATCGCCTTGCTACTAGGCGCTTCCGCAGAGGAAAAGGCAAAGAAGGAAGAAGCAAAGCCTGCCGAAGAAGCGAGCAAGAAGCAAGACAAACGTGGACTTTTCGACCACGACTTTGGTGGTCATGACTTCGGTGGTCATGATTTTGGTAGCAGTCACACTAGCTTTAGCAGCCATGATTTCGGTTCACATGGACATGAAATTGTTCATCATGAACCAATCCATCATCACGAACCAATTCATCATCATGAACCAATTGTTCACGAAAAAACTTTGACCGTCGTTAAGAAAGTCCCAGTACCAGGTAAATTGACTTTAAAAGTAGTAACAGAGTGAACAGAATTAAATTAAATTTCAATTTTACCATATCACTTATTAGTTCCACACGTCAAAGAAGTTCATGTACCACACTATAAGGTTAGTTATTGTAAAAATCAATGTTTATACTCAAAATATTTATTTTATAACAAAAATAATATAAATATTAATGTTTATGAATTGAAATGAATATTTATGAGTGCATTGACTAAAAAAACCTAAATAATTGCGGAAAATAATAAAATATTTTTCTTATTCTTACAGGAAGTTCCAGTACCAGTCGAAGTTAAAATACCAAAGCCTTATCCAGTTGTTAAACATGTAAGTTATTAAGCCATACACATTCACATGCAACTTTATTTACTTATGCATCAGTTGTGGAAAAAAGTTCATGACATGACTTTATGAAACATTTTTTTAGGAAATTTGAATGAATGCTTGAAATTTCCGTTAAAAAATATTTAAAAATTTAAAAAATTCGTTAAAATTTCAAAATATAGATTTCTGTTAAAAAATTAATTTTGCCTAACAACAAAAATTTGAATTTCTCAAAACTTTTTTCTTATCGCTGACTTGTGCAATTGCTAATTGGTAACGAAATAATATTTGTTGACCTTAATTTTGAGCATTTTTAAACAATCTTGATAAATGAAGCGTGAAATTGGCATGAAAGTGAAAATAAATACTAATGAGTGCAATTTTTTGTAAAGGTTCCATATGAAGTCAAAGAAATTGTTAAAGTACCAGTTCATATTGAAAAACCTTATCCAGTCGAGAAAATCCATCATGTTCCAGTTCATGTCCCTGTTGAAAAACCAGTTCCTTATGAAGTCAAGGTTCCACAACCATACCCAGTTGTAAAAGAAATCAAAGTCCCAGTTGAAGTTAAAGGTAAGAATTTAATATTTTATAAAAATTCTCATCTCAACGATTTCAATTTTGCAAATTCGATAAAATTTAAATTTAAAATGTTATATTAATTTATTAAAAATCCTTTTCTATAGTGCCACAACCTTATCCAGTAGTCAAGGAAGTTAAAGTTCCAGTTGAAAAAATCGTTCATGTTGACAAGCCTTATCCAGTCGAAAAGATTGAACACTATCCAGTTCATGTCAAAGTTGATCGTCCAGTGCCTGTTCATGTTGAAAAACCTTATCCAGTCGTTCATGAAAAGAAAGTTCCAGTCCCAGTTATCAAAGAAGTATGCAATCATATCGATAAAAACTGAACGAAATTGTTTGAATTTTTTTTAATTCTCTCTAAGGTCAAATACCCAGTTCATGTCCCAGTTGAACGACCAGTCCCAGTTTACAAAGAAAGAGAAGTCAAAGTCCCAGTAAAAGTTCCATATCACGTTCCATATCCAGTTCATAAAGAAGTTCCAGTTGAGGTATGTTTTTATCACACATTTTAAATTTCAATGAAATTTAAATTATTTAATTTAAAAATAGGTCGTTAAAGAAGTTCCATATCCAGTAAAGGTTCCAGTTGAACGTCCAGTTCCAATTGAAATTGAAAAACACATTCCTCACTACGTTGAATCACCAAAACCATATCATATCGAAGTCCCAGCTCATCATGAACATCATGATCATCACTCATATGAACATCACCATCATCACTAAATATTTATTGTGATAAAAAAAAACAAATTGATCTTTTCTTTATAGAAAGAAAAACTCACACACATAATCTCCTAGTATTATTACAATTACTTTCCTCAAACAATCATTTCTATCTGTCTTTCTATTGTTGAACATTTATTGTGATTATTATTTTTATTATTTTCACCTCTTGAATTATTTCAATTTTCTACGCGCATTTCACACTCTATTATTTACAAGTTTTTTAATGTTAAGAACAGTGAACTTAAAAGAAAAACACATTTTGACATTTTGATATTGAGTTGAGAGCAAATCAATACAGTAGCATCACAATATATATGTATATGAATACAACATCTCAAAATTTGTCCTCACCTTAGTGGTCAGTATGTCAGAGTTGAATCATGAAACCAAATTAAATTTTCATAGAAGCAATAATAATATTTTTTGTGTAATATTTTTATAAATACAATTATTGTAGCTTGACTCCTAATACAATTAGGTATTTATAAGTGAGAGAAAAAAATAAAATAAAAAAGATATATTTTTAAGAAAAATAACAATTCATCTTTTATTTTGTCAACTACATTTGGATTTAACCTTTGAGTTCAATTATAAAGTTTATTACACAAAATACCGTTTGGCAATAGACAACTATTATTTCATTTGATATAAGAATGACGAAATAGCTGTTCATTCATGTAGGATTTTATTACATAATGATCAATAAACATTATGCGCATTGATCTATCATATTTGTATGTGCGACGTCTTAATTACCAATTAGTGACCTCTCCAATAAACGATAAATTCATGCTGAGACTCACGTTTTGCTTCTTTCTTCTGTCATTTTTTCAATTTGACCTTAATATTTGCTATAGAAATCATTTCAAATATACTACCTATAAATATATTTTTGCATTATATAATTCTTCATTCAAGAGAAAGAGAGCTCATTTTCCAACAGCTCTTTTATGTTGCAAAATTGCTACACATTATTTTTTTGCGTTTACAGAAACAAACAATTTAAATGAATTGCAGCTTTTGACGTTTAAATCAATTTTCAAAGCAATGATATATTAATCTTTCAAAACATTTCTTCCCGCTGTTTTAAATGATTAGTTGATTTTATTTCGACTATTTTGAAATCTTTTGTTGCTTTCCAAAGAAATTTTTATTGCAGAAATGAAAATTCTAGATAAAATAATAAAAATATTTCAACTACAATTAATGTCAAAACAAAACAGCAGAGTCATTAATTCAATTTATGAAATCACACTCAACAACTTTCCTTACACAAATCGCAATGTTATGATCTCTGCGGCAGAGTAATTTTCATGTCATTGTCGGCATCACAAAAATACTATTGAGTCATTTGACAGAAGAATGAAATATGAATTACCTCTACTGAAGAAATAAAAGCATTTCATATTGAATCACTTTTTTCTTTTATTAAAGAGAAGATAATACAAAAAGTTGCAAAAAAATATTACTTTTTTTTGACTGACAAAGTTTCTATCTATAGATTATGTAGTATGATAAGCAGGTAGTCAAAGATCAACACTAAATGTTTTAGTATTTCAGTGCTCAGTACTAATTGCTTCAGTGTTTTATAGCTGGGCATTCAATGTTTTGATGTTTCAATATTTTTTAATTTTAGGTGAAAAATCCAGGCAAGGACACTCGAAAAAAGATCCTGAAAGATCCCATGAGGATCCTAAAAGATCTCAAAAGATCCAAAAAGATTTGAAAAGATCCTAAAAGATCCTAAAAAATCGGATATTTTTGTTTTGGTAGAATTCGCATTTTTCATAGAATTTAATGATCTAATGTACACAGAATAACCTTTTGCCATCCCTTATTACCTTTCTCTAGTAGAATATTACAGTTTTAGGCTGTATTTATGCTAAAATTGTAAATTTCTTTTTGTTTATGTTCGAAAAATTTTTTTGAAAAATTTCGAAATTCATAAACAAAAATCCAAATTAGAATTTTGTTGATTTTTGCTTGATTTCTCAATTAATTCTTCATATAAACGTTCAATAAAGGTTAAAAATACAATAATAGATGCTAATCCATAGTGAGCCGAGTAAGAAAATGTTTAAAAATGAAAAAATTTAACAAAGATTGAAAGATTTGAAAAGATCTGAAAAGATCCTAAAAAATCGAAAAGATCTTACAGTGTCCTTGCCTGGTGAAAAATTTGTTTTTAAAAAAAATTATACGTTAAAAATTAAAAATTTTTAAAATTCCAGATTTGTTAATGAAATCATTGAGAGAGTGGAAATAGGTTTTTCGAGAATTCTCATTCTCATTCTCAATTTTTTATATGAAAAAAAAATTTAATTATTTTAATTTGTTCATATAAAATCAAAATAATGAGGATTAAGATGATCATTTTTGATATGATACAAGAAGAAAATGAAAGATTCCTTCGCTCTTAATTGATTTGTTTGGATTAAAATTAATTAATCAATAAAATTTATTATTATTTATTTTGTATCTACAAGTCTAGTATAAGCTTTTATCAGTTTTGTTAAAATCATGATAATCATTTGAAGAAGTAAATTAAATTTTATTGTATTAATACTTTCGAAAATTTATTTAAGTATTTTGAAGAATAATTAATAAGAAGAAACTCTACACAATAATAAACATTTTGCGATATTGTGTTAACATATCCATACATTTGCTATAAGAGCTATTTACCAAATTTTTCAATAGCAGAAACTTGATCGGGAAAGAATATAAAATACTCATATAAGCAATTTCTCAAGCTATTTAAAATCGAATTTCTTTCAACAAAGAATCTTCATTTTGAAAAAATTTTCAAGAATTTCTTGTATGAAAAGTCAGAAATTTTTAAAAATCCTGAAAAATTCTCATTCTTTACTAGAAAATTTTACCAAAAACTCTTTTTTCATATGAAAAATTCTATAAAAATTCTCATTCTCAAATTCTCGAGAATATTCTCAAAAAGAAAAACCCTAAGTGGAAAGTAAAGTATTTTAGTTGAGCAATTAAACTTAAAGTATCACATTAAATTGATAAAAAAGCTACACTCAATATTTTATTTTACAATATTAATCAGAAGATAATGTTAAAAATTCTTAAATTTATCGCATTAAATAAAATGCATACCATAAAGTTGATCACAGGCATTTTATTGCACTTGAATTCAATAATTTAATCAAAATATAGGTCATCATCATGACCACACAATACCGAAAAAACCACATCAAGTGCATTTTAAACACTGTTAAAACACGAAAACATGATGGGAAAGTCTCTGCGTAGATCAGAGGACTTAAGCGCATTTTTGGCGCCCAGATCAGTGATATTAGCGATTACAGAATTAATAGAGTCGTCTTTAAAAGAAATATTCAATTTGCAATAAGCTTTGTGTTTCGTTTATATAACCAAAATGGAAATATAATTATCAAAACTTGAATTTTGTAACTGTTACTGATTCTTAATCGTTTTAGACTTTCAGATTTGCATTTCCACATTGATTTAGAATTAAAAATTTTGTTCACTTTTGAAAAAAATGATGATTTCACAGATTCTTATGATTCATACACCAATCGATAGGGAATAAATTTCTCTTTAATTAATATTGACAAATAAGGATTTAATTGCTTAATTATCGAGAAATTTTGTCTCAAAGTCGGACATTTTTTGTTTTACAATTTTCATTATGGAAAATAAAATTCGTAATTTTCTAATTAACGCAATCAGTGGCAACATTCTAAGTTTTCCCGAAATAAATCGATAGCACAAATCAAACACAACAAACTGAAAGTCGCTAGCTATTGTAGTTTTCGAGATCTCGAAGCAGCCGAACAGCCGAACAAAGTGAAATTATAAGATGCATTGTTGTTCCAAAAATGCGCTAAAAAAACAGAATCATGTGTGGTTTTTCTCACAGCCACGTTACTTGTATGCACTTTTTTCTACTAAATAAGAACTCTTTGAGACAACAATGTGTGTTCACAATAGTACGGTAATTACAATAGGGAAAAATACACTAGCACTAAACAATATGATAATGACTAACTCAAACCCGCATTCTGTCATACATGATTACTTTTAATTTCATTTGTAGTTTCAAAGGGTTAAGACGTAAAAGGTTCATTTAAAATGAATTTTAAAGTAACTTTGAGTTTATTTTTGGCAATATCTTTAGTAAATTGTGATCCTCAGTTAGATATACCAAATGTGCAAACAACAGATGAATCAAAAGAAAAAAATGGAATAAAAGTGCTTGTGTTACCAAATAGCTATACAAATGATAAGTTTGATGATCAACCGAAAAGTGACTCAAATAATAATCGATTTGATAGTGACAGAAGCCAAAGGTATGGTCCACCATATTCTAGCAATGAAAATGATGAATATCCACAAAATATAAGAGATAATGAGAGATTACGTTATGGTGACCCAAATTCAAACCGCGATAATTTTAAATTTCCTCAAAACGACTTTAATGAACGTTCTCAAGTAAGTTAAAATTGACATAACCTGCATACTTTATTTTAATTAATCTACATACTTTTAGCAGTCATATCCTGTCAACAATAATAATAATAATAATGAACAGAGATATGGAAATGTTGAACCTCGATATAGATATGAAAATAACCAAAGAAATGGCTACAATGTAAATGAACAATATGATGACAGATATGGAAATAATTTTAATTCCAATTATGGTTTTGTTAATAATCAAAATTATAATTATAACAACAATTATAATGATTATCAAAATCTCTATGATATTGAAAATGAAAAAAGAATTCGTCTTGAGACTGAAAAACTTCGTCAACTATTAATTGAAATCGACAAGAAGCATTCATCTGAATGTACATTAAATGTTGCAGCTCAATGGAATTTTGAGACAAATGTAAATGAAGCAACACAACTTGAAGCTGTAAGTTGACCCAATTTTCATCTCTCTCTTTTGCTAACTAACAATGGCATTGACCTACACTAATGGAAGCACACATAAAAAAGTTCCTAGCCAATCATCGAAATCTTTTTATTTCTTTTGTTGTTGCCATATGGTGAGAATTATCATGCTTCTGTGGGAATTTGTCTGTCGTACTACCATCATTGTCTTTATTTGCACATTTTTCAAATATTTTTTTCTTACTCTCTTCTCTTTTTGATAGTTGACTGCGCAGCAACGTTATTCAGATTTTATGCGGTACATTTTTGACCAAACAAAAAGCATAGACCAAAATTACATATTTGATGAGAAACTTTATCGACAGTTAAAATTGTTGAAATCAGCTGGACCTGCTGCACTTCCTGCTGATCAATTAGACAGAGTAATGCAATAGCTGTCTTTTTAATGATGATAGATTAATGAGTTTAATTTAATTTACAGTATAATAGAATCATCAATGATATGCTCACAATTTACAATGGAGCGACAATTTGTGCATATGAGCAACCATTTCAATGTTCGTTGAGACTTCAACCACATTTAAGAGATGTAAGTGATTTCTTATGCAATAGTTGACATTTAATTTATTGTACTAACCTTTCAGATTATGGTTAAATCTCGAGATTGGGATGAATTGACTTGGGTGTGGACTGAATGGAGACGAAAAGCAGGAAAACCAATGAGAGATCTTTTTGAACAATTGGTTGATTTAACTAATGATGCTGCTAAATATAATAGTAAAATTGATTTTTCATTTAAAAATTTCCTAAATTTATTTCTATTCATTTTCATAGATTTTTCAAATGCAGCTGACTATTTTAGTTCACAATTTGATTCGCCAAATTTCCGATATGAAATGGAAAATGTTTGGCAAGAAATACTTCCACTTTATGAGCTCATTCATGCTTATGTGCGTAGAAAACTTCGAGAATTTTATGGACCAGATAAAATTAATCGAAATGCACCACTACCAGCGCATATTTTAGGCAATATGTATGCACAAACTTGGAATATTCTTGATCTTACAATTCCCTATCCAGGTAATATCAAAATTTATGGACAAAAAAAACTTCTAAATTATGTCCTTATTCAGGTCGAACTTATCTCGATGTTACACCAACAATGCGTGCACAAGGTTACAATCCATTGATTATGTTTCAAATAGCCGAAGAGTTTTTCGTCTCAATGAATATGTCAGCAATGCCACCAGAGTTTTGGGCTCATTCGATACTTGAAGAGCCGGTTGATCGACCTATTTTGTGTCAACCAAGTGCTTGGGACTTTTGTAATGGAATTGACTATCGGTAAGTTCAAACATTTCATTCAACATGCAATTCATCGTGTTTGTTTTAATTTTTTTTACCAGTATCAAAATGTGCACGGATGTTACGCACAAAGACTTCATAACTGTTCATCACGAATTGGCACACATTCAATATTTTTTGAATTATCGTAATAATCCGAAAATTTTTCGTGATGGCTCAAATCCAGGTAAAGTTGAGAAAGTGAATTGCAAATGCTAATGGTGTTGTAGATTACAGATAACCTGTTAATATGCTGTTATTGTTACTACAGATGCAGATTTGCAATTGATTTATAGCCGTAGCAATTATGGCGTATTATAGATCACAATCGTTTGACATTGTGCAGAATGGAGAAATGAAATGCAATTGCAACTCGTTTTAAATCAATCTCATGCTATAGTAGCAGTAGCAGCATAATTATTGACATTACCTTATTTTTGATTGGTCAACTTTAATATTTTTTATGCTTTTAGGATTTCATGACGCGATTGGTGACGCAATTACTCTCTCATTAACACCTAAACATTTGCAAGGACTTGGACTGATTCAAAAATCAGTCGATGACACTGCTCACGACATCAATTTCCTGTTTACACTTGCCATGGACAAGGTAATAAAGATTAAAGCATGCAATGTGTCTCAATGTTGACCAAAAGTTAATTTTCTTAGGTTGTGTTTTTACCTTACGCATTAGCATTAGAACAATGGAGATATGACATTTATACAAAGAAGATTCGTAAGGAACAATTTAATTGTCATTGGTGGCTTCTGAGGTGAGTCTCACTTAATCTCTCGCTTGTGAAAGTTTGTGATTGTGAAAAGCCAACATCATTTTAATTGCACTTTAAGTTTGCATAACGGCTGCTTTTCTAGCTCTCTGTATGTGATCATAAAAGAGTAAGCGAGAAAAAGATCTGTTGCAATAGCCGCAATTCGAGCTTCCTCTGTTGCGCAAAGAACTTTAAATATGCATAATAAAACTCATTAATTGACTTTTATTTCTTTTTCTTTTATAGGGAGCAATATGGAGGCATTAAACCACCAGTACTTCGTTCGGAATTTGATTTCGATCCAGGTGCAAAATATCATATTCCAGCTAATGTTCCATATATGAAGTAAGTACTATAATTTTTTTCTTCAATTTTATCAGTTCAATGCCACTGACCACAGAAACTTTCAATTTCAATGAAACTTTTGTTTTCAAAATCAACCACATACAATTGCATAGACCAAGAGTCTGAATAAGTTTCATTAGAAATGTTGATCATTGCGCATCCAATTAGAGTTTATGTAGCAGTTACAGACACAAATACAAATATTAAAGCCGGGTTTTTAATTCAATACCATGAAATAGTGAGCGTATAAATTTCGTAACCGTGAAAAAGAAATGTTGCACAGTAAATAGAGCAACTGCTTTTTTCTTTTCATATATTGTTGGTTTGTTTTATTTCGACGTCATTTAGTAAAGCAGAAAAGAGAAGAAATGTAAAAGATATCGCTCTTAATAATGCATAATTGCATAATTTTTTTTTATGAAATCAATTCTTCCGCGAATTGCGCTACTTACTTACCTCTGCCTCAAATGTAATTCGATAATTGCTCGCATGCTTGTACGCGCACGAATGACTTAATCCACGCTCGTAATGATGATGATGAGAGATGATTAATTACATAATACATAAAGAAAAGACGGAATTTTAAATTTTTTAAATTATCTGAGAAAGATGCATCAGAAATTGAGTGATGTTTTTATTTCGGGCTATTTCTTTAAACTAACATAAATGAACAAACAAATAGTTGAGGAAAAGCTCTTAGAATGAGCCAGAAAAATGCATGTGATTGAGTGAGATACATGCAATAAAAACAATGATAGAGATTTTGGTATACTTCTTATATTTGCACAAAATTTTCGTGCAAATTGATCACAGATGATTACCAGCCATGTGAATAGCCGTCTGAGAGACCTTCATGACTGTTGCCTGATGAATGATGATGATGGTTTTCTTCATGTTGAACTGGAACTTCAACTCTGTATGGTTTGCTCTTTGTGACAAGAGTTGGTGTATGTTTTTCAATTTCAATTGGAACTGGACGTTCAACTGGAACCTTTACTGGATATGGAACTTCTTTAACGACCTATTTTTAAATTAAATAATTTAAATTTCATTGAAATTTAAAATGTGTGATAAAAACATACCTCAACTGGAACTTCTTTATGAACTGGATATGGAACGTGATATGGAACTTTTACTGGGACTTTAACTTCTCTTTCTTTGTAAACTGGGACTGGTCGTTCAACTGGGACATGAACTGGGTATTTGACCTTAGAGGGAATTTAAAAAAATTCAAACAATTTCGTTCAGTTTTTATCGATATGATTGCATACTTCTTTGATAACTGGTACATGGACTTTCTTTTCATGAACGACTGGATAAGGTTTTTCAACATGAACAGGCACTGGACGATCAACTTTGACATGAACTGGATAGTGTTCAATCTTTTCGACTGGATAAGGCTTGTCAACATGAACAACCTTTTCAACTGGAACTTTAACTTCCTTGACTACTGGATAAGGCTTTGGTACTATGAAAGGATAGTTCAATAGAAAATAAGTTAGAATTGTAAACGTTCAATACATTTTAAATGTTGCAGTATAAATTTTTGGTTTAACGGATTTTTATATTTCGAATTTTAAATTGAGAATTTTCGTTAAAAAAATATTTCTTGAAATCAAGAATTTTCAATTCTATTTACCTTTAACTTCAACTGGGACTTTGATTTCTTTTACAACTGGGTATGGTTTTGGGACTTTAACTTCATAAGGAACTGGTTTTTCAACAGGGACATGAACTGGATAGTGCTTAACTTTCTCAACTGGATAAGGCTTTTCAACATGAATTGGTACTTTAACAATTTCTTTGACTTCATATGGAACCTATATTTTTAATAAGAAGAATTTAGCAATTGACTTAAGAAAATAATTAAAGACTTACATGTTTAACAACTGGATAAGGTTTTGGGACACCGACTTTTACGGGATATTTGACTTCTTTAATGTGAGGAACATGAACAGTCTTTACATGGGGAACTAATTGAAAAAATTAAATAATAAATCGCAGCAAAAAATATAGTCAATTATCATATTTACCTGGAACTGGAATTTTCTTAACAATAGTGAGAGTCTTTTCTTCCTCATGATGCCAATCACCAAAATCGTGAATTCCACGTTTTTCTTGCTTCTTATCAACTAATGCTTCAGCCTTTGATTCATCAGCTTCTTGTTCTGCCTCAACAGCAGCAGCAGCCTTTTTTTCTTCCTCAGCTGTTGCTGAAAGAGCAATAAGAGCTAGCAAGAACGCTACGCCCTAGAAGGAGAAAAGTTCAATTTTATATAATTTGACTCATATATAAGAAGTAATTTCCGCGGTTTGTTGATGATTATAATTACACGCAATTTCCATCTTCAATTAAAAATTTTCAACTTTCACGTAATCAAACTGAATATTAAAAAAGATAATGTGTGGTATATTGTGTATGCGCGCGCGATTTCCAAAAAAATAGTTTTGATCTCACACACGATTTAATAATATAAAGTGAGCTTTATGACGCTCTTTAAAATTTGTTTCTCTTTCATTTTAATTACCATAAAAATTTCACATTTTAAAATATTTCACATAATTTTAATGTCCTTTTCACTTTATCATAAAAATGTCTTTTTTTATTCTTACCAAAAACTTCATTATTATCTAATATTTTTTGAAATTATTATCACAAAAGTAATCCACAAAGTTTTCTGGTTTTCTGCACTTCTTTCGATTGATCTTCACTATTTAATTTTTTTTATCTCACAAAGCAATAATAAAAATTTTCTTCGTATGTTTTGATTTAAACGGCAAATGGAAAACTGATGGTGTATCTTTTGCTTTCTACAGCTTATATACCAACTATTTAATTTCGTATGATTTTTTTGTTTTCGTATTGTACAAATTCTGCATTAAAGAGTAACACTTTCCCCCCGAAAAAAATAAAAATGAAAATGAAACAACAACAGTGAAAAATTAAATAAAGCAGATATGAGAAATAACACACAAGCGCCAAGTCAGTCAAGCCACCGACACATTGAATTTATTACAGTAATATGTATCGCAGACATGATTATATTATATCAGATGGGATTTTATTTCGGAATCGTATTTCTTCGGGCTATACGTAAAATGCTTGAGGCAGTAGCTGTTTATTAAGATGTTATGAAGATATCGATCAAAACAAAATAAAATATCTTAAAATTGCTTTGTGTTAACAAATAGTTTAATTTGTTAAGGACAAATAAATAGAATTTACTGACACAATTCATTGAAATTTCATAAAAATGTAAGGATTATTGAAGAGTATTTAATCAAAACAAAAGATTTGCAAAATCAACTTTATTACAAAACTATGTTCACTTGTTAAAAAACTGTTTGATTAGGCAAGAAATATAAATAATTAAATCAAATTAAGAAGTAAAGCTTAAATCCTATTAATGTTCTATATAGTTTTTAAATTATGAAAGAAAATTCAAATCATTAAGAAATAATCACAAGAATTATCTGGAATTATTAAATACTCTTCACCTTTTTCAAAGAATTACATAACAATAAATGATCGAGATAAGATTAATTACATAAACAGAGCGACATTCATTAAAAAGCGTTTGAAGTTTTCGACATTTTAATTTCATTGTTGGCAGTTTGTGGCTTGTTTGTTGACAAATGTCACTAAAATTGCGTGAAAAATTAAATTAAATCTTTCTCTCTCTATCTATTTACAATAACATAAATTGGACGAGTAGGTGAATGTTGGTGAATATGTTTGGAAATAGAAGGCAGAAGAAATGGGCAATAAACAAAGAAATGCATGATGTATGTTTACTTTTGCAACATCTATCGCTTGTGTTTGGTTACTTAAGATTTATTTTTTTCCAGTTCAGATAGTATACGGTCGTTAAACTTGCACACTACAATTCGATTAATGTTAACGTGAGTGCAAGTCTATGTTGTCTGACTGTCTGTAATTTTTAATTGAGCTTACATATTATTAAAATAAAATGAATACTTGGCTTACATAGATTATGTTAATTTCTTCTACGATTATGTATTGAATCTCACAAAATGCTTCACAATTCGCTCAACTTCTCTATGATTTCATCTTAACTCAATTTCTGCATTATAAAGCTCACAAAACATTTAATAATCAACCATATTTATATGTGTGCACATGTAACACATTAAAAAGAAGAAAAAAGTGTTGAATTTATATGTGAAAGAAGAAAAATTGTTTTCAACACACAGCACACAAAAAAATGTATGTGAGATGAGCGCTGAGCTTATGATCATAATCAGCATCAGCAATAACAACAGCAAAGATTAAATGATATAAAAAGAAAAGACAAGCAGTAGCCATTCATGATTTTTACCTGAAAGAAAAGATTATGGCATTTTGCAAAGGGATTATTCAGGAAATTATTCAAAACATTTTGAAAAAAAATTAAAAATTTAAATGCTTTTTTAGATTGCATTTATTTTATTTTTGGTTTTATCCCAAGTTTTATTAATTTCTGTTAAATATACATTAAATTTAATCAAAGTGTCGCCATCTTGATAAATTTTCACAAATAAATTCGTTTAATGCAGCAAAAAAGATAAAATTTAATTGACTGCATTTTAGTGAGTGTAGCATAAATTCTTAATTAAATCATTACATGCATAATTTTGTTATTATTGTTCACATTGTTGGTTAGATAATTGTATATATTGTACAAATCTAATGAGTAATATAATTTTGTGGAAGAATATAAATTGCAATACATTCAAAAGCTCATTATGAAGCAAGTATGTAAAATGAAAATGAAAGAGTAAGTGACTTGGGGGTCTGTTAGTATGATATTTAGAGCAAATTTTATGGTTAATTATGAAGGTAATAATTAATTAGTTTTCTGTTTGGGGTCACTCTTACGAAAATTCCAGCTTTTTCTATTTGATTTTGACATCTTTTTCTAAGCAATTCATGACATTTTATGCCAAAAATTAATTAGAAATGGATAATTATGTGAAACATTTTTGACTTTAATGCAGATTATATCATTTTGTAATTTTCACTCACTCATTTAAAATTGCTTAATTTAATAGAAAAATTCTTTACCTTTTATGGAATTCTTTAGCTTGCCTTCAGCTTGGTTACAAAAAACCAGCACACGACCATCGATTCATGCTCAATTTTATAAATTATAGTTTATGAAGCATCAATTTAAGTCTTAAAATAATGACTGGAAAAAATGTATCAGAAAAAATTGATATTTACCTTGCCAACAACTTGCAATAAAACAAACGCTGTTGAGTGAGATTTTCCATCTGTTTATGATTTCGTTAAAAACAGAAAATCGACTTTGAAGCTCATTAAAATTCCTCTTAAACCGCGACCTTGACAAATGAGCAGCAGTAAAATTAAATAATTTTTTATTGATGCAGTTATTCTGTGGTAGATGGGAAAGTTGACATTGAAACTCTTCCTTTGTTTTGCTTTTCGGTTATTGATCTTCTTCTCTTTTTTTTGTAGATATTTCTTTGCTGCTGTTTTTCAATTTCAACTTCACCGTGCTATGTGTATTGCTGCCGGCGAATTTGATCCAATAAATCCTTCGAAGCCGCTACATAAATGCAGCATTTATCGACATCATGAAGCTGGCGATATTCTAAAGTGAAAAAGTTCATGTTTTAATAAACTTATAAATTAATTTTTCATGTTAAACAGGAAAATCATGTCAAGAGGCGCGTCACAATCTTGGCAACAAATACTGCAAGAGGTTTTAGGCGAAGGCCGTTTAGATGGATCAGCGGTGCGCGAATATTTCCGCCCTCTTGAGGAATGGTTGCGTAATGAAAATTTGCGCAATCAAGAATTTTTAGGATGGACGTATGATGGCGACTATTGCAAGAAAAGGTAAAGAAACCAAAATTAAGTTTAATCACAAATTAATTATTTTAATTACTTTTAATTGCAGTATTGAAACAGCAAATCTTCAAGTCTTTGGTGGCTTTTACAATGCAGCGTCGTATGCTTCGATTAGCACCAAGGTTCTCATTTCGGCTTTGCTGTTACTTCTACTCTAATTCCTTATTACTTCCGAATTTTTAATTTTTTTATTATGTAATGTAATTGAAACTTATTGTAGACCAAAAATTACTTTGTTGTTCTTATTTTATGTGTTCTTAGTGATTTAATTAAAACTTTTGTTTTTTAAAATTATCTCTTAGTTCTTCTTTTATTTACACAAATACAATGAGTGCTTAATGTGTCTTTTTCGTGTGCACATAAATTATGTAGGTAAAGAAACAAACACCTGTTGCGTGCATTAAGTTGATTTTAAATTCATTTTTGTTAAAAGGATTAATTTTTGGTTATTATTTCTTGGTTTGCAAAATTGATTAAAAGTTAATATTTTATTGTTCTGAATTATTACAGATTTTTGTAGTAGAATCAACAAACTGGTCAAAAATCAAATAAATAATAAGCATAAAACAATTTTACAATCAAAACCAACTAAAAATATTTTAGTTGGATTTTTATCAATAAGTTGGGAAACCTAAATTATTGTTGAATTGAAAAAAAATCAGTAAATCTAATTTTTTATGTCTTCTTTTAATTTTTTTAGAAAAAAATTATGTTCAAAAAGTGT
The DNA here is from genome assembly GCA_018290095.1 of Polypedilum vanderplanki. Lineage (NCBI taxonomy): Eukaryota > Metazoa > Arthropoda > Insecta > Diptera > Chironomidae > Polypedilum > Polypedilum vanderplanki. The sequence goes on along the minus strand of CM031381.1, from coordinate 17,885,732 downwards.
TTTAAAAATAAAATCAACCAATTAAATACCTAATAAAAATTAGCAATTTTAAATGAAAATTACAAGAAATCTAAAACTAAATTTTTCATCTGTGTATCAAAATTTTAGAGTTTGTAAATATATGACTACTAAATTACTTTTGAGTAAGTTAATAGACTCACTTAACTAATTTAAACATCAAATTTTGCCCTTATAAATTTAAATTTCACCCTTCATTGAAACTAGTTAAAAAATTATGCGCGTGCTTATCTGATAATTGAATGTTCACACTTTATGCATGATTTAGTCTCGTAACAAATCAGTAAAATATTTTACGATGCAGGATCAATGTTTGAAAGCATTCAATATAATGTAAAGTCAGTCAAAAGATGGCGCTTATTTTGAACCGTATAATATATAATGTTCTACGTGCAAACTATAGAGAGCGATTTAACTACTATATAGCAGGTTTAAATTCTGTATACTATCTACATATTACTTTTCGATTATTTCTCAATTCTACTACATAATGTATACCTGATTAAATGCATTATTATAGGTAAAAACGAAAAACAATATTACTTGACTATATCAAATCAAGTAACATAAAAAACTCAAGTAACAAAAATCAAGTAAGACATGCAAGTGAAACGTGAAATGTTGACAACAAAAGTCTATCATTATCAAATCTGTTTAAATTTTTTTAAAATCGTTGAAAAGAATTTTCAGTAGTTTTTATCATTAAAAAATTATTAAATAATAAGCTTTTAACATCATAAATAATTTTATAATCAATAAACCACAACAAAAATTATTTTTTTAGAATTTCAAAATTCTCTCTCTCCATGCTATACACAGAATTTCTTTTCAATTGAGCACACAAAAAATTTCCCTACACATCTCTCAGTCTCTCGTTGGGTCTCGTTTCGATAAGACGTTAGAAAATAAAAAAGTAAGAGAAGCGCGTGTGAAATTAAAAATAAATTTTATAAATGTGATATTCATAAATCATTTGCTGACTGCAAATTAGTGTGATCATCACATAAGATGAGATGTTTTATTATTTGCTAAATAAATATTGAGAAAAAATTAACTCACAGTTGACTTCTTAGAGTGAAAGAGAGAAAAAGTGAAAAAGCATAAAAGAAAAATATTGTAGTTCATAGAGTGGAAATAATCAATTAGTGAGTGCAATCTAATTAATAAAACTTGCATTTTTCTCTATTCAATTGTCATTCTTATGGTTCATGACAAGTGTGCTCATCACACAATGCAGAGTTCTGTCAGTAATCTGATATCATCAATTTAATTTGAAAAATTCCGCATTATTCAAGCGAATAACAAATTCTCTTTTGTTAACCGGTAAAATTACACGATAGTTTCATGTTTTGTATGTAGAATTTTAGTTCATACGAAATTGTTTTTGAAGGATGAACAACAAAAAATAAACAACATGAGAAGCCTTTAAATTACATGAACGTAATTTTTCTCTACTTCTACTGTTGCTGATGAGGGTCTCATTCTAAAAAGGGGTTGTATTGCTTGTAACTTCCCTTTCTTTAGAAAATTCTTGCACTTTCTATGTGGTTGATCATTCAACTATCAAATGAAATTTGCTCTTTTTATAGGGTGAACTCTCAAAATCATGACAAAGGCATATATTTAAAACGAAAAAATGGGAAGATACACGCATTATTTAAACGTTTTTTACTCAAGCGCGTCTGTGCACAAAAAGACTAAGAGAGCAAAATTATTAATAATGTCAAGTAACAGCTGAATATATTTTTTAAATTCACAAAAATATCCTCATTTTTTGCGATTTTTTGTCTTAAAAATTTCATTTCGAATTCTGCTAATGACTTGCAGTCAGCACGAGTTGGTCAATTAAATTTTAATTAAAATTCATTAAATGTGCATTCTGTCATTTGACATTATCTTTTTTATCATTTACTTGCAACTGCAGCAACATATGTCACATAACACCTGTTGAATCCATGAAATATGTGAATCAGTGCAAAATGGCATTTTCAATTTTAATTCAATTAAGGCTGCTGGCCTTGAACTAGACATTCTCTCTACTCTCTGTCGACCGCAGCATACATTTTCTATATAAAGGAGAGTATGAACTCAATTGGAGGCACTTTAACGAATGCGGAATAATACTCACTAAGTGATAAAATTAAATTTGAATACTTTCGAGGATAAATAAATCTCGCAAATTCTCTATATTTAAGTGTGATACTTTGTAGACACTATAATGAACTAATGATTTTAGAATCATCTGTTTTATAATAAAATCCTTTTATTTTGAATTATTCATTTTTAAAAATGAAATTTTATGACATATGAACGTAAAAACAAATAATGTCAACTTAAAAGATTTGATCTTTTTTGCAAAATATAAAAATCATTATCAAATATTTTTCATACTTTTAAAGAGATTTTTAATGACAAAACCAAGACAAGAAAATGACTCGACATCTCTCCGTTAAATTGAATGTTTTCATTACAGTTGTCACAACTTAATCATTAATCATATAAGTGAATATTCATACTACTCCGTACAGTGTTTTAAATTTGTCACTATTATTTAATCTGTCTGTTACACAATCGTTCTCGAAAATCAATTCGTTGAGCGTTTAATTTATTTGTACAATATTAGAATTTATTACTCAACTTATTTAATTGGGTATTATCATGTGACTAGAGAAACCGAATTGAACCAATTTCAATATTTTGGATATTTTGATGATAAGAACTGCGTGAAATGAAGCGTAAAATCAATTTTGCCAAACCTCGTTGACATTTTATTGCCTTTAAGATTTCTTATATAAAAAAATTAATAATAAAATATTTTGCGATTGAGTGAAATGAACTGAAAACAATTCGTTTTTAAGTCACTGTGCGATCACTCTACTGCAAATAATAAGTATCGCTTTTCATTAGAAGAATATTACGAGTCACAATCCAAATTCATCAATTTCTTATCGATGCGTGTAAAATGTTTTATTAAAATTACGCATCTTTTCTTTCGTTGAATGTTGAAATAAAAATCAAGGAAATTATCAAAAACCTTTCCGCATTTCTCTCTTCTTGCTGAACTTATACCAACTGTAAACAAAAAAATTGATAATGCCTAATAAAATTTCACCTGATGACCTTTTTGTCATTAAAACTTTTCACGCCATTTCTTAGCTAATTGCTTGATGTTTTGATTATACGTAATATATGATAAGAACGATTCAGGGTTAAAATGTCTATTCGCATGTCTGAAAATGAGAAATGTTTAAAATAAAAATTATTGATAGCGTAGGAATTAACTTAATACTCATGACCATCTGGTCGTGCGACAAAAATTTGATATCATTTTTCCTTCATTCGCAATAATACCCACATCCTTAAACTAACCCATATTTATAACATTTCTTAACAGACCATTATGCGCGATACATTTACAATAGAGAATTCAAGGCATCCGGGAGATTATGATACAAAGAAGCACTTCCTTAACTTAAGTCGCTTGACGTTCTTTTTGCTCCTGGCTATGTTCATTTGCAGTTTAGTGGCTGTTGCTCTTCTAGTCTACAATTTTGCTGTATGTCCTCAAGACGATGATGTCAAAGTATGCTCAAAACATTATCATATCAACGAAAATTCATCACCATCAACAACATCAATTGCATCTATAACTGATATTGGTGAAACAACAGAACCACCAATTATAAAAGATGTTCGATTACCGAGATCTATTAAACCTTTATCATATGACATTGTGATTGTTCCAAATTTAAATGGCGAAAATTTCACATTCGAGGGCGATGTCGCTATAAAAATTCACGTGGATGAGTCATGCAACAATATCACTTTACATTCATGGACTTTGAAAATTCGACGAGATTTTACGAAAATATTTATTTTTGACATTGATGGAAATGTAACCGCTGATCAAATTGATATTAAAAATCAATTTTTTATTGATGAAAAACAATTTCTTGTGCTTGAGACTAAACAAGAACTGGAAAAGGGAAAAAATTATTTATTAAAGATCAAATATATTGGACAAATAACAGATAATTTGCAGGGTTTTTATAAATCATCATATACAGTCAATGGAGAGACAAAGTGGTTGGTATCAACACAATTTCAATCAACAGATGCTCGCAGATGCTTTCCGTGTTGGGACGAGCCAGAATTTAAAGCTACTTTTAAAATTACTTTAGGCAGACCAAAAACAATGAACTCATTGTCAAATATGCCCCTTGAGAGAATAGATACACAAAATGATCGTGTTTCAACACCTCTTCCTGATTATGTCTATGACATTTATTCCGAATCTGTCAAAATGTCAACTTATCTTGTTGCATTTGTTGTCAGTGATTTTGTGAATAATTCTGATAGTTCAGTTTCAGTTTGGGCTCGTTCTGATACAATTCAATCAACTAACTATGCACTTTCAATTGCTCCAAAAGTTATAAAATTCTTAGAAGATTTTTTTGATATCAAATATCCTTTACCAAAAGTGGACATGGTTAGCTATAGATTTATCAAATTAAAATAAAATACTACTTAATATTTTTCTTTCAATAGATTGCAATTCCCGATTTCCAATTTGGAGCTGTAAGTTTATTTCAGAGTTGTAAAAGTAGATCTACTTTTCATATAAAATAAAAGTAGAAAGTAGATTTTTATATGAAACGTAGGTAAAATAGGTAGCTACTTTTACAACTCTGGTTTATTTTATTATCAATTTTAAATTTTCTTATGTACATAGGTAATTTTCTAATTTTTTTAGATGGAAAATTTTGGGTTGATCACCTTTAGGGAAACTGCTATGCTTTATGATGTAAGTTTTCTACCATTAATTATTAATTTTTATAATAAATATTTAAAATTATAGGAAGGAGTGTCAGCAATAGGAAAGAAGATGACAGTTGCTTTAATTTGTGCTCATGAAATAGCTCATCAATGGTGAATATGAAAATTCACAAAAAATAGGATTTTTAAAGTTAATTTTTCAAATTTTATGTAGGTTTGGAAATTTAGTTTCTCCACACTGGTGGTCAGATCTTTGGTTAAATGAAGTTGAGTATTTTTTTACTATTAAAATTAAATTTGGTATTAATTCAAAATTTCATATTATAGGCTTTGCAACATTCATGGAAGATGTAATCGTTGACCATATTGAGCCAGCTTGGAACAGTAAAGATCTTTTTGTAGTCAATGAACTTCACCAAGTTTTTAGACTCGATGCTCTTTTATCATCACATAAAGTTTCAGTTGAAGTTCAAAATCCAGATCAAATTAGTGAAATTTTCGATTCAATATCGTAAGTAATATTATGACGGTTAAATTGTAGACTACTGATTTTTTTTCTTGTACAGTTATTCAAAAGGAGCAGCACTTATTCGCTCAATGGAATATTTTCTCACAACTGAAGTCTTTCGACGCGGCTTATCGAATTATCTTAAGGAGTTTTCATATAGAACAGCGACACAGAATGATTTATGGAATGCATTGACAAAAGAAGCCCATCGTTCAAATGTCCTCAATGAAAATATGTCAGTTAAGGTAAGCGATATAAAAAACTGTTTTAAAAATTAAATATAAATTTTTGAATTTAAATAATAGGAAATAATGGATGGTTGGACCTTACAAACTGGTCTTCCCTATTTAACAGTTACTAGAAATTATGAAAATAACGAAATAACACTCGAACAAAAAAGATTTATTTTAATTGAAGCAAATTCTACAGAAGCCGCAACATCGAATGATAACGATGATAAAGATCCACTCTGGTGGATTCCAATATCATATACGACACAAGCTGAATTAGATTTTGATAAAACTCATCCATCGCAATGGATGCAAGCAACTCGAAAAATTACAATAGAAGAACAACTCGATGAGAATCAATGGATAATTTTTAATCCACAAGTTGCTCACTATTATCGTGTCAACTACGACTCACAGAACTGGAAACTCATCACAGATCATCTCAATGATCCTCAACGTTACAAACAAATTGCCAATGCAAATCGTGCTCAATTGATTGATGACTCAATGAATTTGGCACGTGCTGACATTCTCGATTATACTGTCGCTATGGATATGACAAAGTACTTAAAGCACGAAAAAGATTTTGTACCGTGGAAAACTGCAATCAACAATTTGCTATACGTTGACTCAATGCTCATCCGCACGCCTGATTATAATTTAATGAAGGTAAATTAGATTGCATAAGTGGCAATTTTCATCACAATTTGTGTTCACTTTGTCATACAAAAATGTAATTCAATCAACTTCACTCTTTTTTGACGCATTTCAATTTAACAGAAGTACTTTAGATCGAGAATAGAAAACATTTATGAACAGCTTGGATTTGAAGATCGTGGCGATATTTTGACGATGCTTAGCAGACATGAGATTTTAAAAGCAGCTTGTCACTTGGGAATTCCTGATTGTATTGCAAATTCTATTAAAGAATTTCATAAGTGGAAAATGGAAGCTAATCCTGACATTAATAATCCGTGAATTATAAAAGTTCATTACTTTTTGAAGAAATTCTTAATAATTTTATTTTTTAGCATTTCACCAAATCTTAAAATTGTCGTTTATTGCACTGCAATAAAACATGGAGATGAAGAAGAATGGGATTTTGCATGGGATCGTTATTTGAACACAACAATGTCAAGTGAAAAGGAATTATTGATGCAAGCACTTGGTTGCACAAGACAACCATGGTTATTGAGTAGATATCTTGAAAGAACATTAGAAAATGACGGCATCAGAAAACAAGACACATTCAGAGTTTTTTCAGCTGTTTCAAACAATGTTTGGGGTCAATCAATTGCATTTAATTTCATTAAAAATAATTGGAAGAGAATTCGAAATCAGTAAGGCATTCAACTTTTAAAAAGTTACCTATTAAATTTTTAAATTTTTTTAGTTTCGGAGTTGGTTCACCAATGAGTACATTGAATTCTCTCATAAAATTCGTCACGAAAGGAATGACAGATAAAAACCAACTCGATGATTTAAAGAGATTTGATGATAAAGAATTGAAACAAGGGCGCACATTAAAACAAGCGATTGAACAAGCTGAGGCGAATATTTTATGGTTAAACAAAAATTATAAGAAAATTGTCGATTGGCTAAAAGAGAATTCTGATTAAGTAAAATTATTAATTCATTGTATTAAAAATTTATAAGTGTGTACTTACATAAAAGAAAGTGAAGAAATATTAAAGTAATAACTTTTCGGTGTTAAAATATAAATTAGTCTGTAAAATATATAAAATTTTAGACAATTTCAGAAATTTCCAAGCACGCATCAAAGATTTTTTTCGACAGTTAACTTGTATATTAAGAATAATTTATCATATACAAAATTTTAAAATTACAATATTTTTATGAAATTCTTCTTTTTTAAATGATCTTTGAATATTTGAAAATTGACTTTCTAATGAATTAATTAAAATTTTTCTTCTTTATTAAAACTTAATATTTAAACTAAATTTTTAAAAATTAATTCTCAAATTCTCCAGTCATGGCTAAAAGTTAAAAATATACAATCAAATTATTTTCTGTTGATCCATTCAAGTCAAGCGATCCGCTTACATCATTTTTCTACAATAAAAATAAATAGTTATAATTTAAATCACGACATGTGTAAAACAAAATTTCTTTTTTTGTATTAAATAAAAATTGTCTCACCTGATGAAAATCTTCATGCTGCCAACTAAGCTTTTTGTTTCTTTGATGATCCATTCGGTTCATAATGTTTAAATCTTTTGTTGTATCGGAATTTGTAATTGAGTCTTTTTCGATATCGTCGCTGGTCTGTTGAGTATTGGTATTATATAAACGTCCACGATAATTGGCTCGCGATAAAGCACCAAGTGTATTTTGATGATTATGAAGATGATGAGCTTGTGCATCGAAAGTTGATCCAATGAGACTTGAAGCACCTGGTGATAAATTTCCTCCTGTACTACAAAAATTAAGCTGTTGCTCTTGATTGGTATCGCACATGTGGCTGTTCATTAATCGCTTTTCCTGACTAACGAGCCCCGCAGATGATTGCATTGAAGGTAAATTACTATGAATTTGATTTGATTTTCTAATAGTTCATGAGAAATATGAAAATGAAAAAAAAATATAAACTAATTTTAATCGTTTCAATTAAAATCTAATTCATTACCGTTTATATACATAAATTGAGATGAGAATAACAATAATAATGAAGGCAAGAAAGAGAATACCAAAAATACTGAAAAATGATGGAAGTCTTGTTTGCGCAGCTGAAGCTTCAGGATCCATGACGAAGGTCACAGGTACACTTGTAGATCTTTGACCCGAATCGGTTGCAGTTGCAATTAGACTTATTTCTGATCTCTTTAAATTGTGTAATGGCTCTTTTAACCAAATCATGCCATTTGAATCAATTGAAAATAATCCTGAATTTTGACCACGTAAATTAAAACTTATTTTATCACCAACATCTCCATCGGCTGCTTCAATTTTTCCAACTTTCATTGGTATCGTATAAGTATCATTGAGTGATTCACGAGATGGCAATTTGAAACGATAGAAAGGTTGGCGAAATCGTGGATCCCAATCATTTACATTGAGCACATCAACAATCACTTGACAGGTCGCATTATTTAACTGATCGTCAATTACCATAACATGCATGGTGTGCTTGACAACTTTCTCGAAATCAAGATGCTTCCGCAAAATTACATCACCATACTGACCAATCTCAAAATACTCTGCTTGATCTGGTTCAATAATTGAATATCGTAGATGATTTCGATCACCTGGTCGATTTGTTGGCAATGACAAAATTCTCGAACCAACGGGAGTGTTTTCTCTAACTGAGATCTGATGCTTTTGTTGAATAAATTGGAGCTTCGATGCATATCGATTGTCATTTGTGTTACTCGTCTCAGGAACCAAGTCATGCCGAAAATTATCTGAGCGCATTATATTCACAGTTGTTAGCGTATAACGATCTTTATTATCAATTTGTGTTGCTCTTACAACAAGAGTCGTCTTTTGACTATCGTATGGAGTTATGAGCTCAATTTCTGCTGATTTTGGATTAATTGAAAAATATTTTGCATCAGGTGATGATGAAGAAGAAATTGAGTAAATGATGTCAGCTTGAATGCCTTCATCTTGATCCCATGCTCTTATTGCTTTTGGAAAGACTTTTAATTTTCCAGTTTTACCATCTAGTGGAAATTCTGCTGAATAAGATTCAAATTCAAATCGAGGATTTTGATCATCAGCATCAATTATGAAGACTCGTAAAAATGTATCTGAAAATTTAGGTGGTGTGCCTTGATCTTGTGCTCGAAGTTTTACTGTAAAATTTCTTAATTTCTCAAAATCTAATGCTTTTTTAAGCTGCAAAGTTCCTTCTAAAGGATTCACAAAATCAACAAAATCTGAATATTGTCCAGGCAACACGCTATATTCAACAGTACTAAACAATCCTGGTTGATCAGCATCAACAGCACGAGCACCTTGTAATATTCTCGTACCAACAACAGTTGTCTCTGAGAGACTTATTGAATAAGGTGCACCTTTCCATTGTGGTGCATTATCGTTCACATCTGTTATTCTATAAAAAACAACTCCTTTATCATTAAATAAATTACCTTATACAGTACTACTACCTTATATTTACAGGAATCACAAAACTTGGAATACCATCAGCATGCAAACGATCACATACAACATTGATATAAACTGATGCTGGGCCACGTTCACCCTCTTTATCGAGTGGTGAAGTTAAAATCAAATCTTTAGTACCTGGTTCTATTTGTACAGGCGCATCACGATCACGTTCGCGTAAAGTTAAACGAATATTTCCATTTGGTGCTGGATTACCAATTATTTTTAATTTTCCAATTATTGCACCAACGCTAATGTCTTCACTCACTATAAAATTTTCAGCTGAACCACCACTTTCAAGATAACATCTCGAATCATGTCCTTGTGCTAATGTAAATGAAATTTTTAATAATATTAGAACAATTACTCGCATTTCATGCATTTTAATATTATTAAAAAAGTTCATGCTTTTGTTTTTTACGTTTCACTTTGCAGCATAACATCATTAACCCGCGAGCACATATAAGTGAATTTTTTGTGTGTGGTTTTAGAGGTGTCGAAAGTTTTTTATTTTCACAATTTTCATCAATTTTCTTTCAACATATTTTTAGCTGTCGGGCGGGCTTGTAATTTTCGCGCTCATTTCACATTTATCTATGTTGGTATTTCGATGTGCTTTACTTTTTTATTTTCAAAATCCAATTTTAATTTTTCAAGTTTCATAAACAAAATCACAAAATTATTCGTTACACAAAGCGATTTATTTATTCACTGACTGTGCACAAAATTTCTGATTTGATTGAACTGTGGACAAACAAGTCAAGTGCAGAGCGCGAAATAAATATCACGTATTAAATCAATTTTCATCACTCTTAGGAACGTGCAAAGTCAATGCTATGCTACTGCTGCTGCTGACCGGTGTAGTGTAAATATTTCAAAGAGAAAGCCATGCAGAAATTTCTCTCTCTTCTCATTTGGCAAGGCAGGAAAAATTTTCTTTAATAGCTCTTCAAAACAGCAACTCTTTGCCACCTTACATATGTATGGAATGTCTAAATTGCTTCAACATATGATCACTGCTTGAACTCTGAAAAAATAAAGAAAAAAATTCCGTGCATGTAGATGTACAGACGAAGAAATAAAAACTGAGTCAATTGGAGCTCTCCGTTTATTTCATGCTCATAAAGCGAGACCAAGTGACTTCTTTATTGTGTTGTGTATGCTGCTGTTGCTTCGTATGAGCTCTTTCTTTTTTTAATTGTTTTCGAACGTGTATAAAAAGTACTTTTGATTTCTAAAGCAGCAAATTATTGTTCTTCTTCAGTCAAATTCAACGAGGGGAAATCTCTATATTTTATATTTTTTTGCAAAACTACTTTAGTTTATCATTTTTCTATGATCTCATTCAAATGCATTTTGGAAAGTTTTAAAACACTGCACTTTTGATAATTAATTCATTGTCACTTTTACACCTTCAGTATTTATTCGAGAAATAATAAATTAATTAATGGCTTATGCAATAACAATATGTGTGTGAAACTATATTAATTATGATCTACTCTATTACGTCTGTTACAGCTTTTTCGTTCTGGTTCTATGAAAATACGTGTCATTGACAAAACATAAAAAAATGCAACGATCTGATCTCGTTTGTTTAGAATAAAAAAAATGTGATATATATTTACGGAACTAAAAGAATAAAATTAAAACTGGAACAATTTCATAACTGAAACTAACATTCTTCATGATGATGATGATGATGAACGGTTATGAATGATATTTATGAAAATTCTGCAATGTTTTACAAACAAACAGAAAATAAAAGTACATAAAATGATAAGCAGAACGAAAAAGACAGCGGTGAATTTTAATGAGATTTTCCACACTCTATCATTATTTCTTCAACTTCAACTTCTTTCCAAAAAAATAATAATGATTGAAGATCGAGCTAGTAATAATCCATATTGATTACTAAACCATTAATTTATTTACTTCTCTCTTTACTCTTTTTACGTAAAACTTCTTCACTTGTTGTTGTTTGTAACTCATGAATCACCAAAAAAAAGCATGAGAGAAAAATCACCATGTGTATCCAACAATTCGTTACGCTTTAGTAATTATTCAAAAAAATATATACACCAAAAACTCATGTGTCCATTTTATTTATACAACAATTTTTATTTTAATATAATAAAACTAAATAAAACTATTCGAAAGATGAGTGTAACACCAACGCCACAACCGATATTGACGAGCGCAGTTTCTAAACTGAATGGAAGAAAAAAAAACGCCGGGTGGAATGGAAAATCGCTCAGATTGAAAACTCTTCGTTTTTTGAAGTCAAGACTTCTTTTTATTTGTGGTTGGTTTTCGTTTTGCTATAGTAACATTCAAAAGAATAGTGAAAAATGACCAGTGACGGAGTAGGAAAATTTTTTTTTTAAATTTTAAAGGATCATAAATTTAAGGCTTTAACATTATCAGGATGGATTATGATATGATTTATGATATGATACGCCACTGGTTGCTTCTTCTCGTTATAGTTCGTCTTCAAAAAAAACGCTAAATAAAAAAACACACATTTGAAGCATTTTTTACGGAAATGCACTGAAGCGGAAACAACAAAAAACCAAAAGAGAGAGAAAGAGAAGAAAAATAAAAACTGAGTCAAATAAGCACGCTCGAATTAAAAATCGTGTAAACGAGCGGGAGAAAGAGTAAAAAGACATTTTGGCGGTTAAAGGAAGTTGGCAAATAACGAGACATAAAATAATGCTAAACATAAACGCACATATACTATATTTAGTAGCGAATAAATGTTATTCACCTTTCACTCGCGACAATAATGTAAATTGTGTCCATCGATCGTCCTGATTTTTCCCCCTTTTACTTCTGCTATGTCCTACTCACCCTCATTTTTAGAAGTAGTAAAAAATATTTCTTGCTTAAAGAAATTTTACAGGTTTTTTTTCTCGGTCAGGAACCACGCAACTATCTACATTTTATAATTATCATATTTGTTAAAACGGATGGACATAAAAATCATTCAAACAACATTCCTTCAACCGACAACAATTGAGAAAAATAATGAATCACACGACAAAGACATAAGAAAATGATGACTTTAAGTTCATATATTACTCACCTAAAATAATGTTAACTAATAAAATATTATAATATCACACAATGTCACAAAGCTCACACACACACAAAAATATCATTCTTTGATGTCTTCTGAATTAATTTAAATTAATTTTAATTTACTACGAAAATAAAAAACTTAAAATAGATTAGCAACAATAAATCTTTGTGAATTTAAATTAATTATTTGTCTCAACAACATCAGATTCAACTGTTTCACTAGAATCTTTGATTTTCTGTAATAGGTTAAAACTTCCGTATTTTATATGTTTATATGAAACGAATGGTATGTAGAATGCGCGATAAATTGGGTGCGAAGCTTGTGCATTAAGAAACGGAACTTCCTTGACGACATTCCATTCATCAGTTCTGGACGAATAGTTTGGTTCGAGTGGCGAATGCTTCTTTGTTTTGAGATCTAAATCAACTAGTAAATCGCAGTCGTTATAATCGAAATACATGAAAGCATTTTCGCGGTTCATGTCATTAAAGTAATTGTGAATAATTTGTGTTGCATTCTCTTCATCACTATAATAAGCTGGTAACATGCCTCGAAATTCTGATTTTAAAAATCGAATTGAATATTTTGTTGACGGTAAAAAGAAACTTGATGGATATCGATACCAATCCTTCCCTATGCATACATCCATTTTTTGTGAATGTGGATCTTCTAAATCTTCTCGTGCAGTGCTTAATTCCATAAATACATCCATAGGTGCATGATAGTTTTGATATAATGCCAAAATTCTCGATAAATTCAATGTCACAGATAAAATGACAAAAATCACTGTTATAAATGTTGTATGATTTAAGTAGTGTGTTGCTGTTGTAAACTTGACAATTGCACTTTTGATGCGGAAAAATAATTTTTGGCACACATCTATTGTAATTGCTCCACATAAGCTGACGAGTGGATAGACAGGAAATAGAAAACGTTCTTCTTTGTGAGGTTGAGCCATCATTACTGCAAGCCATAAATAGTAAGGACTGAGACTCACATAATATGGCAATGAGAGAGTTGATTGCTTGCTTTTTGATGGAACTAAAAAATGTGCAATTACAAGAGCAACAGGTGTCATGAGTGATAGCAACCAAATAATGTTGAAATTCAAAAATCCGTTAAATATGTAATATGAAAAAGGCTCAGTTCCATATAAATTCGGTCCTCCATCTTTCTTAAAAATATTATAGAAAACAATATTCAATGGAGCAATAACATTTCTTCCATAATATGAAGAATCCAAAATTATCATTGGCAATAAAACTGTTACACCAGAAATTATTGACCAAAAAATAAATGTCCTAATTTTTTTTCGTCTTATAATGATATCGTAAAGTATTGGTAACGAAATTAATCCAACGAATGGCCATCCGAGTAGCACTGATATGGCAGTAAAAAATATTGCTAATTTATATTGTTGATGCCACCATGCTGCAAGTGCTGCCATCGTAAAGTACATAGAAAATGAGCTTGGCAATAATGCGGCAGAAGAAATAAACATTCCCGCACTGAACAGTTGAAAGACCAACCATGACCTTCCAATATGCACGCCAAATTCACGACAAATTCCTCTGTAATGAGGTGAGAAAATATTCATTAGCGAGCAATGACATTAAATAATTAGTACTTACTTGTAGAAATAAACTTCTGCGACAGCACAACTTATGCCAAGTAACAGTCTTATAAAATAAAATAAAAGCATTGGATTGGGATCGAAAATTTCCTTGTATATATATGCTGGCACGCCATGAACAAGAAGATACGTGTATGATCTGAGAGCAAATTGAGGACTATATTCCCACGTTTGAAGACCTAAAATGTAGATGAATTTTGAGAAACTTATTAATCTTAATTAACTAATTTGTACCTTTATTGTATAATAAATAATGCAATTCTTCCCAATAATTATAAGTTTCATCACAATCACTTATTGAGCTCCAAATTGCGGCACAAATTCTTGCTGAAAGTAGAGCTTTAAAAGCAATTTGAAGCGTTGGAAATAGTGGAGGACGAACACTCACGGCAGCATTTGGATAAGAGGAACTTCTATGTGAAAATGAAAGAATAGAAAGAAGAAAATTGTGAAAATCATCATCTTCTTCATCAACGTAATCAATAGGAAAATTTATTTTATATAAACTTTTCTTCATTTTAATTTTATGATTCCAGTAATCACTCACCGACGACGAAAACTCGAAGATGTTCCTGATTTTCCCAACTTTAATGACTCCTTTCTTTTCATATTTTGTTAGAAAAATTAATCTTAAATAATTTTTCCATAAAATATCAAAATTAATTGGAAATAAACATGTGGCAAGATGACAAACTATAGCGCTTTTTGAGAAATTTTTATTCAACTGCTTTTTTGGGAAAATTTTTGCATGCATCTATGACATTTGTTTACATTCGAATGTTTTGTTTTGATTTTATTAATAAAAAAAATAAACAAAAACGAAATTTTAATTTCAAGTTAAAATAGACAAAATGTGATATTTTAAGTATTTGTGTACAATAAAAATAGCTTCATATTTCATCTGGAATTAGCTGAAAATTCAATAACGTATATAAAATACATGAAAAACCCTTGTAAAAAACAAATTTGTTTTTCATTCAACTTCAGAAAGATCTATGGAGTTATAGATTTTTAAAAAATTGCTATTTTTGTGCAAATATGAAAGCAAAGTGTCTGAAAAAGTCATAATTATCAGTGTAAATACTTGTTTATTAAAACATCAAATGAAATATCAAAAATCAAATTCTAACTAGTTCAAGAAAAGATTTGCAGAGAAATCATCATGATATTTACATTTTATTACTTAGCAGCAACTTCCTTTCAATCGTGGCGATTGAGATCAATTCATCAGAAGATTGCACGAGTTTTGGATAATAACAACTCGATCGTATTTCTTAAAAAATCTGATGAAAATAGTCATGGTGAGATTTAGGAAATACCAATCTTTAATTAAGATTTCTCGCATTTTCAGGAAATTAATAAACAATCAATAATATTGCGTAAATTTATTGTAGGCATGGCAACAGTTTTAGCGGCTTCCGAGATCTGCTCTAACTCTGGAGAAGCAGTTGTTCATGATTGCTTTTGGTCGAATGACCTATCACAAGCTATTTCTGTGACACCAAAACAAATTCTTTACATCAATCCTTTCATAACATTCCCAATTGCTCCGAATCTCATTCCATTCAGCTTTGGGAATACTAATATCCCAGATTCGACTAAAAATGATGTCATTCATGCCTTAATTGAAGCTGACCTAAATACACAAGAAAATGCGAATGCACCAGCTCTTGAGGTAAAAATAGCTTAAAAATTTATTGCATATTAATTTTCTTCTTTAATAATAAGCATGACTAACTAATCATATCGTCATTATAAACAAACATACGAATGCTATGCTAATAATGGTCTTATTAACACTTTACTGTCTCGTTAATAATAATTTCAGATTGAAGCTTTTGCGCATATGATTGCATGGAAAATTGATTCAAAATTATCGGTTCTAGTCAAGACAGATTTAAAGCATTTATCTCAATTAATATTTGCCACTTTTATTCATAATCATTATATTATCAATGATCAGCTTTCGCTAACACGCATCCAAACAGTAAATGTAGAGGGAGAAGCTCAAGATATCAATGAGATATTAAAACACTCAAAGAAAGACATTTTGCTACGCTCAAGTGAGTTACTTTCGCCTACCGATTGGGAGAAACATTTAGACGGAATCAAGAGTTTAGGAGTTCTTGCCAATCAAGCATCCGAATTTAAATACAAAAAGAATTTGACAGAAGGAAAGACTGGAGTTGTTGTTCAACCTGATTTAATTTCATCAAAGACTATTGAAGAAAGTCTGATTCGAAAAAATATAGCATCACCTGATACACCAAAAAAGAATTTTGTTTCACTTGAAAAGACAAACGAGAAAATTCAAGAACTGAAACAAGAATTGAAAAAGAAACATGATGCAACTGCTACCTCTACTTCATCTCTTTCGTCTTATGATTCTAAAAGTGTTGAAGCCATCATTTCACCAGACTCGCCGAAATTTCCAGTTACACCTTCGAAATCACCGAGCCAATCGATTAAAAGTAGAATTTCTAATGAACCTACTTCACCTAAATTTCCTGTACAATCTCCTGCTAAAAAAGCTTTCTTTGGTAACGAATCGAAAAGTGCAAGTCAAAATGATGTTAGAAGAATTTCTGATACGGCTAAAAATTTAGTTGATTCAGTCATAAAAGAGGCAAAGGAAATTCCTGATGTAGTTGATTCACAAAAAAAGATAAGTGAGAAAGTTGAAAAAGTGAAAAGTGATGTGAAAGAAGCAACAAAATCTTTTCTTAACAATGAACAGGAAAAGAGTGAAAATTTATTCAAAAGCGAAACTGTTGGAATGCCAAAGTCAAAAGTAGAAAAGACAATTTTTGAAGATAAAAAAGTGGAAGAAATTAAGAAAGATATCAAAAAAGAAGAGAAACCAGAGATTTTTCCAGTTAAAAGAGAAGAGATTAAAGAAGAAATTAAAACTTTAACTCCAGTTCAACAACAACTAGCCGCTCCAGATGCTCCAATCGCTACAAATCAATCTAAACATTATTCTCAATCAAACAAAACAAAAAGGCAAAAATTGATTGATGCCAAACCTCCGAATGTTTTAGTCTATTCAGACAGCACGACAACGAGAAACAATGTGATTAAGACCTTGGGTGGTATTTTAAAAGAAAACATGTACACAATTTATCCATTATCTGCACAGCAAATGCGTGAAAAGATTTGGTTAGAAAATACAACATTGCTAGTTGTATGTGGTTCTGTGAATGGTTCAGATATAAGCAAAATTTTCTTAGAATTCTTCTTTAAAGGCGGCAAAATCTTGTGCTTATGTTCTGATCTGTTGCGTCAAGTTTTACCAACATACCACACCGCTGAGGTAAATTTAAATTATTTATAAATAAAACATGAGCTTCTAATCGATAATGAATAAATTTCTTCATTCTATTTATAGGTACGTGAGCATGAACTAGTTCAATTTTCTTATGGACAATGGAAAAATATCAAAATGATGCATCACATTTTTTGCTACCAACCATCACCTGTTCGCAAACACTTTTCTCAGGAGAGTGATGAACCACCCAAAGAGAAACCATCAAATGCTAATCCGTAAGTTTTATTTAAATTATTTATCTTTCTGTTTTTCTTCTTTAATTTTATATTGGTGCATGGTTTTTAAATCTCACATCTTTGTGTCAGACATTTTTTTGCTTATAATTGCCAAAGCACAATTTGCTGCTAGTGGCTAGTGCCGATAATTTGATGCTTCTAAAATTGGTTGACACTAACTTTTATGCACACACATTTGCACCAATCACAAACGTGGATTCTATCAGTTCTATAAATTTCGCACCTTATAATCTCAATACTGATTTTCTCTAAAACTTTTGTCAAAGTAAGGATCAACTGATTACTGATAAAATATAGAATAGCATCCACATAGCAGCAAAAACTATGATACATAGAGTAATCCCTCATTAGATAACAACAAAACAACAATTTTGATGGCCGTTTTTGATTGTGTGTTTCTTTCCTTTTCTTATTTTCTCAATTCTTTTGTACTTTTTTTTTTAAAAATCAAATTTCCAAACTTTTTTGGCGTATCAAACAAAATTTTTTATCGTAATATAAAAATTTTCAAAATTAAAAAAAATTTGTAAAATATAACAAATGAGCTCAGACTAATAGTCTTACCAAGGTCCATCGAGCTAAAGGATGATGTGGGGCTCGTTCATAATGTGAATGTGCAGATATTGGGTACTGAAGACACTTGGAAGACACCTAGCTTGCTGATGGTTTATACTGATAATGGTGGAAAAATTGTTTTTTCTCAGGTGAACATAAAAAAATTTTTAAAATTTTTTAACTTTAATTTTTACCATTTTATAAATACAGATTCATTTGGAAATCGATCCATCTTTTTATGAAAATGATGAACAAAAATATCAAATTTTAATGAAAAATGACAATTTAAGACACGAAATTTTTGGTGATGTTTTAAGTACTCATCTTGGACTAAGCTCTGAAGATGTTTCCAAAAAGAGCAAAGAAAGTAGAGTAGAATTTACAAAAGCATATTTTTTGGGTCGTCATGAGGTATACAATAAAAATTTATTTAAATAAAAATATTTTCATAATTTTTTTACAAATTCAGTTAAAGTTTGAAATTCTTGAGCAATTGAAATCAAAAATGGAAGGTAACGCTCTTAAAGTTAATGGCCTAACAATGAAATTTTGTGGCAAGAATGATGATCCTCCAACTCCAGAGTCTTATATGTTACCAATCATGGTTCATTTGTGTCCTGATGACTTCTCTACATTGGATTATTTTGATGTAAGTATATTAAAATTTCTTAATGATATTTAATGATATTCAATAATCTCTTGCTTCTTATTATATAGACATTGAAAACTGAGAAAATTGGTCGATTGATGATTTATTCACATGTTCTTGAAAGTACTATGAATATGGTCAATAAAATAAAATATAGTCATGGAATGGCTATTGTTTCAAGAGTCATTTCTCAAGCAACAGGAAGAGGCAATAATCAAGTAATATAAAAACTCTTGCTTTTTATTCAATAAAAGAAAATTTTAAAATATATTGTTTCAGTGGTTGAGTCCACCAGGCTGCTTGATGTTCACTCTTCAGCTGCATATTTCTTTATCAAGTCCACTTGGTCAACGCATTTCATTAATTCAACATCTTGTCGCCACTGCAGTTGTTACTGGTCTGAAAAAAATTCCCGGCTATTCAAAAGTAAGTAAAAGAAAATTTAATTTGTTTTAACTAACATTTTATTTCTTGATCATTTATTTGATTCATCATATAATTTTTTATCATTTTAAATTGTTTTCAACATTCCATAATTTTTTTCTCTTTTCCAAATTTTCTCAATCTCAAAAGGTATATTTATTATTATTTTATATATGTATGTGTTGAGGGTTGTTAGAAATCTAACTTTTTTTTTATGGATATTCACAAATTGCATGCATTTGCTGACATGCAGTTTATTTAACTTATATACTTTTTAAAATGAATATGGAATGGGTATTATTTTTTGTTTGAGATCATTCACTTCAATTGATCTCTCCTGAATCAATGTGGTAGTCTTCTTACTAATTTTCATTTCATATATATCACGCTCAATTGAATTTGATCATTTTAAAGATTATACAAGTTTTTTCACATTTTTTGTTTAGGGTTTATCTTTTTTGAAAATCACTGTGCAACTATGATACGTTTATGAAATTTGGAATTTCTCCACAAAATGATGATTTGATAGAAAATTATATCTTAAAAATGAAACTTAAATATTGAAATGACTAGAAAAAAGTTTCTCAATTAACACACACAAGAGTTTGTTGTCTCATCTTGTGTAGACAATTTTTTAATGACATCATTTTTATGATAATAATCAACATAGTTCTATTCTATTATTTTTTCTCAAATGAATCAATTTTTTTTATTTTTGCAATCAATGCGCCAAAATTATTTTTTATCTTCTCGCTAATTACTTTTAATTCTGATGAGGAAAATCACAAATGTTTCTTTTTCAACAATTTATAACGATCAATTTCCACTAAAAATCATTTTTCAAAAACAAAATTAAAAATTTCTCTTGCTCTAATAATTCAAAAGAGAAATTTGTCATCATCGTCTCCAATAGATCGTTTATTTATAGTTCTTTATTATTTTTGGCACATCAAAAAGTCAAAAAAGTTTATTCATCTTTTTTGCTTTTCTTTTTTCAAAAAAAGTAAGTGTGTGTCTGTATTCTATGATCTCTCTTTTTTGCTTTGCACTTCTTTTAAAATTCTTCTCCAACTTTATTTTTCTTTCTTTTCGCTATTTATAAACATTTCCAACGTCAATTCTCAATTTTTTTTACTGTATTTATATTATATTTATATTCATTCAATAGAAGTTTTTTTTATTTACACAAAAATCATTGGACATTATCATCACATTTTTTGGTATCATGAGTATGTGATATAACCAAGAGCTACGTTTTATCTTTCTTAAATGAAATCATTTGTTGAATCAATATTCAATTGGTGGCGTATCTATCTGATAACACCACAAAAAAAGATTTAGTTCTTTCTACTTCACTCTTTGTTTTTTTGTTTAAAATTTTGCTTACAAGAAGAAAATGAAATTATGAGAAAAACTTACGAATAAGTTATTTCTTTTTTTTGCATAAAATATTTAAATATCCCAAACAAGATTTGATCCTTCAGTAGCAGCCACATTTTCGAGTACGCTGCCACGTTCCTTCTTCTAGAAAACCGATTCTGCTGATCGAGACAATTGAATTGGATGTGATGGTGAACGAGCAAGACGCTTTTTTGGCAAGCGCTCGAGTGTTGTAAAAAGTTTGTTAAAGTCTGGACGATCGTCAGCATTGAATGTCCAACACATCATTAAAATATCTTTGACATCACGTGATGCTTGTAAATTTGATAATGATTGTTTCATTCCGCGACCGACTTGCCAAATTACCGATTCTGGCGGTTGCGATTTAAAGGGAAATTCACCGCATAGTAATTCATACCAAATAGTTCCAAAAGCATAAGTATCTGAAGCTTTTGTAAATTGCAAATCCTCATTAGTAGGTCGATAGGGCTTTAAGTTGCGAATCAATTCTGGTGCCATATAGCAAAGCCAACCGTAGGGAATACCAAGTCCTAAATTACTATCGTACACTAATTTTGTTACACTAAAAAGTCCAAAATCAGTAATAATCACTTTCTCGTTCTCGAGGAAAATATTTTTAGATTTGAGATCTTTATGAACAATACCACGTCGATGTAAATAGCCCATTCCTTGTGATATCTGTTGAGCAATAAGCGTGGTTTTATTTAAATTGAATTTGTCACGTCGCAAATGCACATGTGTATAGAGAGTATTTCCTTTGCACATCGATGTAACAATTGCTAATCGAGGTGGTTTCATGCAAGCACCCATAAAAAGCACTAAATTCTCATGACGCGTATTTTTAAATATTGCTACTTCCAATTTGAAAGCTTCAATTGCATGCTCATCATCTAGAAAATCTTCCTTGAGAATTTTAACAGCAACATCTCCATGCCAATTTCCTCTATATACAGTACCAAATCTACCTTTTCCAATCATCGTACCCAAATTCAAATCATCATATGGTATATCCCATTCTTTCAATGAAAGACTATTTTGTCTCGGCCAAATACTATCACGCTCTTCTACTGATTCAAGTCTCGGTGTCATGCGATCTGACTCTGTACTCATTGTTTTATCACTCTCTATGCTTTGATGAGTACCTAAAGAGAAAAAAGTAAATTTCATGTTATGACTCACAAGTTAAAAAGACAATAAGAATGAAAAACTTACCGCTACTGTCAATGATACTCCCATTTAGTTGATTATCAATATTGTTATTTTGTGATGCAAATGAATGCTGATAATTGTTTCTTAAATACATTCCCGTGTTATTATCACTAGCAGAATTGTTACCAATCGTTTTGGAATGTTGCCCAGATTGTTGTTGTTCGAGCTCAGCATCTTCAATGATTGTATTTGGATAAGAAGAAAAATTGCTGCTATTGTGATGCGAATTTTGATTAGAAAGTGATGAGACGGTTGATGGAGATACTTCAGGAAAATTAAATTGCGATTTATTGGCTGGCGTTTGTGGTGGTATAGTGAGAAGTGCAGGACTTGAAGGTGATGAACTGTTGCAGCTAGAACCTGCTGAGCTGCTGTCATGAAATGGAATTGAATGCATTGGCGGACGATGACGAGTTTCTCGTTTGATAGGCATTAATGCGCGTGGTAAATTTGGCGATGCATTTGGCATCAGACCATCAGAATATAAGGTCTTTTTAAATTCATCGACAAATTCTTTCGGTAGACCACACGATGGCGGAACATTTGATTTGCAATCTTTATGGCAGCGATATTTACATTCGGTGCACTTGAAGCCAAAAAACATTTGCTTATTACACAGATCACAGGTACTACTAGTAAATTTGAATTTCTTTGAGAAACGATGCTGTATCATGTGACCCATTCCTCTGACAGGCGTGCAAGGCGAACGAGGTGGTGCTGATGTGTCACTAACGATAATAGGTGTTACCACACTATGACTGCTAATGCTGCCAGAAGTGCTCATTTCATTGAAACTATTACTATTTTCATTATTTTGTTGCTGATGATTGTTAAAGTCTGTTGAAGTTGTCGTAATTGGATATTTTGTTCTTGGTGCTGGAACTGGCACCATTTCATTGCTCGACATTTCAGAACTGCTCATTGCCGAGCCATTTTGCTGTTGCCATTGCTTATTATTTCCACCAACTCCACCATTCACTGATAATTGGGACTCATTTGATTTTGATTTGCTCATGCCATCGATATTTGAGTCCTCGCACGCGTCCAAAGAGTTTGTTGTGTTTGAAGTTGGAAACTCAGTATTATCATGATAATTATTATTAATATTATTATTTAAATTATTATTATTATTAATATTATTTGAAGTAATTGAAGTAGTTAAAATACTGCTACTGCACACGATACCATTATTATCCTGCTTCAGATTGTTAAAGTTCAAAATGTTATTATTGATATTGTTATGATGGATTTTCTGATTATTTTGGGCCAGCCTCTTATTGCTTCCTAATGATAATGACGATTGTGATGTGCTGTTGTTATGATTATTATGTACAGGTGGACTTTGTGGTGGACTCGGTGATAAATTAACAGAGCATTCCTCTGGTGAGATCATATTGAGAAGTTTATCGGACGATGATGTTAGTGTTCCAGTTGTCATTAGGCTTGAAGTGGAAATTTGTGTCTCAGGTGGTGATAACTCAACTGGTGATTGAATTAAATCATCCTGTTGTTGCTCGCTATTAATAATCACTGTATCACCCAATGGTCGACATGAACCTATAAAATAATCATATTTAGATAAAAATTTATCATAAATTAGAGTCTTAGAACTTACGATTATTTGATATTTTCGGTGATGTGCCCAAACGAATGTTATTGCGTCTATCCCATGAGTCCCAAAACATATCCGATGGTTCTGTTCCCGCCTTCAAGCATTGCTGATAACGCTTCAGATTGTTTATGGCACAGACTAAGCGACGTGCTTCGTCATTTTGATTACTCGTTACTAATATTGCACAAATATCATCGTCATTCATTTTCAGCAATGTTTCTAATGAATTTACATTCTGGATCACAGCATTTATTGTTTGCTGGCTTAGGCCAACAACTCTTAACCACTGATGCAGATCATCATTGTTTGGTGTGGAAGTGTTTGTTGTCGATGACGATGAACATGACATATCGAGACTCACATCCGATGAAGACATATTTTGTCGACTTAGAAGTAATTCACAAAACATTCGAACAAGTTTTGACTCGAGTTTACGCGTTTCCTGTAGTGTTAAGACACTTGTCGCACATTGCGTCCTCAAGCGATCAAGATGATCAGCTGAGATGTCGATTACTTCACGTATCGACTGAATTACCTCCAACCCTTCATCTGCCATCTTCGAATTTTCTTTGCGCTTTCTTCTTCGTAGCGTAAGGGAAAAAATTTTCTTTCCTTTTCACTCGCTCTCGCTTTTTTGCACAATAAGAAAAAAATTGGCAAATTTCTCTTCTTCTTTCCTTATTTTATCAAATTTAACTTTTGCACTACGATAATTACATTCATCTACATATGTTTAAAGCATTATTTTTGCTGTTTTCACTTTCTTTTAACAAGAAAAATAATATATTCACTGCCTTAACTATGCATATATATGTGTACAGACAAGTAAAAGATAAGAACAGCAATAATAGAACAAAAAATTTTTACTTAATATTTTTTCTAATGAAAATTTGACGTCTCATTGATAAAATAATAAATAAATTTTCTATCAATCGATTATCTAAGAACTTTGTGAACAGTTTTAAATTACTTTAATAATGCTTTAATAACATAACAAACACATTTTTGTTAAAAATTCATTTTTTTCACTTTCGTTCTAAATTTATTTTCTCACTGTTCTAATTTTTTTCTTCGTTTCTTCTTCTGTTATATCGCATATACTAAAAAATTTTTTTTCTCCTTACTCTCTCGAGTGTCGAAAAAGCTATAATGTGTGACATTGAAAAAATGTAAAGCTGTATAAGAGTCGACACTTGGTAAACTTTGTTGTTATTTGACTGACTGTCAGTAAAATATTGTGGTGAATTGCGAAACTTTGAAATTCACCACAGGTAGAAGAAAATATGATCAATGTTATTTAAGATTTTTTTATTTCTTAGGCATTGGATTTAAATGTTAAATGGCCGAATGACATTTATGTAAATGGTGAAATTAAAATTGGTGGATTGATTGTTAATTCTATAATAGAAGCGGATTCTGCAATTTGCAATATTGGTAATATTTTTTTTAAATAAAAAAAAAATCTGTCAAAAACTTTTTAATTCACACATTGCTTCTTGTTCAGGTCTCGGTGTAAATTTATCAAATTCAATTCCAACGACATGTATTAATGACTTAATCAAAGAATATAATAAAAAACATTCAGGAAATTTAAAGGAACTTTCCTATGAGAAAACACTAGCGATCATTTTCAACGAAATAGAAAGTATTTTGAACCGCATACAAGATGGAGATATAAATCACCTTTATGAGCTTTATTACGCTTGCTGGTTGCACACGTAAGTGAAATATTTTGGTAGAATACATTGAGTAAGGGTTTTAATTTATTTTCACTCTCTATTTAGGGACACATCTGTCAAAGTGCTCTCACAAAACGGACAAGAGAAAAATGGAAAGATCCTGGGAATTGATGAATATGGGTTCCTAAAGATTCGTCTCGACAACAACACCATCGAGTCAGTGCAACCAGATGGAAATTCTTTCGACATGTTGCGAGGATTAATCATTCCAAAAGCAAACTAAAGACATTTTTAGGCTTTCAAAATATTTACTTAGAATTCGAATACCTAAAAAGAAATTTTAGAAATTCCAAAAATTGGCTGTAAGCTAAAGAAATTGTTTACCATTTGTTGCTATTTTCTGTTATTTGTGCTCTACACTAGAAGAAAGAAGTATATGCTAGCAAAAAAATATTTAAATATTAAATGTTAACATTCTCAAACACACAATAATGAATAGAAAATGAAAATTTTTTGGGACATGAAAGTTATAAGAAAAAGGACGAAAACTGAAAAAATAACACAATAAAATATATAGGCAAAAGATGGGTATATTCTAAAAAATATTATATAGAGAATGAATGAAAAAAAAGAGATTGTTTATGTCTACAAACCATTGTTCCTTGTTGCTGTTTCTCTCTCATAAGATTTAACGATTCTACAAATGCTTCACAGTGAAAAAATTCATTCAAATTTGTATTTTTTTCAGATTTCAAGTCTGTCGGTCGTGCAATAAAAATGTAAGAATAGCACTCTATGTACCTTTAGGATATAGAGAAGATAAAAGATTTTGAAGGCTTTCAATTACACTCAAGTACTTGATAATTCTATTTATAACAGCATAAAAAATGTGTTTTTGCGAATGGCGCATGAAATTTTATTGTTGTCATTGTTAAGAAAATTCAACTGCCAATTTATATTTTGATTTATCCCGATTTATCAATTGTCATTTTAACAAGAAAAAAAATCAATTTCATCTACTTACCTACCGACTTTAATGATGTAACAAAAAACTACCTAAAATATTATACACTTCATTGTTAAATTTTCTCTGAAATGAAAGTAAATTTTTAATTGTGAAAAAAGAAATATTTAAAATGAAATAAAAACCATGAAAGGAAAGAGGAAGCGCAATTAAAAACACCGCTAGTTTCAAACTTTTTCTGAAATCCCACTTGTCTCACTTTTATTATGACTGCTTTTTTATAAATTCATTTTATATAATGTTTTTTTTATTCAAACTTTTCATATTATTTTTTAATTTTATTTTCACTTGCCCAAGGAATGTAAATTTTCATGATATTCTCCTATTTTAAAATTCGATGACATTTGATGATGTCAATATTTTTGTATATCTACTGAATAAATGAGATAAATGCCGTAATCAGCAAAATGATTGAAATATCATGAAAAACTAACATTCGTTAGGTTGAAATTTTCAATAAAAGTGTATGAAGAATTTTATTTTAAAAAAGCTCTTCATGCACTTTTATTATTTTTATTTATTTTGTGTTAAAGTTTCTGCTTTTTTTAAATTTGTATGCACATTAAAAACATCCTGAAATTTCATTTCAAACATGTAAATTGCATCGATGTAAATGAATGTTCGTTATATGAGCATTCAACAATACAATTTATCTTTCCAAATATCATCATTTCATTTTCTTTATTTTTGTTATGATTTTTTTTTTTAATAAATAACAACATTTTTTTTGATTTGGGCATTGTTTTTATATAGAGAGAAAAACTTTCCATAACAGTTAGTGAATTGTATTTTGTGAATGAGTGGTTCTCAAGAATTTCTTTTCTGGCATCTGGGAGAATTATTTGAAATCTTTCCTCTGGGGTTTTTTGTAATGTTGTAATGTGAGTGAAATTGGGTGGATCTAGGATAAATTTTTCTCCATTTTTGAATAATTTTTAACAGTTTTATATCATACAATGATACTATTTGCTCGTTTTAGAAATATTCTTCATCTTCTTTTTGATAAAATATTTACTTTAAATTGTCAACTTTTTTACTTTCAATTTTTTTAATTTATTTATTTTTGTCTATCAATTTTGATAAAATATTTACAAATACATCGATTTAGCATCCAATTGAAGAAAACTTGACTGACAGTGAGCTGCCACGTTTATAGGCTATCTTCTATCTTGCCAAAAAATTTCCCCTACTGGATTGACATCATTTTATTTATGTATAATTTAATTGAATCATATCATTTTATGTTTTTTGATTTTTTTTCTTCTTCTTCTTCACCAAATCGTATTTTTATATATTCAACATTTTTTGTTTTGTTACCCATAATTTAATAATTCTTTTTTATTTTTTTCGTTTTGTTAACTTGCTGTTTTATTCCTAGAGAGAATAAAAATGATAAGTTTAATGCGTTAGAAAAAAGATTGTATAATAATTTAAATAAATCATCATCATTGTCATAAAACTGAAACATTTTTATTCTTTTTCTAAATTTGGTAAATGGACGACATAAATTCATAATGTCTCACGCTCAAGTGAATCATTTCTATATCTTTGCATCCATCTGTTTTATCCCTTGGCCAAATTTCAATATCTACTGCATTATCAGCTTAAAGATAATTTTTTCTCTCTTTTCATTCGGTCTATATTTCTGCTTTGGCACCATATTTCATTCTATGATAAAAACTTCATGTGTATGAAAGAGAGTAGGATTATCTCTTTTTGTATATGTTTGTTTGTTGAGTTTCTAATTCAAATTGAATTTTAAGCTGTTGCCAAATATTTGAAATAATAAAAAAGGAAAAGAACATAATGCAAATAAAATTGTACAGTAGTAACTTTTAAATGATCAATGTTTCATAAGGCTAAAATACATCTGCTCCACTCTCTCTCTCTTTCACTGCATTTTTAACAGAAAAACTTTCTTTTTCATTAAGTTAACTTTTATCATAAACTTTACTCTCTTTATTTTCTTTATCAACAATGATTATAATCTTCATTTCTATTATCTAATTTCATAAAATGAAGAGGGAAGGAAGAAACATGGAATAAAATTTCTTTTGACATATGTATCAATTATAAAACATGTGTTAAAGATATTAAGCTAAATTTTTATGGCATTTCATCCTGTATCCCCTTTTCATATATATATTTATTTCACTTGACTAACATTTTTATACACATTCATAAGCTTTTATCACAAAATTAGACGAAAGCTTTCTTTCTGCTTTTATAAAATTAAATTTATGCTGATTATTTTTTCTAAAAAAATTAAATTATGCAATGACCGAACAAATTTAATTCATGCGAGAAGAATTTAAAATTAAATATTGTCATCCGTTGTTTATGTGTTTTCATTTTCGCTTTTTACCAAAAAAATTATTCCTAAATTCTCTTATTTATCTTTCGTGCGTCATAGCTACAAATTTTATATTTCTTTGAACTTTTTTACGTCTTTTTTTTTGTTTGTTGACTTGATTTATCAATCAATCATTCGACTTGCTGACTGATTGATGAACTTTTTTTCTCGAGAAGTGCACAAACAGTGTTCAGCGCTCAACCGTTTGAAATAAATTATCTCTTTTCATGCAAGTCAAGGCGCAATGTTTTATTTTTTATATAAATTATATTTTTTAATGCAACAAAAAAGTTTCTCTTATTATTAAAATGAGCACTGGAAAAAGCATAAGTTTTAACTCTCTGCTGAGATTGTAGCACTTGTGAAATGAAAAAAAAGTTTTATTCAATTTAAAAGCCAAATGGCACAATTTGACGGCTATAAAATTGAATACAAAATATTGAAATGTACAGGATGGCTCAACAGAGAGCAATTAAAGTTAAATTTCATTTTTATTAAAAACTATATGAAAATATATAGCAATAAAATTTTCAGTAAATTTTTTTGCAACACAGTAATTGATAGTTTTATTTATGAAAATAAGTAATAAAAGGCTTAAAGGCAATGCTTTATATTCATATGCTCTAATTAAAATTTATAATATTTCTGAACTAATTTTTATATTTTTAGAAAATTCAGAGAAAAATTCAAATATTTACATTGAATTCACTGTTTTTACTAAACAATTGGAAATTTTGTTTATTAGACAACTGTAACCCAAATATTTTAGCTAATTAAAATGTAAATTAATATAAATGTTTTTTTTTAAATCTCTCTAATTTAGAAATAGAAAATGAAAATATTTATTTAAATGTTTCTTTTATGATGAAGAAATAAGAAAAGATATAATTTACCTTAAAAGGTTGCTTTTTTCCTCGAGAGTGCACCAAACAAAAAAATTCTACTCGAGTCCTTTTTTCGAGATCACAAATTTCTCTTTTTTCTCTTTCTTTCATTCATGTTTGCCTTTTCTATCAAGATTTCACAAATCAAACAGCCACAACTTTGAGATGTGGAATCACTTGAGAGAAAGCAGGAAGAAGTGAGAGAGAAAATGAAAAGTCGACATTTTCGTTGGAGGAGGAAGTTAATTGATTTTTATCACGAGATAAATATGATTTATGAAGAGAGAGAGCTATGAAAAGTAAATGTAATTGGGTCACGTTTCATTACAAAGAACTGTCATTTCATTAGAATCGAAGCATACGCAATTTTAATCAACATAGACACAATTGTATCATCTTTTCTTTAAGTCACCACAAGAGGATCAAAATGATTTTCTTCTTTTTTATAGACTTACCACAATATTGTTTTAATGTCGAGTCAAAAAAGGCTTTTTTATCTTTGTTTGGAACAAGAGTGTGGAAAGGATTTCTGACTGATTGAATATGCTTAGCTTTAATGTGCAAGCATTTTTTGCGACATAGAAAATTGTAATCTTTGTGGATTTGATAAAACACAAAAGGATCAAATGTGAAATGGTCCAAGTTTTTTTCCTTTCTTAGACACAAATTGAGATTACAAAGATTATTGTTATTTCTTTCTCTCTCTCTTTTTAACTCGTTAACTTGCAAATCATTATTTTCCTCATAAGTTCATGATTCAATTGAGACTTTTTATGTTTGAGAATTAAAAGTTTTGAAAAGCCTCAATTTAGAAATTTTTTGCTTTCATTACAGACATTCAAAAAATATAATTTTTTTATCCATTCCCATAAAGTTTTTTTGTTCGTTTAAAAATGGCAGTTTATTCTTACTTCTGTTTCATACATTTCTCATGTTCCTCATACACATTTGTTTTATTTTATACATTTAATTTTAGTTTTTAGTTTAAGGTTAATTTTTATTTCATATCATTTTTTTAAAAATTGCCATAGTTAGTTATGTTTTAATTTTAGGTTCATGTTGAACAATCGAAATGTATTTCTGAATAATAAGTACATTGCTCCGATCTCACGTATGCTTTCACTTGAAAGAAACTGAAAGTGAGCTGAGGAATGCAAATGAAAAAATCTCACGCATTAAAAGGGATCTAGCTTTCACTGTTTTCACCTTTAAAAGAGCGAATGCGTGTGTATGTTGATCCACACACATGCGGTAGGCATATAATAAAAATATAAGAAGAAGGAGGCATTCATTCATCCCTCATTCTATCTATTTCACTTCCTCTGCCTTTTTCCTTACTTCTTCTTCTATCATCACCATAAAATTTCAAAAGCGCGCGCTAATACACAAACAGACAAACAATTTTTACGTTCTTCTCATTTTTTTTTTTTAAATGTATGTATGTGTGCAGTACGAGGAGCTTTAATTCTCATTTCATTTCATGGTAAATATTGTTTTAATTAATATTCAACACTAATTAATCCATTAATTTCGCACTTCATTCATTCGTGATGAAAGTGGATTTAGATTTAAACAACCAAATGAGATACATCTGAAGCGTATGTTGGTATAGATGGCTTGTGTTTAGGTGGCTTTTTATGTCGATTATTATAGATACTGTACTCATCACCGTTCAGTCGATGTCGGCCCATTGACAAATCTTGTGCCGACAGCGCGCCTGTATTCCATCCCATTGTCGGGTAACGATTTTTGTCGACGGCCTGACTAATTGATTTCGTGACTGAATTAAGACCCACATTATACTGTCTTTGCATTGCAAGCGACTGACGAAGGTGCTTCCGTTTCTGTGTTATTGTAATGAAAATAAAAATCAATAAATAAAAGAGGTAAAAATTTATCAATAAAGTGACGATTTTTTAATTGATAGACATCTATGATTTTCATTTAAAGTCAGTTTAGAAATTCAGAAATTGACTTTTTTTAAAAAAATATTATTTTTAAAATGTAAACAAAGAAAACAAAATAAAAACAAACAAATTTAAAATTAATTGGTAAAAACAGAGTTGTTAGGTGCGAGGTTGCGCGGAAAAAAAATTGAATTTTTTAAAAAAATTATTTTTTGGTTATTTAGTTATGATAATTATAAAATAGCATGGAAAAAATTTTTTTGATTTTTTTCAAAAATTTCGATTTTTTCCCGGCCCAAAAACTGTTTTTGAAGTACATTTGTGTTTTTTTTATGTTTGAAAATTCATAACTTTTGACCAGTTTATCAGAAAAATATGGTTGATACTTTTTTAAAAAGGTAATTTAAAGGTCTTTCTAACGATATATTATATGCAATTATAAACTTAAATCTGTGGTCACAAGAGCATCGTTTTTGATGTCTCTTCATGATTTTTTGAATTTAATTAGTTTGAAAATCCAAAAAAGCTTCATTGAAAATTATTTCAATGTCTTAAATAATTGATATGGATTAGTTTTATACAAAAAATTTAAAAGTTTTTTTTGAAAATTGATTCCCTACTAGAGTACACGCCCTACACCATGTGATGCCGGTCTAAGAAAGTCTTCTTTTGGAAAATTTAAATTTTTTAAATTTTTAGTCATGACACTCATAAAATAGCATGGGAAAAATATTTTTTTGATTTTTTTCAAAAATTTTCGATTTTTCCTGACCAAAAATCGTTTTTAACATGCATTTTCGCTTATTTTTGTGTTTGAAAATTCATAACTTTTTACCAACTTATCAGAAAAATATGGTTGATAGCTTGTTAGAAAGATAATTTTAAGACCTTTCTAACAATATATTATATGCAATATATAAGTTAAAATTATGGTCACAAGAGCAACATTATTGATATTTTATTGTGGTTTTTTGACATTTAATTAGGTCAAAAATTCAAAAAAGCTTCATAAAAATTATTTTAATGTCTCAATTTATAATTTTGCATTTTTTTTACTCAAAACACACAAAGTTTCTCCATTGAAATAATTTTCATGCAAGTTTGCAAGCTCTACACTATGTGCTGCCGGTCTGAGAATGCCTTTATAAAAAATTTTTTTAAAATTGCTTTAAATAGCTTTAAAATGATAAGAAATGTTAAAATATGCAATAAAATTGATTTTTCAGATAAAATTTCAGTTTTAAATCACAACTTAGGTTTAAGAAAATTTAAGAAAAATTGCTATTTTTAAGAAAATTGTTATGCACTTTTCTTTATAAATGTCATCTGAAAAATCAATTTTATTGCATATTTTATCATTTTTTATCATTTTAAAGCTTTTTCAAGCAATTTTAAAAAATTTTTTTATGAAGGCATTCTCAGACCGGCAGCACATGGTGTAGAGCTTGCAAACTTGCATGAAAATTATTTCAATGAGAAAACTTTGTGTGTTTTGAGTAAAAATAATGCAAAATTATAAATTGAGACATTAAAATAATTTTTTTGAAGCTTTTTTGAATTTTTGACCTAATTAAATGCCAAAAAAAGACAAAAAAATATCAATAATGTTGCTCTTGTGACCATAGTTTTAACTTATATATTACATATAATATATCGTTAAAAAGGTCTTAAAATTATCTTTCTAACAAGCTATGAACCATATTTTTCTGATAAGTTGGTAAAAAGTTATGAATTTTCAAACACAAAAATAAGCAAAAATGCATGTTAAAAACGGTTTTTGGGCGGGAAAAATCGAAATTTTTGAAAAAAATCAAAAAAATATTTTTCCCATGCTATTTTATAATTATCACGACTAAAAAACCACCGGACAGATTTTTCCGGCAAAAAAAAATTTTTCGCACCTCGCACCTTCGCACCTCAGGTGCGGCACCTTTTGAGGTGCGGCACCTCCAAAGGTGCGGCACCTAAAAAGGTGCGGCACCTCAAAATGTGCGGCACCTCAAATTTTTTTTAGGTGCCGCACCTTTTTTCGCACATAACAACTCTGGTTAAAAAAATATTTAAAAGTTTTGTAAAACTCCATGTTTTTTATTAAGCAAGAATCATTTAAAATAGATTTAATTAAAGCTAAATCGTATCAAATATTATTAATACCAAAAAAATTACCAAAATTAATAATTAATTCTGTGTTATTCAAAAGTAAATCGAAAATTTTACCTCAATTGTTCCTCTCCATTTGTCTGCCGCATGTCTGGCGATTTCCATTCGCTTCTGTTTCTTTATTTGATGCTTTTTATATACAACTTCAATAATTATCAGACCAACGCCTAGAATGTGTGTGTGTGTGGGTAGAAAAAGGGAAAATGATAAAAATTTAATGAATATTTATTCATAATTACTAATTCATCTTCTCATCCTTTCTCAGTCATTCAACAACATTTTATTGTTTCACTGACAAGAGAGAATTAATTGAATGAAAATAATTTTTATGATATAATCATTCGAGGCCTATGTGCGTTTCATTACCTCCAATAATTCCCGCGCCGACCAATATAAAAACGCCAGCCATATTCTTCAGGCCTAGTGTATTTGGCGTTTTCTCAAATTGTTCGCATTGCTATGGAAATAATTTAGAAAAATTGTTGATTATCAAATGGGTCAATAATTTTAATGGCGTCGTTTTTGTTACCTGGATATTCCCATGGAAAATCCATTCTTTATCTAATGCTTCCATAAAACCACCTAAAGATAGATTTAATTTTTTTGAGATTTTTAGAAAATTAAAATAATTATTTCATTCGAAAAACTTACTTTCGTGAAAATCTAAAATAGCTAATGTAACAGCGTCCGTCCAAGGACTTCCTTTTTGTAGACCAATTCCATAACCACTTCGTCCAAATAATTCACCAGCAGTTACAAGTTCACAATCTTTTGCCGCTTCATACTCGAGTCGTGATGAATCCCAAATAAATGCCATCAGTTTGCTTTTGAATTATGTAGAAAAATTTTCGATGAAAATTGAATTTGAAATTGAAAAATTGTTTAGCATCAATCATGATGTGTCAATAAAAGAATTTACCCGTCTTTTACATCCTGAATAGCCTGTTCAGCAGTATCATAGTTGTTCGCTTCCATCGTTCTGTACATATTTGAAAGCTCCACTTGTCGACGGAAATACATGTCAACAGCTGAGCCCTTCACTGTTGCACACGTCAAATTTTCCATTGTATTACGCAGACGTGCGTCATTTATACCCGAAAGTTTAGTTTTTGGTCGCTCCAAGACGAGAAAGGCAGCGAGGTTGGCAGTATATGAAGCAACAATGATCATTGCAAAACCAGCCCAAACCATGCCGAGCACGCGAGCTGAAAAACTTCTTGGTGTTCCTTCACCTATGCCACTATTTAACAGCACACCCCATGCAAACCAAATAGCTGAACTCAAATTTAAAGCATCTTCCTCTGTTCCATCGTTGTTTAACAGCTTAAAACGGCCAAAGGGCGAAAATCTGTATGGAAATTTATGGCAAACGAGATAAAAAGAAAAAAAAGAGAAAGCTCAAGCGTCAGACTAAACTAATCTAGCGTCAAAGCCAAAAATACATGTGTACAACAGAGACATAAAGCATGAATGTATGACATATATGTCAGAGTGTATGATATGATATGAAAATCGGCTTTTTAAAATTTTTATACATTTGAAGTTTTAAAAAACCGTCAAATTTTTTCTAAATTTAAGAATTTTTTGAAAATTTTGTAAATTTTTGAATTTCAAAAAATCGTTAAATTTATAAAAATTTAATTTTTCTAATAAAATGTGATAAAAATATGTGCTAACCTATCCAGCAGATAGAGAACTAGAGCCACAACATGAACCGAAACCATAACGAGAATCCACAGGGTATTGCTGAATGGTTGCAAGAAACTCACGAGAGTCGAACTTCGTGATGGCTTCTTTTCCAATATCGTAATGCCCTGGTATTTAAACGGTTTCGAGAATTCAATGAATTCGGCTCTTTCTGGGTTAATTGTCAATGGTGCGACAATTAAATCAGCTCGCTCAGCAACGAGCTCACCGATCAGTCCTGTCCATTCTTTTTTCACTCCCATTGTGCTGGACAAGTTTTTGATTATGTAATGACCAAATTGACCATCAGGCGATAATGCTGATTATGATTATTATTATAATATACAATCCAGTTGCATTTTGCATGTTTGAAAAAATAAATTAAAGAAAAAATTATTATTTTCGCAACTATTTAAAAACCTTTTTGATGGTAAATTAAAATACAAATAAAAAAACTCATTTTAATTCCAATTCGACCTCTCAATTAAAAAATATGAGCTCATCATTCACTTGCCATCAAAAAGGCATTAAGTGGCAGAAAAAAATAATTAGCAAAAATTAAAATGTTCATAAGCACCCAAATCGTATGTGAAATTAATGCGATGTGATAATGCTTTAAGCAAATCTATGCAATATCCACGACAGCAATAATCCTTTTCTGTGAGTGAAATTTTTTGGTTAAATGTAATGAGATTTTTATGGAAAAAAGAGAAAAAAGAAAAAAAAGAGAGAAAAAGTTTCAATTAAAATAAATTCCTTTTTCTAAAATTTAATTTTATTTTTCATATCATAGGATGGATAGATGATGAGATTAAAGTTTAGTTTATTTTTATTATCATCGTATAAGAGCAAGCAAGCGAGAGAGAGAGCAAGTGAGAGCAAGCAAGCAAGATGAATGGAGCAAGATAATCGAAATGAATGCACTCATTCATCCACTACTGATGTTGAAGTTGCTGCTTTGTTTGTTAAATCGCTTTACTAGTTGAAATCTATTTTTCAAAAAATGAACTTAATTCAACGTTAAATACTCTAATTTTAAAAAAAATATTATTTTAATGATTTTTAACAATTTAGGGTAGTTTTTAGAGGTTTTAAAAGTTCTCGTTGGAATTTAAATTCCATTTTTTAATCAGAGTATCTACACCTTGAAATTCACTTACTCGCTTGTCATGACAACCGAAATATCATAGTATAATAGAAATAGCAATAATATTATCATTATATCTAGTGACTTGGCAAAAAGTATGCTCTCTCTCTCTGTGTCTTAAAATAAATATGACGTAATGAAATCTCGTTAATTATCCCCGAAAGCACATGAAAAAGTCTCATAATTCAACTAATTAAAAAGGTTGAATATTTTTTTAATGGTTGAATAACCTTTTTGCGTGTGGATTCAGTCAATCATCAGTTGTTTGTTATCCACACCATAATAAAAGATAAGACCATCAATCAAATAAATAACTTTTACCAAGAAAAGGAAAAGTAAAAGTTGCATGTTAGGATAGAAGATAACTAAAGTGAAAGCGATAAAATAACAAATAAAGTAAAATTATTTGAGTTCTCATTCTTTTTCTTATTTTCCCTGCTGCTCGTTTGACGGTCGTTTCGTGAGCAGTCAAAATTAAGAAGCCTTTCATCTCATCATCTACGTGCTAGAGCGCGTGAATAGAAAGTGTTTTTGAGGGAGCATACTGCTATTGATGCTGTAAAAAGGAAAATGGAAAATTTGTGTGCCCCACCTCAGAAAAAATGAGAGCATCACTGTCAACATTTACTTAAATTTTTTACTCACCATTTCCATCAGTTTTATTAAAGAGCGGGCACTCAATTTCATCATCCTCACATTCCGGATTTTCTTCTGTTACTTTTCGTACATAGACAAAAGGTTTTTCTTCAATTGTTAGCACCTTCAAATGTGTTGGTATAAAGAATCCTTCCGGTTTCTTTTTCACTTTACCAGGCCAAATTATTTCACTATCATTGATTTTTAAACGCATTTTTTCCTTTTCCTATTTAAATGAAAAGAAAAATATTTGATTAAAATCAAATTATGTAAAAGAATTTTTTTATTGTGCTAATTTTACTGTTCTGTTAGTTAAATTAAGTATGAACAATTAAAATAAATTTATTCTCATGGAAATTTTTTATGCCCTTAATTTATTGTTGACTGGTTTTCCCTCGTAAATGTCTAGAAAGAGCATTTTTGTATATAAGTTGTGATAGCAACGGATGAAAATTAAAAATTGTGATGGTGAATGAACTAGAGAGCAAGGAATTGTTAGAAGTCGGTATTTGCATGCATCAATGGTAGTAGGAGGGATTTATTTTATACAAAAAGAAGAAATTTTTGTCTTGAAAAATTCAATGGCTTTTGCCGACATTTTTTTGTTATTTTTAAAAATATCTAATTGTTTAAAAATCTGCCTGCCAAATTATCATGAAATACTTACATTATCAAAAAAGAAGCTACCAACAACTTTCATTCCACCTTTTTTACCAATATTTATTACATCATATTCGGCATTTATTCTATCGCCGGAGTCATCGAAGGCCTGTAGAATGAAAAGAAGAAAGAAAAGGAAAATGATGAGCGGTAAAGAGCGGAAGTGATTGAAATGAGAAATTTGTATTAAGAACGATAAGTACCACTCGACCCGTTTTGCCGTTGATGTTACGCGACTTCAAGTAGTGAAAAAGCTTCCGGCCTGTCTCCCAGAAGACGCCTGAGTCATCGCAGTCTTTCGGCGCTTCCGTAATCGACTCATTCAGTAGCATATCCTTTAGTGCATGTGCCAATACATAGACACTATCCTATATATACATAATAAAATGATTATTATAAGGTCGTGATGTGGAAGTGGTAAATTGAAAATTATTTACGCTCCATTATTTCAAGCAAATAATTAATTTAATTATCTGGCGTGTACGTCGTATGAAAGTTTAAGTATATGTTCATACATAAAAGTTGTCTTCTTCTTTTCTATTTCTACATATTTCTCATTTGGGTGAGATTGAACCAGCAAGAGCAAAAACGTTACACTATATAGCAAGCAAGAGCATAATTTCTCTGCATCTTACTGTCACGTGCATTTGCTTTCCACTCTAGCTAGTGTACAAATTAAATTCTTGAATAGTTTACATTTTATTCTTTACTATGAAATTGTCAATATCCATAAAAGATTTTAATTTTAAATTTAACTCTACAGTTTGTTCCATTTATGCAAATGAAATTTTGACAATTGTTGTATCATTTGAAAGAGATTCTATTTATCGTACACGCCAGTTGTATTAACTGTTAGAAACGTGATTATAATGCATTGTTCTATTGCAAATTAGTTTTTTTGCTTTCAAAGTTTTAATTAAGTTTGCTTTATTTGAGAAGTTTAATATGATAATAAAATTAAGATCAATTTTTTTGAAAAAACTATTTATAAATTGATCTTGATCTTAAGATCAATATTCTTTTTTGTAAATTTTGAACTGATCTCAAATTTTAAAAATTGATCTTATGATCTTTATATTACAAAATTAAAACATTCTTTTATTTCTTATGGAAATACATTAATTAATCACGTTAGTTGATAAGT
Organism: Polypedilum vanderplanki; assembly: GCA_018290095.1. NCBI lineage: Eukaryota > Metazoa > Arthropoda > Insecta > Diptera > Chironomidae > Polypedilum > Polypedilum vanderplanki. Next base: position 17,846,664 of record CM031381.1, on the reverse strand, counting down.
ACACTAAAATCACACTCAATTGTCTTACTCTGATATGATCCGATTCATTGTCGTTATTCAGCTTAAGGCCCAATGTTCCAATGGGTGTGTTGTTAGCGAGCAACGCCTGTTCTGTTACAATCCAAACATGACCCGCTTCTGTCATATTTTCAACAGCCGCATCTCGAAAAATTGTAAAGGCATCGTCCTTACTGCATGTTAAAATTAAGAGAGAAGGAAAAAAAAATGTTTAGTTAGTGAGTGTTACAAGCTGTTTCTCTTTTCGTCATGATGATTTTTGTGAATACACACAATAGGGAAAACATTTTCATTCACTTGATGTACAAATTTCATTCGTATATACACTCAGAGAAAAAATTTACTATTCAATAGTTAATTTAATTATTATAATAGTAAAAAAAATTATTTTGCTTTTGAAATAAAATTGCTTTTTATTCAATTGCACTTATATGTAATATTATATATTATATTTATTTACAAATAACATTAAATGACAAAATTTTTAACAAATTTAATTACATAACAAATATGAATTCAATGAAAAATTCTTAGTCCCAAAAATTGTTTTCTTGAACTTCCAGTAACTCAAAGGTTTCAGTTTATCTCATCTGAAATTGAAATATAAACTTAATAAATAATCAGTTTAGTATATCATCACATATTTTTACCTTTTGTGCTGGTTTTAACTCTTCTGATATATTTTTTGTTTGAAATCTGTGAAATAAAATATATAGTTCATATGAAACCTTAAAATTAATGGGATCAAATATGATTATACTCACGCCTTTATATCAATAATTTGTGTTCTGATCAGCTCTTAAATAGATAAATTAAATGATAAGAACTGAAAGAAAAAAGTATGAAAGAGAGAAAAGAAAATTTAAATTTTGCAAAAAGTCTTCAAAAAATTAAATGCCAAATAAATATTTTATAAATAAAACTTTTTACCTGATTTAACAATCAAACTCCACACAATTACAGATCCTTGTTATGTGTTTAATTCATTTTACAAATATTACCACTACATTTCACTTCACTTATTGATTTTATATAATTTTAACACTCAACACATTTAATTTTTCTCACAATGTTTATAAAATATTTAACTATTGAACAGGTAAATTTAACTATTTTCTGGTAGGAGCTACATTAACTATTTTATAGTTAAATCTTCCATACATTTTAACTATTGAATAGTAATTTTTGCTTTTAACTATTCAAGTTGTTAAAATCAACTACAAAAATAGTAAAAAGAATTTATTATTCGTATAGTTAATTTTTACTAATAATAGGTAAAATCAAAATATTTTTTTAATTATTGAATAGTTGAATTTTACCATAAAATAGTTAATTTTAATTAAAAAATAATTAAAATCAACTATTTTATTGGTAATTTAGCTAGTCGAAATTTAACTAGACGAATAGTAAAAAAATTTCTTTGAGTGTATGAAAGAGTGAAGCCTGAAATGGTCGAGATAAGGCAAGAGGAAATTACTACTAACATTTGCGATATTACTTCAATAGCAGGAAATACTACTCATAAGCAGTTAAGAGATTTGTAGAAAAAAAATGATTGAAAATTTTATTATTCCTTTAAAAATTTAATAAGAGTTTTGCAATATGAAATTGCTTATAGCATTCTCTATTGCTGCAACCATTTACAAAAGGAAATTGCTCTGGTTATAATCATTCATTTGGAAAGCTTTGCATTGCAATCACAACTCGTAAAATTTAACATTTATATTCATATAGAGAAGTTCATAGAAGGATTCATTCTTTTTTTGTGCTGATAAGAAGCATCCAAGAATTGAAATTTACATTAAATATAAAAGCACATTAGCGTCATTCTTACTCTTCCCCGCACAGTTTATGCAATTTTTCTTTCTCATCTTTTTCACTCAAGTTGGGAGCTGCCATCTCATGCATCCTCGTCTGTGTGTAGATTGAAGTGTTTATTACTCTTATGATAATAAAAAAATGTATTTAGACGAGCAGAGCGTGGAAAGAGAATGGAATATATATGTGAAGAAGTGAGTATTTACACAATTTTATATAAACATTTTAATGGTGTCGAGACAGCTGAGAAACGGTGAGTGCTATTTTATTGACTCGATTTGTGAATTGAGACTGGCTTGTCTTGCAATACAATTCAACATTTTAAGCGAAATTGAATTCAAGGCAAGGAATTTTTAAAATTTTCATTTAAAAAAAATAGATTTCAACGGACATTTGAAATTTTAAAATATTTTAAAAATTCTGTTATATTCAAAATAAATTTTTGAACATTTTCAATTTAAAAATCTTGAAAGAATTTCTATTAATGCATAACAATGGGATGTTTTCAGTACTGCAATATGATCTATATTGATACCAGTTTTCTCAAACTTCCATCATTTTTCGATCTCTTTCTTTAGTGAAATCTTTCACCTACAAATAATCTTTTCTGATTATGCGTATAAATATAATCTTTCATCCGCTGATATAGCATGTACAAATAGAATAAGAGAGCAAATATTGGAAATAAATAAAGTTTTTCGTTTCAGCAAAAGCATTGGCGGCGGCATCAGTGAACGCTAGATAAAATATTGCGGAAGATGAAAAGGAAATTTCATTAATTTCCTGATTTTCCATAATCTGCCTCTTTCTTCATTCTTACTCAATGCAATTTGCGAATATTCCAAAAAGAATTTTCAACAATTTTATGATTCTATGATTAAACTATAGTTTATGCTATGATATAGCACTGAAAAATGATAGCAAATAATGATGGAAATTGAATAAATCCCAATAAACTCATTAAGTCAATATTTTGCCTCATCCACTTTGTAAAGTAATGAATTTGATACTAATTAATGTCCAATGTATTCGACCTCAGCCCAAAATTATCTTTTTATCGTGTGCGATTCAGTTTTAGGGCTATTACAATTATTCATTACTGTCAAGAGCTTTAGAAAGTTTTCATGTATGTCACAATAAATTTTCAACTTTCAACAAAACCATTTAAGATGAGCCCAGCTTTAAATCTTTTTTGGTCCCTCTGCTCCTCCCTCGAATAGAGACAAGTGTTAAACCGAAACATCAGTTTGAATAGAATAAAAACTTTTTTTGCGTCCCACAATTTATTTTTAATTTCCTTGAAACAAAGAACACCAAAAAAGTTTGCAGCCCGAGAGAGATTTTTGTAAACATTGCCAATGACGTCAGAGGAAAAAGATGATTTAGTATAGGAGATAATTGTATTTTACACACACTATATACTAATCATAGTCATTTTGGTTAGTTTTATTTGCTCATTTAGTATTGATTAACAATAAAAACATTGTTAATTCTTATCACATTGAATTTTAAATTAAAAATCATTTATTACTAAATTTAAAGTTTGTAGATTGTAAATAAGTAAAAATAAGTGATTGTTTCTGGGTCAAACAATGATGAGTAAAATAATAATAGTAGCAGGTTGAAAAAGCTTTTTTTATGTGTACAAAAAGAATGAAGAAGATTCAGATGATGGTGATACCTAAGCGGCTTATAAAATGGAATGTCAATGCAAAAATAAAAAATTCTTTCTTTTTACATTTAGAAAAGAATTTAAAAGACAAAAAAAACTTTTGGGATGGAAAGTAATTGAAACCAAAATCTCATTAAATCCCATCGCAAGCTCGATTTGGCAGTAGAATTTTTTTGTTTACTTTTACAATTTCCTTTTACTTACTTTGCATATAATAGATAAACGCGAGACTGTGCTGACTTCAATTCCGATAAATATTCAGTAAAACTTTCCAACTTTGGCTCAAATTCTACAATTGACTCAACATTTGCACGAACATCAATATCGTCGTAATTTGTTTGCGATGTTGTCTGAAAGCGGCCTAAAATCGCTCGACCGTCAGTGTCAGAACTGTGAATTATAATCACCTGTGCGTGTTGATCATCAAAATCAATGGAAAGATAAACGAAAGAAAAAAAATAAAATGGTTAAATTTTATTAATTTGATAAAAACTTTTCTTAAAAGATGGAAAATCTTTTATAAAGATTTTCTGCTCGTTTGCTGTTTATTTGTTTGCTTAAAACTAATGAGATGAAAGGAAAGACACACGAACGCTTGCTTGATGAAATGAAAACAGAAATAAGAGGGGTGAATATGGCACATAACTGAATTTCTTTTCTCTTTAAGAACAAAATTTAACAGATAAAAATCAAAATAATTCTATAATTTTTTCTTTGATGCGAGAAGAATAAACAAAAAAAAGAAGGAAAAATTGAATGGAAAAAAGATTTTCTTCTTATTTCTGATTCAATGCCAATGCAAGAGAGAAAAAGAAAAAATGTGTCGTCGTTGACGACGTTTGTCATCATTTTCACGCAAACAAACAGAAAGATTGGGAAATTAAAGGGAAACAAGAGACAAAATCAGCAGATTCAAATTTTTTTCTTTTTTCTCGTTTTCTTATACCTTTGTGTATCCAAAATGACTAAGCATTTCAAGCCATACGTCCGCTTGATGATAGTATGGCGGCACTGTCCTCAAGAAAGAAACATGAATATTCTTATCAGAAAATGCTGCGTCACGCGATGAAATCCCTATGACTGGTATCTGATAGAAGCCACTCGTATAACTCACAGCAGCTGGCGATAAATCATGCCCCGATGAGTCGTCATGCGACACCACAACCGCATACACCCGCTTCGATATAAGATGTTTGCAAACATTTAAAGCTGTTTTAATGGGATTCTTATCTATTCGTATTGTTTTATCATAATAAGTTGTTCCTCGTGGCACATACGCTTGTACATAATTCAATGTCTTAAATAAGATGAAGAAGATTGTTATTATTAAGCAATGTCATTACAGATGATGCTTCATTTTATAGTAAAAGCAATTATTTTTATTGTTTAGTATATTTTTAAATGTAATTTTCTATCTATTGAAAATTTCAACTATTTATATAATTTAAATATGTTTTTATTTCTTTCTAATAAAATGATAGTTTTAAGTTCTTTAAATCAATATAATCTGTTTCAATTGTTCTATATTTAAAATTCCGTGAAACTTGATGATTTTCAAGATATTATTTTTGGAATTTTCGAATGCTTAATTAATAACAAAATATTTCTTATGAAATATAACGCTTTTGAAAATAAGTATTTCATAAATCACCATGAAACTGAAATACTAAAAATAAATTCCCATGAAATTGTCTCAAAATTGAAAATATCCCTATAATCCTTGCCTTTTCAAATATTTACTAGGCAATTCAAAGAAAGCAAGTAATTAAAGAGGATACTTTCATTAATTCACGATAATTCATTATTCACAAACTTTTATCCTTTAAGATTAAAACAATAATGAATAATGGAATGATTGCTTCGTTTTCTTAAAACATTTCATTGCACACCACTCGATTAATTAAGTACATCAATTATTGGAGATGGCAGTGAATTATTTTTTCAAATAAAATATTATCATTATGTTAGATAACATACATAGCTTAAGCTGAGTCATGAGCTTATAATCAAATGCATGAGAAGCAAAAATTATACGCATCACAAAAATATAATATAAACCTTATAGAAGGGACCATACAAGTAAGGAATCATGTTTTATGATGAATATAATTTATTATGGCATAAAAGAAAACAACATAACTTTGTGTTGAATGTTATTCTCATCTTGTACTATTACTACTTTTTCTACTACTGCTTTAAGGTATTTGCATTGTTTAAAAGAAACTTTCCTTTTCACTCACTCTCGCTACTATCTTTTTTTATGTATTCTACTCATATACTTATGTATGACGTGTTTTGATATTCAAGCGTAAGGCAAAAAAGTCAAAGAAAGCATAAAAAATTGTTTCAAAAATTAATGTCGCTTGTTTGCCGTGTGTTCAAGTTTACAGTGTCGAAGCATGCTTTTCTCTTCTTCCTTTTTCCTTCTACTGCTTGTATGTAAAAGCCTAACATTCATTTGCCATCGTATCGACATAAATGTTGTTTAGAAAGCGAGGGGTGAAAGTGAGTGTGATGAGAGAAAGTGAAGCAGGCAACAAAAAAAGAGAGAACGTAAATGGTAAAGTTATTGAGATTAAGATCTATGAACGAAAAATGTTTGTATGTGAGTAGAGAGAAAGAATGAGGACGAGAAGGATGAATAACATTGTGATAGGAGTTATTGTGGCATTAAAATAGGATTTAAGTGGGTTACTCATATTTATACACACTTGTATGCTTTCTCAATGAGCCTTGGAATGAACTTTCACTTCCCCTTCGCTTATTCATTTATATATAATAACAAGGAATTAAAAGCTTTTAAATAAAAATAATTATTACAATTAAAAATAATTTTTTAGAGAATAAAAAAAAAACAATTTTTATAAAAAAAGTACTTTTGATAATTTAATTTGTTTATAACTCTCTCACATTAAGTAAGAATTTGCTATCATAAATTTTTAAATTAATTCGTTAAAACAGTTTTGTTTTTCGATAAAATTTGTTTAAATGATTTATCGTTAAATATCTAAATTTAAATTTTAGTTTTGTTCAACTTGAAATGAAAATCCTTTCAGAGTAATCAGTAATTAAAAAAGATGAATTCAGGTCACAGTTACTAAGGGAGTAGAGAAGCTAGCGAATAAGAAATTTGTTATTATTTAACCTTTTAGAAACTCCACGTTTCAAACATTCTTCTTCTACTACCTTTATCTTCCTCTTCTTAAAATAGGAGCTTTCTCTCATCATGATTTTTTAAGCATTCATAAAAATGCCTTCTGGCAAATTCTACAACATATATACTTATACAAAAAATAACAAAATATTACACGATAGTAGAAAAAGAGTATGTGGCAATCAAGCTATTCAGAAAGTATACAATTTATGAGTAATTTATGGAGGTGAAGAGCTTAATCCAAAAGTGTCTGCAAAATGAAAATAAGCTCATTCTGTTGCCCAGCTAATGAAGTGAAATGAATTAGAATTGAACTGGATAAATACTAAGGATGGTCATAAATTTTCTCACTGAAAAGGGAGAAAGAATAAGAAATTTTTTCACAATCAATTTCCAAAGCTTTCACACGCACACAAATGTGTGCAGAACTTAGAATTTTCATATTCCATTGTATTCTGTATATGTTTTTCTCTCTTTTCTGAGTATTCATATTCCATATTATATCCAATCCAATGAATATTCTATTGAATACAAGTGAAATAACCGAATTTTGCAATCCTTGTCTGTGGCTGTCTAGAAACTAAACAAAATCGAAAATTCAAATTTGCTGAGGAAATCTAATACTTTTTTTGATAAATTGTTGCATCGAATTGCAATAAAATCATTTTTCAATGCTGCTTCAGCTTTATTTTCTTTTTCTTTATGCGGAATAAATAAAAGAGAAAAAATCATGCCAAATTGTAGAAATTTTAATTTTATTGAGTTTCAATTTATTCATAATAATGAAGTGGTAAAGATTGTTTATTTTATATTTTTATTATTTGCTGAGATTAAAGTAAAATATCATCTTTTATTGATCTTTTTATTTAACTTTTTCAAGGTAATGAAGCTTTGATTAGTCAACAATTTTTGTAGTTTGAATAAAAAAGAAATTTCAAAGAAAGGATAAACTTAAACAAACCTTTATCCTAACAAATTTTTTGATTGAAATCTATAGTTTCTGAATTCTTTCAATCAGGATGTCTTTTCATTGATAATTTTTTTTAATTTAATATCATTAAAATCATAACGGCAGCAAATGAAGCAGCCAGAGGCTTATGGTTTTATGACTAAGAAGAAAGTGAATGTAAAGCAGCAGCAGCAGTGGCAGTCATTTTAGAAATAAGTTACCAAAATGCCTTTGAGTGTGTAGCAATTCATGGAAATTTATTTATGCTAAATTTTGTTTTAATAAGAAATTCATTAAAATAATTTAAATTTTACTTACAGCTATTGTATCGGAAAAATTTTTCTCGCTTTCACTATTGCTTAATACGCCGCCGATATTAAAGAAAGAGGGATTATCGCTGCTATTAGGCTTTTGTAAGAGAACATAATTGTTGAACGTAAACAGCAACAGTGTCCATAAATAGAATTCACTAATTTTGTGCCACATTGCTATTGTTTGCTTCCTTTACGCTCTCTCTCTATTTTTCTTTTAATAAATATGTTGCTGTTTTGCTATGTTTTGTATCGTTGAGCTCCTTACGTGTATGTATATTTTCTTTTGTCACCAGAGCTTTGGTTGTTTGCAAAACGTTTATTATTATTATTTTAATTTACTAGACTTAATTTTATATTATTAATACACTATGTGTGTGGTTGTTGTAAGTATGAGTAAATTTTCTGTTTCTATAAATATTTATTCGTTAAAGCTATTACACTTTTTTTATATATTTGTCTAATATTATTCATAAATAGTTTTTATAATAATAATAGTTGCCATCATTATGACTAACTGATGTTGTCATATATAAGGAAGGAAATCAAACTGCTTTTCCTTATCTTACTGTGAGTGTGTGCAATTGATTATTAAATTTGAAATAATGCCAATAAAAAAACTCTTTCTTTTTATTTATCCATTTGGTTGCGTTTGTTTTTTTCTTTTTTCGTTGCAGGATGTTAGAAAAATAATGATTTCATCATTTCCTTCCGGAGTTCATTGAGCTTCTCCATTCCATCATTCCATTTCTTCTGCTCCACAAAGTTTTTGCTATACGATTTATCTAGCTATGCGAAGGAAACATAAAGCAAAGAGAGAGAAGAAAACTTTTCAACGTGGATGGACGACTGACGATTTTAGATAGAAGGGTCTTGATAGAATGAAAATTTTTTCTTTCTCGGTGAAGGGAGCACATAAAAAATAATAAAAGGAATTGTTGTTCTCTATCACACGCACTTGCAGCTTTCCATTCAGTAGCGGCAGTAGAGACGATGATGTTTAATGATGATTATGACGAGTGGCCAAATGCCTTAAGGATATTATTGTTTCACCCTATCTCTCTTTCTCTATTTTGTTAAATTTCAGCATTCCTGGCCGTATAGAAACGGTTAACTACTATCCTAGGATCCTTTTTGCCTTTATCCGCTCCACTTCTTCTCACTTTCACTCTCGTTTTCTCTGAAGCTACTCCTAATTCCGTAATTAAATTTTATGTTTACTTTCTCATTCTCTCTTACACGAAGTAGCAATTGACGACAACGACGGCTCGTGGCGATATGAAGAAAGGAAAGTTGAGCCTTAAAGTTGCGACCTTTTCGAAAATACTGACGTATCTCATGACAATGCTATCATATCATTGCCTAAAAAATGCGGTTACAACAATTAATTGCGGTAATGTATGTATGTGCTATGTGGTTCTTTTTCCCTTCTTAAGAGACTTATTATTTATTGTGAACAAATGAAGCACATGCACATAGCATCAATTAAGGAGTTTTCTTTTTTTCTCTAATTAATATTATCAAATAAACCTTCCTTGCTGTACTTATTTTGTGGTTTCTCTTTCTCTTTATTTAAATAACTTTTTCTTCGTATGTTTTATCTTCTTGTTGTTTTTGTTTCTGTTGTTAAAATTAATAAGGTAAAATTTATGTTAACTTTAGATTTAAAAATAATTTCGGTCGTCGATTTTTTTGTTTGTTTGTGTATATTTAGCCTAGAAAATGGTAATTTCACCAGAACTTCATTATGTCGAGTGATTGAGGATCGCTGTCACTCCCAATTCATTGACCATGTGGTGACAAACAATGGCGAAAAGTTTTGCTTTTCACTGCTCTTTTACCGCTATTGTTTGAAGTTTCTAGAATAAAAAACAATGACAAAAACAGTGCAATTAGTATGAGACAATGAAAGTTCTTTTCAATGTTTAAAATAATCAGAGAAACAATAAATTTTTAGGCATGAATTTAGAATAATATAACGATAATTTTTTTGACTTGTAAACACATATTACAAATGTTATTTCATTCAACTACGATAACTTTATTTTATTTCAATAAAATTTACTACCGTCTTCCCTCGAATATAAGGACCGGTCCTTGTATTCGAACATAAGGACCACCGGTCCTTCTATTCGAATAAAAGGACCGGTTCTTATATTTGAATCAAAACATGAAATTTTGAAAAACTTGAAAATTTTCAAAACGTCTTAAAATTTTTCAAAAAAACTGGTAAATTTTAAAAATTACAAACAAAAATTATCATTTTTTAACGGTATTTTCAAAAGTGGTCTTATATTTGAAAGTCCTTCTATTCGAAGAAAATGGCAGATTTTCGGAAAAATTTTCAATTTTGGTCAATTCGAATACAAGTACTGGTCCTTATATTCGAGGGAAGACGGTAGTTTAACTTCTAAAACTTAACAACGAGTCGTCTGTAAAAAATTTACAAGTCTACAAAATACATTGTAAATATTTTTACAATTTTACATTAAATTCTATAAAACTATAAAAATGTTTCAAAAGTGATTGATTGAAAAATTCAAAGATAAAATTTTTAAACTTTGGTTGACTTAATATAAAAGTTTTCTTTTACCACAGTCATTTGACAAACTTTTATTCATCAAGCAGTTATCTAAGTTGAAAACCTTCAAAAACACATCATAAAACTTGTCAAAATCAGCGGAATACAATATAAAAGCAATGAAAACAATTTAAGTTTTTCTCTTCAATTTATCAACATCAATAAATGGCATTATCTTGCCTTCCTCTCCTTATTCAAGTGTCAGTAAGATTCAAATTGAAAAGATGAAAAATAAATTAATATGAGCAAGGTGAGAGATGATTTTTTTAAAAGGTATAAGTGTCATGAAAGTTTCTTTTTTCCTTTTCTTCCCCTCTCAGCTTTGAGAGTATGATTTGCACACTTGAAGGGCGAAAGGAAGAAAACATACAAGAAAAACAACACAAAAGAGGTTTGGATGGTGTAGAAGGAAAAAAAGTTTTTTTTTCAATTTTCTTATTGTAACATTTCGCTCTTGTACATGAAGTATTTTACCTTTTTTGACCTTTAACAATAAGATTCTTTCGTGTATTTTTAGAAATGATTTTCCTTTCTGTACATTTGTTTTTTCAATGGTGATGATAGATAAGGAATTCAGGCTTTCTTTTTAAAGTGAAAGTTTTATTTATGAATACAAAAATGAAAAACTTTATTGGTTTCATTTAACAATAAAATAAAAAGTGTTGAATTTAAATCAGAGCGAAGCCATACATGTAGAAATTGAAAGAAACCATTTAGAAATTTTTAGTTTTTTTAGCAAGAATTAATTTAGTAATTAACTGTTAAAACAAGAAGCTACAAAAAATAATTTAAAAATTCAAGCTATTTCTTAAGATTTAAATCTCATGTCTTCGCCATTAAGTTGAAAATGAAAGCAATAAAAAACTTTTTATTATCATACTTTTTATTTCATAATTTTCAAGTAAATTTTTTTAATTATTTAAAATCTTTTCATCGTCGCTTCAAAAGAAAGTAAAAGAAACTTAAATAGCTCAATTTGTTACGTTTTATCCTATACTTTGGCTTTTGGTGTTTTTGGTTTTCTCTTTGAATTTCTTTTTCAAGATAATCGTTTGCGGTTTCTTTTGTTTTTACGAATATTTTCTCGCTTAATTATCGAGATTTTGCTTTTCATGTTCAATTCAATTACTTAATGGAATAAAATTGAGTTAGAGACGTCTGTTGTCAGCAACAACATCATTGACATGTCAATATTTTTAGGTATCCAACTGTGCATGATTTTTTACCACCCATTGAGTGCTTCTGTAGCAAGATTTTTTCTTCGTCATAGGATTTTAAATGAATCTAATTTACTCATCAACAAATATTTTCATGCTTCACATAATACTTGACGAAAAAATCAACAGGAAACGAGCAAAAGGAAGTGAAATATCAAAAACAATTTTGAAAATTAAGTTCTCTCAAAGAATAAGAGGTAAAATTTAAGTAAAAGTTTTAATTTTCTTTTTTCACATAGAAGAAAGCCTCTTTTTTAAGATGTTTATCCTCATTTTATTTATCTAGGTATGTGTACTTATTATGTTTATATACTGTCCATAAGATAAGAGCTATTGCGAGTGAAGTAATTTTGAAGGTAAATAAGGAGAAACAGCTGAAAATTGTGAGATGTAGGCAGCACATTTTATCAATATATATACACTCTCTTTTTATCTTCTTATGTTCCTTTAAAGTCTTTATTTAAAAAATTTTAGAATATTTTAATAAACTTTTTCGTTAAAATTTTATTTTGGGAAAAAAACTTAACGAAGAAAAAAGTTTAACCTTTTTATAACGTAAACAAAAAATGTATCAAAAACAAATTGTGAAATTCTACATATGATATTTCAAAATTTTAGAATTTTACTAATAAGTTTGTAAATTGTGCCTTAAGTTAATTTGATAAGAATATAAAAGTGTATGTAAGTAATAAGTAAATTACTTTTAAATCGCTACATTTATATTTACAAAAGTATTTTTAAACTAAATAAATTATTTCCACTTCTTCTTCTTCTTCTTTTTGTCTAACCGCAAATAGTTTTATTTCATCACTTCTAAAGCAATTAATATTGACCACAATAAACATTGGTGATTTTAATTAAACATGCGTATTTAGGTTCTTTTGTATATTTCTATTGAAAGCTTTTCTTTTCTTCTCGACTTCTATTGATTGGTATTTTACTTGCGCCGATAGAAAACTATTAATGACATTATACTGAAATGAGACATTCCTATGAGATTGTAGTAATTTGTTACTCTGTTTTTTGTGATTTTCCTTTTATGCTATAATACGAAAGTTTTTTGTTTCATTCAAGCCTAATCTTTAATTCTCTTATTATTATTGTTGTGACCATCTTTTCCACAAATTGTTTTTCTATTTTCCCTTCTTTCTCTGTTCAATCAATTGAGACAAAAATGCAATGAAGCTTTCACCAGTTTATTTTCTCTCATCTCAATATGAATACAATCATAAAATAAATTTATTTATTAAATTATCTCTTCTCTTTTTTGGGGATAATATAAATAAGCTGAAAAAGTTGCATACGTGTTCATATGAGGATACTTGCTCATTTTATACAATGGAGAATTCAATTATCAATAATTAATTTTATTTCATGGCTGAATATGTGTGTGCAGAATGTGGCAAAAGGATTTCATAATAAAGTCAAATTAAAGTTGTTGCTGTCTTTATATACTTCCAATTAATATCAAATATTCACAATGTCATTTAATTTATTTAATTGATTCACATAAAGAAGTCAATTTCTTACAAATTACGTCGCAGCGATAATTCTTTATAGTAATAATAGCAATAAAAATGACTCATACATTTTTGTCCTAAGCAAATGCACGAAGGAGATTTTATCTGTCACATTTAGTTTCATTTCTCGCAAATTCTTAAAGCTTTTCTGCTTTTGCCTTTTTCAAATACGCTCAATGATTTTTAACAAATAATTTTTGTTGTAGTAAAAATACATTTGAATTGCTTCATGCTCAAACTAATTTTTATTTTATTCGTAATAAATTCATCATTGTGGAAGATGAGAAAGAGGCAACATTTTAAAATTCAAGGCATTTCTCTGCCAATGTCGTGCTCATAAATCGTTCGCTAGTTATGTAATTGACATTGTGCTGCTTCTACTGCTTCTGCTTGTTATAAATGAGGCGGTTTGACTTGGTATTTTCTTTTTCTATATCTTTTTTGTGCAAAACTCTATGAAACAGAGCGATTGGGAGGTTAAAGTCACTTGAGGGAAATGAAATGAGAGATAAGGGATAGACGCTTTAACGTTAACAAATCATAAGCATAAATAAATAAATTAATGCGCAAATTTTATGAATGATGAATGAGTATGGAAGGAAAAATATTTTTTGAAAGAATAATTAATCTGCTTAAGCTAAGGGAGCTCTTTAAAAATTCAACATCAAATACTGCATACTGTGAATTCTCAGACAACTTGAAAGAAATTGATTAAAGTTTATTGAAATTTTAAATTATTTTTCATTATTTTAATTAGAACAACCAAGAGCATCAATATTGAATTTTCAATTAGAACAGTCGTTGAACGAACAGTGAACAAAAAAAGAGAATAATTTGCATATTCAAATTTACATTTTGTGACATACAGCAGTTAATGGAAGTAAGTATGCTTAAATAAACTTATTTTTCAATGCACAATGCACATAATTTTAATTGAATTTATTTATAAATTAGTAAATCACTGAGTATACATAATTAAACTAAATCAATTTTCGTGTTCATATAAGAAGAAATTTTAATTTTAAGTATTAAGTAAAATTGAGATAAGTTTGTTTATCTAAAGACACAAAACAAGTATTTATGGTAAATTGAATCTGAAAAGAAGAAATAAAGACAAAATCAGAAAGCTGCACTTCATTACGAAACAAAGAGCAAATAATATTAAGTTTATAAACTTTATCTCACGACGACGCATATACTTATACAATATACAAAAGTCAGTAATGAAACAACAGACGTGAGACAAAAATAGAAGAAGAAAGAAAAGTTTAGGATAAAAAAGTTGTTCTTTTCACTGCATATTTCTCTTTTCATAAAGAATTTTAGCACATACATAAGATAGAAAGCATTTTGTAATATATTTGAAAAAAAAACTAATTTCCATTAGAATGTAAAAGTTTCTTATGATCAGCTTTGTGACTGACTCTCATTTAATCTTCAATATAATTTAAAAAGATGAATTTCTCATCGCGTGTATGTAATATGTTCAACTTAAATTAAATTAAATCTTTACAAAATGACAAATTTCTTGTCTACAAGTCTCTAAATGCCACAAAAACTTTTACTCACGTCATTCTTCTATTGTTTGCACAATCAATTTTATGATTCCAATAATTTCAGAATATACGTAAGCATTTGTGATTATACAACACGCAGTATATTGGTTGCGATAAAAACGATTGAGTGCCTTCTTCTATTGCTACATACACACGCTCGTTCGTTCTGTCAATGCCTGAACAAACTTCTTATGCACTATTATTCTTATTATTCAAGCACGCAGACGAAGGAGATTTATTCAATCGTTTCACTCTCTCTCTCTCTTTCTCTTTTAATCAGCCCATTCGCAGTTAACGATACCAAGAATTGAATTATTTATAATCTCAGCGAACTCTTTTCTTATAGTCTTTTTCGTTTTGTATGTGTCGTGCCAAATTCGACATTCGATTTGAGTTTTCATTCCGCAATAAATTGTTGCCAACAAAAAGAAAAGAACACAAATGAAATTGAAGAGCTGCTCATGTGTGCTTGTTCGCATCGACAGAGATCGGTATATGCTAAAAAGGAATAAATTCTCTGAATTTTTATAGGATATGCATACAAAGAAAGAGAAAGCACATGATGGAGGAGTTATTATATAGACACACATCTATATAGTGAATATTTGTCCTGAAGCAAGATTTATGCTTGACATGTGTGTGACATGAAATGACTTTCATGCATATCTTCTCGATTATATTTGGATGTGTGTGTGTGTGTGTTTGTTTGTTATTTCATCGCTATTTTTGTTTAGATTGAAATTATTTCATGCGTGTGACGAATAAATTTTTTCTATATTTTCACTCGATAAATAATTGAAATATGTACATGGTTTTGACTGTTAAAAATTTGTTTATTTTAAAATAAATTTTGTGAAAAATGTAAAGACTTTTATCGTTTGCATTGCTTTCAAATAAAATTCTTAAATTTTATGTTTTGAAAAGTTGGTAGTAATAAATTTAACACATAGAATCATCAAAAAAACCTTTTAAGGAGTCAAATCAAATTAAAATCCATTAAAAAAATTTAATAAAATAAAGCTGTTTATTAATTTTTAAAATTATTCTAATGAAGTAAATTATTTATTGCTGTAAACCAACTTGTGAAATGCATTTGATGTTATAATCTACTTAATTAAATAAAATAAAGCTTAGACGTGGTTGTTGAAGCTCTTGACGCTAATAAGCTCTTTTGTTCTCATCTCATTTCATCCACACAGTTTTGAAAATTAGTGAGAAAAGAGTGAACCGTTGATAGAATTATCTTTTAATTGAAGAGGAGAAAAACTTTTTTACAAGTTGATAATTAGTGTGCGAAATAATTATTGGATTAACTCAACAATTTTAACTAAAGTTCATTGAATTTTTTTAAAGATATTAAAGTAAAAATTTAAAAAGTCTTCGATGGATTAGAAAAAAATATTTGCACATAAAAAAGCTTATTATGCTAACGCATTTCAGCATATGGCAAATATAATACATAATATTTTTTAGTCCTGACGATATTTACAAAAAATATTTGACATTCGAATATTATTGAATAAAACGAGACTCAAAAGTGTCCGCCTTAAGTCGGATTACTTTAGCGCATTTTTGGTGCCTAGATCAGTATATGTTGTCAAATTACAGAATTATTAAATTCGTTTGAGAAACAGATTCACAATTTAAAATAATTTAGAATATAGGCAAAAACATGTTTATAAAATTTTGATGCATGAAAGTACGGCGAGAGTTTTAATTGAAGTTCAATTTACCAATGCCGAAACTGTTTTATAAGTAACTAAAAATCAACTTAAATTTATTCGATTATATATAAAAGCCTAATTGATTTTATTTTAGTTGGTTTTAGTTGAAAATTTTAATTGAATAAGTTTTAGTTGATTTTAGGTTATTTGCAAATAAAATATCAAACGGTTTCGGACTCTGAAATTTACAAAATCTTACAATAAATTTTGTAAACTTGAAAATAACGGTTGAGTAATATTCAAAATATTTGAAGTTCTAAAATTTGCCGTTGGTGGCGCTGCAATCGTTTTCGCAGCCAACTTCGCTTTATTTACATTTTTCAATTTGGAAATAAAAAATTTTAATTTCCTAATTAATGCAATCAGTGGCAGCTTTCTAATAAAGTTTGCCGCCAATAACTCGATAGCACAAATCAAACACAACAAACCGGAAGTCTCTAGCTATTGTAGTTTTCGAGATCTCGCGCCTCACCAGACAGCCAGCCAGCCAGCCAGCCAAAGTGAAGATATAAGCGGCATTGTTGTTCCAAAAATGCGCTAAAAATGTTAAAAGCATTGAATGATATAAAAAATGTTGAAAAGGTCGGGGAAGGTTAGAAAATAGCGTTATACCTCTTTGTACAATTGTCGAGAAAGAACATAAAAGTGAAAATTGTAAAATAATAATAAAAATGAAATATTTTCTTGTTGAATGGAGCGGCGGTGAAAAGAAGAAGAATTTTTGTCGCATTTGTCGCTTTCGCTTTTATTATTTTCTCTTTTTCTCGCAAATGGAGTGGTGGTAGTGGTAGCAGTGAGAAATAATAAGAATAAGAAGTGTTTTTGTCAAAAATCAAGTGTAAGTAGTCTGTTAAGCCTACTTTAAAGAATACTTATAAGCAAAAACATGATAAATAGCTTCATAAATAAATTTAAATCCTAAAAAACCGTTAAAATAATTTTTTATCTCTACATTCAGTTTGCACATTGAACTCAGAAGAGCAAGAGAAGAAAAGGTTAGAAAGTCATGACCGCATGAAAGATGGTATGAATATGTCAGTTCACGCTCAACGTCATCGAATAGAAATGAAAATGTCTCGAGTGACAATTTTCCGATAAATTAAGAGCTACAACTAGGGGTTCTCATTTCGAGTTCGAGATCGAGGAATCCCGGGATTCCTCGACCTCGAAAAACCTCGGGGTCTCGAAATTTTGAATTTTCGAGGTCGAGGAATCTCGAAAAAAATTTCTTCATATTTATCTATTAAAAAGAATGAATAATCGTGCATACTAAATTTGAATATTATATTTTTTCATCTAAAATATCAAAATCGATCAAAATTCATAGTAATAGGTGAATATTATTTTTGCTTGTAAAGTTTTCTCTATGTTCGCCTCTATTTTAATTGACAAAATTCAATAATTATGATAAAATGATTTTGTTTAACAGTTTTTGAAAAAAAATTCTCATATTTCAAAGGTTTTTTATTGAATAAAAATCTTAATAAGGTAAATTATCGAATTTTGGGACAGCATCAATATTTGGGACAGTTTTGTTTACATTCACTAAAAACTTTTTTCGTTATATTCCTAATAGCTAATCCATCACTTTTTCACTTTTGATACATTCTTTAAAAATCAATAAATATTACTAACACATTTATTTAACTCAAAATACAATGGTTTAAAAAGAAAAAAATTAATTTCACAAATTTAATTTCTTCATAAATTTCATGTAAAATTTAATGTCTTTAAAATTTGACGAATAATTATCTTTATAATTGCTCTAACACTCCAATTTATTTTAATATTGAAACTTTGCAGTTCTGTAAATGTATTGATCAAATAATCTGACTTAATATTCACTGATATATTTTTAAAACACCAATTTAGTAATTTATCAATTTTTGGGACACTTAAATTTGTATGGAAAATAAAAACAAACTAAAAATTGGTCAATTTAAAAATCAATTTTTCTCAATTTAGAAACTTCTGTTTGCATTGAGCCGTTCAGTACAGATTTAAGCACGATTACTTAATATATATTTATGTAAAAGAAGTAATTTTATGACGAAAAGTTAACAAAATTATATACTGTCCTAAAAATTGATTTTCTGTCCCAAAATTTGATAAATTACAAATCATCTTATATCTTCCTAACTCAGTGTAACTAGCTTTTCAAACTTCACAAACTGATAAAGGAAGCTTCATCCTTTCTTTTAATTTTCATATCATTATGCTAGAGAGCAGTTTTAAGAATATTCATGACATTTTATTGAAAAAAGGTGAAAAAGTGTCCCGAAATTCGATAATTTACCCTAGTTCAAAAATTTTGTTTTATGTTTAAGGAAATATAGAACCAGAAATTCCGTTTTTCTCATTATCTAAACTAAAATTTCTGATTTTTTTTTCTCAAATTTTCAAACAACAATGCAGTTTAAAGTTTCACTTTGATTGGCTGGCTGGGTGGCTTACGGCTCCGAGCTGAGATCTCGAAAACTATAATACCTAGCGATTTACAGTTTTTTGCATTTGATTTGTGCTAAAAAGTTATTGGTGGCAATCTTTATTAGAAAGTTTTCACTGATTACAATACGGGAAATTACGAATTAATTTTTATATTGAAAATTGTAAACAAATTTTTTTGTCGCGCATTTTTCGTTGTTTTTTCGTGAACGTGAAACTTTTTCGTTAAATTTCTTTTGTTAATTTTTTGAAATTGACTCAACAGTTTTTTTAAATCAACAAAATACTTACATAGAGGTCTATAAGTTGAAAACGATTGAGAATCACTCGTAACAACTTAAATTTCAATAAATCATTCGAAACTAAAAATGTTTTACAAAAATACATATTTAGCTCGCAATGGTGCTATATACAGAGAATTTACGGACCGATTTATCATACAATAAACATATAACTCGATGTATGTATTTTGTATTGGGAATCTATTTTAATTAATGAATCTGATAATTCTGTGAAAAGTAATTACCGTCTTCCCTCGAGCCGTTCTTTAATTCGAGGGAAGACGGTAGTTAACAAACACTGATCTGGGCACCAAAAATGCGCTAAAGTAGCCCAATCTGTAAAACAGATACTTGGTCACTGGTTTATTTGAACGTTTATGTTATGTCTAACTCCCTTGTATACTTATTAAAAAAAATTCAATTAAAGTACTATAAAATTATATTATCATATCATATTAGGTTTATATCAAAGTGAAATAACATTTATCTATACAAAATAAATTATTTTCTAAAGTTTTTTGAAAAAAATGTATAAGAAATTTTTTTCGAGGAATCCCGGGGAATCCCGGGATTCGACCTCGACCTCGACCTCGAAAATTCTTCGAGATCGAGGAATCGAGAACCCCTAGCTACAACAAGCAGTAGCTTTTTACATTCGTCGTACCGCAGCATAATGTAAGTATTATATACGTATAGAGACAGAGCGTCAGACTTTTACAACCCTTTCATTTAAATGAAAGCATGATGAAGTGCCTCTTTTATTTTAAAGCATACCGCTCACAGTTTTACAAGCATAATAGAGAAATTTTTTATATTAAAACTACTATAATATGAGAACATGGTAAAGCATAACATAAAACACAATGAGCCACATACACATACACGAGAATCACCGCAAGAACTCAAACTTAATTTTCCAAACATTGTTTCTCTCTATTCACTCATTTATTGTCTTCTCAATGTTTTAGTAAATGAGGTTTACTTCCTTTCAACTTCCTGTCTGAGTTCAACAATAAAATTATTTCAATAATTTTCCTATTGAATCTGAATTTAATTAATTTATAAGAATTTGACATTTTAAAATATAAATTTGAAAGATTTTTATTCAACTTACAATGAAAAACCACACACATCAATAACTTTTATCATTTTACTAGATTTAAATTTTCTTTTCCCTTTTGACTGACCGCAAAAAGCTATTTATCAAAAATGCATGATTGTTTAAAAACTTTTTCGTCCTTTCATTTGTAAAAAAATATTTCATCATGTGCGGTTATATGAAAAGAAATGGTATGGAAGTAAAAGTGACAATGATATTCATATATAAAAATCTTTTCATCTCTTTCACTAATAGCTCATAAGAAAAAAAGAAGTTTTATTCTGCATGTAATGTCGTAGATTTTTTGATTTATCATTGGGATCAGGTCGTATATGTGAACTCACTTTATAAATGTGATTTTAGTCTCCTTAGAGTAAATAAATGGTGAGGCCTGATGTATAAGTTGCAATTCAGGCCGATGGAAAAAGGAGGGAAAAGCGATGATGCGTGAGAATGACGACGGTGTGATAGGATGATGTTGAAGAATTGCGAGCAGCTGCACCAGGCAAAAAGACAGAAAGTGACAGCGACAGCGAGAAGAAGATGAGAGCAAGCAAGCATACAAAGTCAAAAAAAGTTATTTCTTCAAGGATTTTGGTCTGTAAATTTAATTATCGTCGCTGGTCACTAAAGTTTTATCTGTTACATAAATTCTTATAAGCTTTAAGAAGATGAAATTTATTTTTGTGTCTGTCTTAAGGCGTTTTGAGATAACATTTATTAAATTATTAAACGACTGCTTTTAAGGATTTAAAAGCTTGTCTTGACAGCTTGATTTTTATATTTAAACTGATCATTTTTGATTTTTTTAGCTTCTTGCTTTAAAGATGGTTATTGAATTTAAAATGTATTTTGTTGTTTTTATTTTAGTCAATTTAGTAATGATTTCAATGATATCAAAAAGTAAAAGAAATGCTCAATGACTTTTCATTTCTCTATCAAATTTTAACATTTGAATTAATATAATATGAATAGATTCCCTCTAAAAATAAACAATAAAGTGAACATTTAACCTGAAATAATACTCAAATGATCAAGCCACAAAATTGGAAAATTTGAATAAACATCGTTTTTCGAATTCAATAGGGAAAAGAAAAGGGAATATGAAAGGTCTCGTAAGTGAAAGTAAGCGAACATAAAAGAGAGATATTCGAATCGACCCAACCTCAATGAAATGCCCCACAGTGAATTCTGCATATATGTATATATTATACACATAAAAATACAAACACGTATACAAATGGTTCGAATGTTTAGCTGTTAAATTTTGGCTTGTGTTTACATGCTTTTTATGCAATGATTATTTGTTGTGAACGCCGTGCATTTCAATTGAGCCGAAAGAAAACAAAATATACACAAAAAACTTCAGCTTTTACAAGCTTAAAATAAACTACCAATCGCAAATGATAAAGAGCATCAGCATCCTTTTGCTGATTGCTCATATTTCAAAATGAAATTCCCATCACAACTCAGTCATGTCCTGAAGTTTCGTAATCAACTTTCCGTACGCATTTTTCATGTTTCATTTTGGGCATAAAATTCAATGGAATTTACATTAAAAATTCGAGTCAGCAGCATACTCAAATAATCAGCTCTTTTAGTTGCCACTTTCAATACAAGCATTTAAAATTATTTTCTTTATATCGTCGATTTTCCCTCTCTCATCGTTAAACTTGTGAATATTTAACATGACATAAATTTACATCAACCCATTTCAACTGCGGTTACAATTGAAAGCGCTGTTAGAGAGTGGTAGAAAGCACTAAATGATGAAAAATTTTGCAACATATATTACGACATAAAAATGCTCATAGTACTATCAGAAAAAAATTGTGTCAAATGAAATTTTCCTCTCATCGCTTTCGTTCACTTGAATAACAAGAAGTCATGATTCCCATAATGGCATAATGCGAAGAAATTGCTTGCGTACATTCCATCCCCTACTTCATTTTGCAATTTTCTCTTCTTCTTTTCTTTAACATTCATTCGTTTTCGCTCAAGATGTCTAAAAAACTTAACCAGTAAAGAATTTAAAATTAAAGCTATATGTCAAGTGAGAAATAAAGAAGAAATAAATGGACAACATCAAAAAAATTAATTGCTTATCGATCAAATTCTAACTCTAATACAAGATAAATTTTACTTGTTTGAAAAATAATAAAAAGAAATCAAAGCATTTATCTCTCAAATTTCATGCCATTCGAGTCTCTTAATGGCAGTGTAGAGTGAAAAAAATCGTTTTTGATAAAAACAAGCAAACTTGCTATGAAAAATTTCACTCGTCAAAAGAATAAGAGTGCGAAAAAATATCGTCTAAGCAGTAGCAGCAGCACATATTCAGAGAGTAAAGGCGACAAGAATAAAGAATAAAAGACAAAATATTGAAATTCAGCATCTCTTCTGTCGTTTTCCAGCGGCGAAAAAAAAATGTTTAAAAAATTCAACGTGTTTTCATCTCATGCATGTCGAAAAGAAATTGAGAATTAATGTTGGCGATAAGGCAAAGTGAAAAGAAGAAGAAAAAAGTTTTCCCATGACGTGCAACATTAATGATGAAAATTTTCTGTTTAAATGTGTGCGTTATTTTGTGGTTGACATTCATATTAATCTCAAATCATTGTGCGACACGCAAATGTTATGTTGATTATTGGTGAGTGCGATAAAATGTGTATATGTCTCTTTTTTATTATTTATCCATGCATTCATGTATGAATGTTGTTATATCATTACATTCATATCTTGCAGATTTTAACAATTCAGAGTAGCTTGTCATATGTCAGAGCGCATTGTCATCATCATATTTTCATGTTTACGCGCACACCAAAGCAACAAAAATAACAATAAACAGAGAAAAAAAGTATGATAATAGCCTAGGGATAAATTTTGATTTTGCTAGAAAAAGTGAATAAAATTTTTATATTTAGACATTTTGATATTTCAAACCCATGATATGATTGGAGACGAGAAAATAGAAACTGTGGGATGAAATCGCTCATAAAAGTGAGCAAGGCTGCTTGATAAGGTTAATAGGAGCGCAAAGGGGCATAAAAACATAAAAACTTTATTTTTAACGAGAAGGCGAAAGCCTTTTAAACATTTACTTAAAAGAAATTTCATTTTGATCACCGAAAGGCGCTTCAAAAATATTTCTAGCACAATAAAGCGCTTATATTATTATCAGGAATTCTTGTCGCCTCCTTTCCTTCTGTTTTATAATGTCTCTACCCCTCCTTTGCTTCAGTTTCACTTCCTTCCTACTTTTTTCTTCTTTATTAGATGTCATAAAAAAATTCTTCCTCTCTCATATCATTTCAAGTCTGAAAATGTGATACAGCAGAACGCAGTGTTATCATTATATATGTCATTATCAAATATTATAAAATGTTTGTATGTGCATATCAAATTTCAGGCTTTTATCGAGTCTTTTCTTCCCTCGTTTGATGCTTATAAATATAAGATATCGATAAACAAACAAACAAGGAAAAAGAAGAAAATCTGAGAATGAATTGCTGTCTTAGTACTTTTAAAATATTGCTATATAAGTAAACTGGGGAATGAAAAATGTTTGGCATAGTCATTAATTCCATTGGTTGGAAAGAAAAACAACATCAAAAAAATCTACCAAACTTGTTTGAGGACAATCTTTCATTTTGCTTTTTTACTTAACTACCTAGGTAAAAATAGAATAATTAAAATCAACATTGAATAGAAATTGATGGTAAGGTTGAGCTATTATTATTGTGTGGAATATATTATATATTATAAATTTCATTACCATTTTCAAGAGATGAAGTCAAACAATTTTCAAATTGAAAACACATAAACTTTCAATTCAAAATGGTTGAATAGTTCGTTGAACATTTTGTTGATCTCAATTTATTTGTTTTAGTTATTGATTATTCATGCAACTTTTTTAGGTTTAACATAAAAATGTTATTTTAACGTATTTTTTACATTCAAATATTTTCAAAATTCGAAAAAAATCGTTAAATTTAGTTTCCAGTATTAAAAAAAATCAAAGCAAAAAACGAGATAAATTCTGAGATTTCCGCAGAAAAAGGTTGAACTGAAACGATAAAAGCTTGAAATAGCTCAATAAAAAACCAAGTGTACAGAAATTCATCCCAACTTCCTTCTAGCTTACTTTCACACTGAATGTCTTTTCCTACTATACATAAAACAAGTTAAGACGGTTTATGGAATCTTATTACGATCAATTTTAAATGGTGCTTCTCGTGGTGTGAAAATGTTCGGTGCCATACACAAAAAGAATTACTTCTGCCCAAATAAAAACCATCCACAATTTTTTATATCGGCAGTTACTCTTTCATTCTCTGCAAGCATCAGCAGTAGCAGAAAAAAAATTTACATAAAATCATTTCAAATATTCTAACTCTAGATTGCATTGTGAAAGACAAGAGAAAATGTGATACAATATAATGAAAAATAAAACCCGTAATCTCCATGACTCGTCATCAGTGAAACATGAAATTTGATTAGGATAGCAACTCTATGCGAAATAAGTATAAAAACGTCCAAACGGGCATTTGGGAGTAGCAGCCAATTTATCATCTCTTATGATTTCATTTCATTATGTGAATCATATTGTTCATGATAAAAAATACACAACATTCATTCATTGCTGTCTGAAATATTTATGTATAGCGAAAGAGGATGGGAAAAGAAAGAAAGAAAAAAAAATAATGAACGAAAGACGTAAAAATCAGCACATGAATGTGAGTAAAATTGTATTATAATACATGACACATAAAGAAAGAAAGAACGAAAAAAATATCATGAGAATGTTGCGCTTTTGCGCATTTTGTGAAAGCTTCAAGCTTTTTTATTCTTTCTCCATCTCACGCTCTTTTTTTTTTGCTCTCTCGCAATTCTCCTTTAATCTAATTTTTATTTTCACAGACAAATTTTTCGTTTTTCTTAAATAAGCGAGAAAAAGAGAAAAAGCCAAAAATTATTTTACACACCCTAATAGCAAATATACACAGTTGAAGCCTTACATCTCCATATCATTGCTTTCACATTAACAATTCAAACGCAGCGAAGGTGAAGAAGAAGAGATAAAAGTAAATGTTGATGTAAAGGGAGAAAATTGCTCAAAACATGAATTATTTTAGAAAATCAGTAGCAGAGGTGATGATGTAACAAGAGCAATGAAGTTGGTTACTTTCAACATAAAAACACGAATCAAGCAAGGTCAAATGAAAAGCTTAGAAGCATTGAAACAATAAAACATTCGTAAAAATGAGAGATAGTCTCGTATATCTCTCATTCTCTCTCTGATTGTTTGCTTACTTGCTTTTTTTATCAACTGTATACTGAAGTAATTTGTTTTTCCAAGCTACATGCTTAGAATGACACAATAAAAGACTCAATGCAAAAAAGAAATTGGGACATCATCACTCTACTCTATACATATTGCAAGAACAGCAAATTTACTTTGCTGAATTTATACACATTTCAAAACAATATTGTTATTATTTATTTATTAATTTCTCTCAGTTATAGAAAATGGACAATGTCAATGTGAAGCACTGAGTGTTTTTATCAAGGTACATTAGACATATATAGTCATTGTCACATATTTATATTCAAGGATTCAACTCATAAATTACTCACGTGTGTATAAGCTTGTTGAAATTATCAGTAAAAAGCCATGAATGAAATTTTTATTTTCATTATTTTAAGCGGCTCAAAAGATTTAAATTTTACAATCTTTGACTATTTCAATGGTATTTCTTGTTTTACAAATTTTTTTTAATTTGAATATGATTTTAAATTGATTTTTTGATCAAAACAAAACAAATCTAAAGATTTATTTTGAAAAACAAAATTTTTAGATTTTCATACAAATATTTTGATAAACCAACGCATTTGATAAATAATTAAAATATTTCATTCATAGAAATTTTAAAATCATAATTTAACCTTGCCAATCAAAGCATTAAAACTGTAAATTTAAATATTCTACCCTATTTATGCATCACTTCTCTCATAAGAAATCAATTTATAAAATGTTCCTTTATCTAAATATTTTTTTGGTCTCTTTTTTCCTTTGAGAGAAAAAGAAAATCTAAAAAATTACTCCTACAAACCTCAATGATATGTATTCCTAAAAATGGCCTAGAATTCTCAATTATAATTTCAACTAGATAAATAAGCATTTTTCTATGACAGTTTCTTTTAATGTTTGCTTCACAGAGGGGGAAAATGAAGATATTTATCTCTTGCATAGTCATTAAAAGGAAGCCATTTCGTTTAATTCATCTAGCATGGCAAGGTAATTTAATGAATATAAGGAAATTTACGTCGCCATAAGACTCAAAATTAATCTCTGCTACAGACAACCAAAAAAAACCTTCTCCATTTCAGCTCGTTTGGCTTAATTTGGCAAAGCAAGCATAACAATAAATTCATCGAAAAAATAACATACATACATTAAAATAACGGTGTCACTTAATTACTACGTCACTATATCACGCAATTCATGCTTAAAGATTAAAACATCTATCGTTGCGAGATTATGGTGCGTCGTTTAAAAACTGTTTCACAAACTTGTTATCACCGCCAATTGGCCTTTTTTCATCCATTCATACTGAAAAAAGCTCACGTAGATTGAGAGCATTACGCTGTGGCAATTCAGACATTAAAATTCTGTTTGCATTGTAATAATTAATTATTCACAAGCACATTCAGATTTTTGTGTATGAAAAATGTGAGCAAATGTGTTTTTTAAATGGGTAAAAGCTTTCAGCAATTCTTTTTGAAATAATTTTTATGAACTCTTTGTAGAAATTAAAGGAATTTGCTTTATCCCGCTATGTGTTGTTATGTTATTAAATAAATTAAATTTATTTATCTCTCCACTGTTTTATCATTTTTACTGTGGTTTTTAATTAGTATTTCTTAGGAAAAAAAAATAAATGTTACCATGGAGTTTTTTAAAAGCTTTCACAGAAGCAGGCTGTAAAATGTCTATAAATCACATATGTTATAAGCAGAGGGAATGGAAATGAAAGGAGAAACTTTTTATTTTTAAATTGTAAAAGAGAGTTCAATAAAAAAATCATTGACTGCAAATATGAACAGTTCAATATATTCTTTCTATAAAAAAACTTTTCTATTGTTCAAGTTTCCATCAGATATTGCCAGTCAACCAGCCAGCATAATCATTACAACTTTTTAAACACAATTTATCATAAGCGAGAGTTCAGAGAAAAAAGGGAGAAAAGTATTTTGCTTGATTTTTTTACAAAGAATCGTGTCAAGTGAAGTGTAGAGTGAATGTCTATTTTGATCGACATTTTAATTTCTTTTCTTTGCCTTTGTTACAGTTAAAAAGAGAGGGTGAGCATTCAAGAGTAGAAATATATGTAAGAATGTCTGAAATTCAATTTATCTTCTTTCGTATTGAAAAATGCAAAGTATGTTGCTGTTGCATTCAATACAATCAACTTTTTCCCTTTTATTAGTTAGTAACTATGACACTTCACTTCAATTTAAAGTGAAAGCGAGCATTTAATTTTACTCAAAGAATTCACTTTACTTTAACTAAAAACTTCATTTCTTCTTCTTTTTCATTTATTCATAAAAAGTATCTTTATAAAAACTACTTAGTAGCAGCTTCAAAGCCAGCCATCTGACATAACAATCACATGAGAAATGAAGCAAATTATAGAAAATAAGTAGTCAAGTTGTTCTATTTAGCAAGCCCCATGGCGAATTCACTCAATTTTTTTTTACTTCTGCTGCTACTGTTTTTTTTTGCAATTTACAAGAAAGACTTACACGCAGAGTTGGAAAAGTAGCTACCTACTTTACCTACTTTTCATATAAAAATCTACTTTCTACTTTTATTTTATATGAAAAGTAGATCTATTTTTCCAACTCTGCTTACACGTCACAAGAGAAAAAGAATGAAGGAAGTAAATATGAAATGAATTAAAGAAACATGTCATAGTCGAGTTTTATACTTAAAATGCATGCTATGCAGCAAGAAGCCTCATATGATGAAGCACAGCATGGAAATGCTCTTTTCTACTCTTACTCTTTCTCACATTCAATAAATCAAACGCATTTTTGCTAAAGCTGATGTTTCTGGGGCAATAATGATTCATAGTATGATTTAGATTTTCAGATTGCTATTTCTACTGTCGACAATTCCATCTGTTTCCTTAATTGCATTAAAGTTCATTTCAAATACAAAGTTGAATTGTTTTAAAATGGTCGACCATTCACAAGAAATTTTGATCAAATCATTACACAATTTGTTTCTTAACTATTAACTTTCACTTTATGTTTAATCATTTGTCCACAAACTATTATTTTGATCCTTTTAAAAACAATAAATTCAATAATTTCATTTATTTACTTTTCAAAAAATTTATGATACTCAGAAATTTAAATTTGATAGTACTGAAAAAATCATATTGAATTTAAAAATTCATTAAAAGCTTAAATCAATTCTATGGAAAAGATATTAATAAAAAAGATTCTGAAAACTGTATTTATTTGTACAAACATGCGGAGATTCTAGGCGATTTCGATGATGATGATGATGAGTGAGTGAATGCGAGAGAAAGATAACATAACATTCATCTGTCAATGAGGATTTGCATTGAGTATTTATATAAGAGTTTTTTCAAAGTATTTGAAAAGATTTGGACTGTCATTTCATGATTTTGAGATGATCGACATGGGGATTATTGTGAGTGCATGATTGCTATTGAAAAATTTTCCACAAAAAAATTTAATTTCTAATTTCTTAATAAATTTTTGAAAGAGAAGAGTTTTAAATTATTGAATCGATTACACAGAGCTACTTTTAAAAGAAATTTCTTCAATTCAAAAATCAGTATGCACAAAATTTTACGCTTGACTTTTCTTATCCTATCAAATATACGATTGCATCTATTTGGTATCGTCTTGTCGTCGTTTAAATTGTTTTACGTTTGTATGCGTATACGAGAGAAATGGAATGAAATGGAAGAAGAAAAATTCTCTCTAGGCGCCCATTGAAGTGGCTTTTTCATACAAATACATTCATATTCCTTTTGCTTATGCTATTCATGAAAAATATCTCTCTTTTTATTTTCATAGCTCAGTATTTATTCTATAGAAATATTTAATTCGACTTTCAATAGGTTTTGCAGCAAAAAGAGACTTAAATTGACTGGAAACCATTGCTTTCAGTATTTTTAATCTCAAAATATCTTAATTTACCTTTAAAGCAATGAATTGAGATTTTTTATGACTTGAAATTAATGATTTAACAAAAAGAAACAACTTTTTTAGTTGTAGAATTGTAGCATTCAAGAGAAATTGAGTGAAAGCTTGATAAATATTTCACAAGAACTTGACCTGGGCAATCGCAAAAAAAAATTGTTCGTAAGGGACGCTGTTTGTTCTTTTTTCTCAACACTGGTATAACTTAGGATAGAAGTTAATGCGCTATTCTGTAGTACTAATTAGTACTACATTTTGAGATATTAACGAACTAGATTGGTTTTGTTTATAAAAAGTTATGATGATTTAAAGTAGCGTCCCTTACGAACAATTTTCGTGAAAAAGGTGTTAACAGTTTTTGATATTCGCAATTTCTCTCAAACTACTGCATCAATCCTAATTCTGATTGCTGTAGCTAAAAGCTAGAGCTTTTGTAAAGGGTCATTGGCCAAAATAAAATAAATAAACTTTAGAATCAAATTGAAAAATCAAAATAAAGCAGATAATTTCAAAAATTAAAAAAACTTTAAGTTATTGAGTTCACTAATATTCAATAAATAAAAGTTTAAAGGATCCTCTTTCTACTTATATATAAAGTTTATGTGAATAAAGAGGGAATTATTACAATAATTGATTATTTTTGAATCGCCATATTATTCTACAAAATTGTTTGTTAACCACTTCAAAATTTATTCTATTGTTTTAGATTGTCCTTAAACTTGAGTAATTATATATTTATTTACTAGCAATTAGCACTCTGAAAGCGAAAAACATGATAAAAGTCAATAAAAATTTTCAATTTTTCGATGAAAACTCCATTTGTTGCTCTTTTTGAAATGAGCAACTTTTTAGCAACACATTCTTAAATTATTTTATTCATTGATTTTATTAAATTAAAAACAATTTGAGACAAGTTTTAAGCACAAAATGATTGTTTATTGATTAAAGAAGTGGAATAAACATTGCCTGATGATGCAGAAAGTGTATTTGTGGAATTGAAAATATTTTCGCAAAGTTGAGCAACAACAACAAAAATTCCCGATTTTTTTGCGATTGCCCACCTAAAAAATTTACCATTCAAAACTCGCCCGTCAATTTTAATTAAAATCAATTAACCTAAAAATGTTTATGCAAGCGTGCTATCAAAAATGCATCGATATGGAAATTCAATGGCATTTAAATTCTAAATTTGAATATTTTTTCTATAGGTTTATTTTTTGATGGTCTAAAAAATTTAAAACACACTTTCACTTTCTATTTTTGTTTATATTGCATTTTAACAATATTTAGAAACAGAAGTAGAAGTATCATAAATATCCAATTTATGACACAGGTCGTTTCACTTTCTAAACAGGATATTGATTACATTCACCATCACTACCGCTCCTATTTTTGCTGTTCAGCTCGTTGTTGCTACCAATGTAATTTGAGGCAGATGTGCATGATTCAGTACATTACACATTTTTTCTCTTCATCTACTCAAACCTATACTCTTATCATGAAACACACTCACACATTTTATCATATTTTCTCCTTCTTTATTTTACAACTTTCTTCCGCTTTCAATTTAGATATTTAAAGTGTGTAAATTACACAGAAAATGACTTTGAAAAGCTCCAAACATTTCTTTCCATTTTTGTGTGTAATGCGGAATCGCTAAAAACAATAAACACACAGCGTTACACAATTATCGAAGCATTTGTTAATGGCAGGTTATAAATTTATTACGATACGTTTGCAGTGCGATTTGAGCTTATTCAACTTTCACCTTCATTACAAAATACAAGGTGTATATGTGAGCTTTTTAAACTTTCTAGAATTCGACACATTTTTATAGATGGATTTTGTAAGATTTTACGTAATCCATTTAAGAGTGGAATTTGGAAAATTAATTTATTAAATACATTTAATAGTATTTTTAGGATTTAAAAGGGGTAACCAATCTTTAACTTAAATTTTAAGCTTGACGAAAAAACTTTTTTAACGAAAATTAAAAATTTTTAAAAAATATAGACAATATTTTAAAACGATTTTATTAAAACTTTAATTCACTGCTTATACTAATTATTTCGCTTAAACATTCTTCTTTCAGAATTTTTTTTCGTTCATTCTTCTCTCTTGAGTTTAAAACTTTATTTATAATTTAAAATCTTATAAAGCCTTTATTTATTTGTTTGTATAATTCTTTAGCTCTTTCACTAATGCAAGTTAAGTAGCAGTAGTAAGATGAAAGGAAAAAATAAAAAGCAATTGTCGTAATTCGCAGGGTAAGTAAACAAGAAGATTTAGTTTTTCTCCTCTCTTTTTATGTATGTTTCTATATGTGAATGTATTCGTCGTTGATTTGAAAGTCGAGAATGTCAATTTCATTCTTCCTTCACTCACTTGATATATTCGACGAAGCATGAGTGAAGGAGGTGGAAAACAATTGAGAAAAGTTGGCGAAAAACTTTTTTAATGAAATCTAATTCCCATCAATATCAAATGTACATCGCGTGCATGCTGACGTCTTACGATAAAAGATGGGCATTGTAAGATGTAGAATTTCAATGAAGCCCATCCCTTGATGTAAAACTTTCTCTCATTTTTTTATTCTTTCGCTCTCGTTATGAGAATCTTCTAATAAATTTTTATGTGTTTTTCCTCCTCATAGATGCCAATTGAAGCTGTTTTTTTCTTTCTTCAAAGAAGATCTTCGTGGTGATGGTTGAAAAAGAAATTAGGAGAAAGAAAAAAATTTCCAATTTAATTGGATTTTTATAACTTTTGATTTTTCTTTTCCTTTTTTTCGGACAATGAAATGAAGAAATCTTTTTTCATTACCTTCTTCAAACTAAAACAATTTTTTCTTGTTCTTTCTGCTTTCACTTCAAACACAAGTCAAAGTTTTTCTTTTGTTATATTATTATGAATATATTCCACGCTTGTTGAAGTTTATTATTCAATTAATTAGGTAAATATACACACACGGACATGCACAATAATGTACAGACAAAAACTTGCTTTCACTTGTTTCTTTGCTTTCTTATTTTTATTCTTTTTTCTTTTCACCACAAATCAAATCGACTAGTTTATTCTCGCTAAACTCTAAAGACTAATTAATGTTCACTGTTGTAATAGCTCACACTGAAAATGTCTCTTGGGTTGGGTTAACTTTTTTTCTTTTTTTCTCTCTCACTTACTTTACTCCTTTTTTTCAATTAACTTGAGAGAAGAAATTTCTTAAAATTTTCACTTCTTTGGGAGTCTTCAATCAATCCATCAAAATGCGAAAAATCTGTCATGAATTAAAGCAGAAATTTCTTTTTCCTCTTTAAATAACTTTTTTTAAATAATTTTTCTTCTTTGTCACTCCGAGTGATGAGACAGAACGCGAAAAGATGCTCCCGTTTTCATGCCACTGCTTTTGTCGAATGATTGCGAAATGAAAATTTTTTTTCGTTCTCAACAGCAGTCAACATTGGCAATGTTTTCGTTTACTATGTCGGGGTGGGGCGCTAGAAACATTCAGTGATGCTGTAAATGAGCTTTCAATTTTTAATATTTTCTGAAGCTTTTTTCCTTTCAACATCAAAACATTGAAACATAAAAACATTGTAACAATGAAAACATTCTCTCTCACTGAGATTAAATTTTCTTTCTTTTCTTTCTCCCTATGGGTAAAAGTAAACTTTTATGTAAGATGGGATTTTTGTTTCTGGCACACACAAAAGTCTCTGTCTTCTTTTCTCTCATAACATATATACACACACACGAAAATGCTTTCAAATTATTTTAAATGAAATTTTTTTGTCTAAATGTTTACAAATGCACATCAATATATCTTGATTTCAACAAATAGCGATACTTACTAGAACAATCTTCTTTTTACATACATATAGTTATATAAGTGTAAAGTGATGCCAGTTATATAGAAACACAATGACAAGATGAAAGCGCATTTTTTTTGAGTTTTATTTTTAAAAATATTATAATATAAATTTTATTTTTTACGAAATTTTAAAACATTAAAAAATTATATTGTATCTTAAAAGCTGAAGATGATTCGTTTCAAAGATGCTTTTTGTCAAGTATTTGAAAAGGCTCACATTAAATGTTTTGTTAGATTTCAAATTTTGATCCTAAATTATGAACTTAATCTTGACCTTATATTATTTGATCTTGAACTTGATCTAAAATATCAATATTCTCCTATAGTTTTCAAAATATATTTGAAATAAAAACAATGTTTTTCAGTAAGCCTTTGCTTCAAATGAACTTAAATTTAATGATCACATTTCTTATTTACTAATCTGAAATTGAAAATCTTAAAAAAAAAATTATTAAAGATATCAGCAGAAAATAAAATGACAAAGCGTGAACAATTTTTCTAAATTAAAAGAATATTGCGCAAAAAAAGAGAAAGATAATTCCATAAAATGCTTTCTCTTGCATCTATCTACTAGAAAGTGTCAGTGTACTTCAACATTGAGTTATTGCTTCTACGCTTAACTTTAACTGGCTTTTGTTCTATTCTTTTCTATCTAACCCTTTTTCTGCATTTCATTTATTTCGAGATTTAAGATACATGTCTCTTTAACATTCACATCTTGTGTGTCATGTGTAGATGTGTGTTTCATTTTCGACACATTACCAATTCCAAAGAAAGAAAAAAAACTAATAATCAGCATAAAAATACTTTTAGAATGCCTTTCGGGACGTTTCTCGTTTGGACACATCGATTTCGATATGAAGAAAAAAAATAAAATTTATGTGCTTCAACCACAAAACGTCAAATACGCATATGCCTCTACAAGATAAATATTAAATTCAATCGTTTTTAAAGGGATAGAACCCAAAATATGTTGATGAATGTTAAAATTCTGTGCTTTTTTGATGTAGGATAACGACATATTTAGGATGTCGCTTCATAGTATATTGTTAATCAAAATACACGCGTCATTATTATCATAACAAGAGAATCTTGGCTCTTACTACGCTTCTCTTTTGTCTTTTGTATAGTATGGAGTTGAATGGAGGCAAACAAAGAAGAAATTCATTTATTGTCAGCCGACACTCAAAGACAAGATAATTTTCTGGTTGTGATCATATTTTTTTCACACTGCGGGTGGGACCTTTTTTGCTGATGCTTTTAAAATTCAATAAATGAAAATTTCTTTACTGTTGTTGTTCTTTGGGATGAAATAAAAACGAATGAAAGATATAAAAAAGGAAGTGAATGAAAATGAAGCATAAATAAAGTTCATATAAAAAATATTCAATAGATGATAAAATTGCAATCAATTTTTGTTGCACCGAATTCAATCAAATATTGAATAAAAAAATTGAAAAAACTTTTTAAATAAATTTTGATAATTTTCAAACTCTAATTTTCCGTTAAATTAAAAAATTCAAAGTTTGAAATGATGCTTTTATAAACTGTTAGAAAATCAGCACAATTCTGTTCTGAAATTAATAAAAACATAAATAAAAAAACTCTTGAAAGCAAAATTTTCTTTAATATTTTTTTGTTCTTTATTTTCACATAAAATTAAACATGCAATAAATGATAAGTAGGTACATACATTCATTCAGAAATAAAATCTAATTTTTTCTCCATTAAGTATTTTTTTTCATATTCTATACTTTTTTCTAGAAAACTACTTTTCATCATTTTTCTATTATAAAAATAAACTTTATGAAAAATTTCTTTTCTTTCTCTTTCGTATTTTCATTTCTCGTTCAGCGACAAATAATAATACAATGAACAAGCAGCAGTAGTAGCAAGAAGATTTCTTCTTCTTTTCTTCTCTTGCACACAATAAAATAAAATAGATTTGATGAGAAGCTACATTATTGCTTTCTTTTTCTTCATTCCTCATTGTAATTGATTTTGATTTTTCCCTTTTCTACCTATAGCAATCATACATACATTTTGTATTAAGCAAGGCTTAGACATGTAATAATCGATTGTCTCTTATCGTCAACGTATGTGAATTTATACAATTGTGTGCTGTCCCAGCAGTTTGTATAATTAATTGATTTATTGCTATAGCGCAATAGAGAGAAAGAGAGGAAAATATCACGACAATAAATTATTCTTAAAGACACTTTTGTTACTCGCGCTTTAATCTTTGATGAGGGAGAAAAAGTTTTGGTGTCGTATTGTTGTCACTCGCAGAAACTGAATAATTTTTAACGCTAATTGATATTAAAATTACGCGTGGAAAAGTCAAAAGTTTCCTTCAAGATTTATGTCACCAGATGCACACTGTAGAAATTGCCTTTGCTGTTTCACTTTGGACGAATTTTCTTTTTTTGCTTTTATAATCAAGATAATAACAAGAAAAACTTCTTTTCTCTTCTTCTTACTACTACGTTAAAAATGTAATAAAAATATAAAAAAATTGTACATGCATAATAACACAACAACAATATAAAAGTAAATCTGTATGTATAAAGAAATAAGAGAGAATATTCTAAGGATAAATCTTCATTATTTACATTCCCCTTGGAAAGAGAGAGAGAGAGTTAAAAGAAGATTTTTAAGCAGTTGCTAAATTTCACAAGCTCATCACACTCACAGGAATTAGTGTGTATTTTCATACATATTCAGTGGAGTAGAGCTTTATTACACTTCAAGGATTTTATTTTTAGACGCATCTTTAGTAACTATGGAAGTAAAAATATTATCAACTGGTTTGAATTACTTTAATATAATTTTTAGCTCGCATAGTTTCATTTTGCTTACATTTGTTTCGATAGTTATAATTTATTGCTGATCGATTCTCACATAAAAAATAGAAAAATTTTTTTTTGCTTCAACGAAAAATTCTTCTCGCTTGCATTCTGATAAAAGAAAGAAAACAATTTTTTTGCAAAATATATCAGTGTAGGAGGAAGTCGTTCCGCTATAGACGAAAAGTTGAACATATTGAACATGCAGTGATTTTTTCTAAGAAATTTTAGAGAAAACCACTTTCGAATTCAAGATTTATTTAAAACTTTTAAAAATCTAACGAATTTGATGGAATTGAATATTTAACGAAATATTTTATATTCTATAAAACCGTTAAAATTAGAATTTTTTTGTAAAAAAATAATTGTTCTCTAGTTTCATAGAATGTGTTAATAAATCTTATAAAAGTCAAACATTCCTCATCAATGCCTGTATGAGATAAAAAAGTAGAACAAAAAACTACATCATCATCAGCATGTATGTGTATGTTAGGTATCAACTTCCATAGCATTAAAAAGAGATTAACAGAGTGAGAACATGTATTTTTTTCTATATTTATATAATACCATTTTGTTAAGCTCTATTAGCCATCCACATATACACAAGTAATTCACGCTCAAAATCCACGTCCGATGAGCGATGAATTTTTTTCTCTCTCTCCTTTCTTTTTTTGCTCTACGTCAATCACACGCACGAAAATTTGATGCCTTCCTCATTAGAAAAACAGTTGGCGCAATGAAGTTTTGCGTTTCTTACGCGCACATCGGTGCCGTTGATATTGCCATCAGCAATTGGCGTTTGACATACGCTGCACTTGAAACAGTCAATGTGATAGAATAAGCCGAGATTTTCGATTATCATGGCTGCACCACTGCCTAATTCTCGATTGCAATAAGAACAAATTTTTTTGCTTGATACACTCAATACATCCAATTGTGGTAGCATGTGCGGTGGTAGAATAGGTTGTTGTTGTTGTTGTGTCAGTGGATTATGCATCATTTGACCAGAATTTGGAAGATTAGATTGCTGTTGTTGTTGGGACATCATCAAGAGTGGAGGTGGAGGTAGTGGATGTGATGGCGATTGAGTGATTTGTGGCATCTGCTTCGAGGAGTCGAAAACTGTGTATCTGTATGTGAATAAAAATAACAAGAAAAAAGTTTGATAAGAAAAAAGCAATTTTATGGTTATTGAGCGATTACGTTTTGGCTTTAGAGAATAGATATTAATGTTCTATAAAAATTATCCAAGGCAGATTTATTTCTATTAATAGAAATTTCATTATTTCCTGATTTATCTTGATTCTTGGTTTTTGTTTATATATAACGTTTATTTTTGAATCTTTGTTTACATAACACGTTTCTTTTGTTTCGCAACATTTGTTGTCTTCAACATTTTGTCAAAATTGTTTCTAATGAAAACTTTATTTAATAAAATTGTGAATATTGAAGGATAAAGCACAAAATAAAAAT
Organism: Polypedilum vanderplanki; assembly: GCA_018290095.1. Classification (NCBI taxonomy): domain Eukaryota; kingdom Metazoa; phylum Arthropoda; class Insecta; order Diptera; family Chironomidae; genus Polypedilum; species Polypedilum vanderplanki. The sequence continues at coordinate 17,808,886 of CM031381.1, read as the reverse complement.
TCTTAATAATAAAATGTAAACTTTATATTAATTCTTAATTCACCTCACCTTGACAAAAGGCTGTAATAAAATTTCATTAATCATGTTGCACATACAACTCAACAACATATCCCTTTTAGCTACATCCATTTACAATCTTTTACATATAAAATAGTAAACATCATTTCTCTCTCACTCACAATCAACCGACAACAGTAGCAGTCATGCGAGATTGATAAATAGGATCAATATAATTGATTTTTAGAAAGGCAAAAAGGGATTTGTCTGCAGCTGACGCAATAACGACTTTAACATTATCGATTCTCAATAACCATCAACGAAGATGTTTTATCGCTCATTACATTGCTCACCTCTTATTCACATTTGTACCAATTCCCATTTCGATAACATTTTTACGGATCGTTTGAATGATTGCGTCAGGTAGTGGCTTTTTACTGCCTCCTGCGCTCATTCGTACATTATTCATTTGCTCTATCCGACGCTGTTCAGCTTCCTGTAAGAGCCAATGCGAGCTAAGTGAAGGTTTCGCTGCTGGTTCAGACTTTCGATATTGAACCCAGTCGTTTGTTAATTTTGGCTTTGGAACGGCACTGATTTGCATAAGTGCATGACGTGTCATATTACCGTATAAATTGCTATTGCTTCCATTGCTTTGTTGATAAATTTGTTGTTGTTGCTGTTGTGATGGTGATTGATAAGGTCGTGGTGTATGCAAATGCATCTCTGAACGACTTGATGTTGTGCTCATGTTGCCATAGTAGACCGTTGTCGATGGTGACTGCATTTGTGATGATGAATCGAACGTTGATTGTCGATAGCTACCAGTCATATCATTTGATATTGTTGTATCATTGTCTGGACTCCATTTGACATTAAAATCCTGCAAATTAGGCATAGATTTTCGATATTCATTGAGGTGATTATGTGGATGCGAATTATGCATATGACGATATGACACATTATTATCATATTGCGCGCCTCCATTCGTCACATTTGTGGAGGCATCATTGAGATTCTGTAGTGAAGAGCTCGCATAGTTATTGTTAGTAGTCATTAACATGCGAACACCTTCATCAAGCTCACGACGCGCAATATTTTTTCGCATAATAAGATTTTCGCGCTGTCGTTTCAATTCTTGTTGTTCAATCTGTAAAAGCAATTGTTCCACTCGCAAAACTTCCTGTGAATTTCACACAAAAAAGAACAAAAAAGAAGCGTGATTTTACGTGCACAAAAAAAACAATAAACATAATTAATAATTTAAAAAGATTGAAAACTTTTTCAAACTAATAAATAAATAATTAAATAAATTGTACAGAAGAAAAACAAGAAAGTATGTAAAGAAAAATAAATAGAAAAAGATGTATACAATCTCCATCACCGATATGACAGGTTTTTACTTTCAATAACATCAACACAAAATCCATGCACATATAAAAGCAAAAGGAGAATGTATGGGAAAAGTGAGGTAAAGTTATTGTGATGGCATGTTTAAAAGGCGAGATTTCATAGAGAGCAAATTTGAAGCTATAAACGAAGGAAGAAAGAGGAAAAGACAACTTTTATGATATGTCATTTGTAGTGATGTAATAAAAGATCAACTAAGTGAATAGGTGTAGAAAAATTTGCAACAAAGTGAAACCATCAAAAGGAAAAATGGAGACGTGAAACTTTCTCCTTATAAAAAAATAAAAAAAGAAAAGTCGCGTCTTCCTATTCTTTTGAATGAAGTGCATCTAAATAAAGTTTCATCACTTACATTTTGTCACCATACCACGAACAAAAAAGATAAAGTTTTTTTTTTCTATCTTTTTTCAAAGAAAATCTTCTACATGTAAAAGCATCTCATTCCAATCTTAAACCAAGGCGAAGACACTCCGATTAATCGCCGATTAATCGACGATTCTTGCGATTTCTGCGATTAATCGGCGATTAATCGCAATTTTTTTAAATACAAAAAAATCGAAAAAAATAATTTTATGAACTCAAATATTAGTAAAAATGCATGTTTTGCTTCGGTGATATAAATTGCACAAACTTTTGTTTCGGTACATTCAATATTTCCGTTTTTTCTTGCAATTTCTGTGAAATTTAAGTGTTTTTGACTATGTATTTCAGAATATTGATCTAACAAATAAAATCATTTGTCGATTGGTCACTTTTTTCTAGTGTTATGGTCGAAAAATTAGTGTCTTGTGTCTGAATATACGCATGTACGTGTGAAAACATGCTACAGTTTTTAAATTTAATTTTTTTGTCAAAAATCTTACATATTCGACAAAAAAATAAGGTTTAAAATAACTATTGATGAAAAATGGTACATATCTAGAAAATGATGGGCTTAATAAATGATGAATTGCATGCGGACCAAAGCGTACACATTTACATGACATCAAAGTTTTAAAATTTTAAATATAGACATATACACTTGTTGGAATGGTCTTGACATCTCATATACAGTGTCAATAGTATTTTTCAATTTTAGACCACTTGCTAGTCAATGCAAGTTAAAAACAGCTTAGATGGTATATTGTTGCAAATTTTGACAAATTCTTAGTTGTTTGAAAATTTAAAAGACATGAAACGTAAAAAAATATGTCAAAAATGATTTTTGAGGCATTTTGATCCAAAGATATACACATGTGCACGACTTTGGTCGACAAAAGTCAAAATGGAAAAAAATATATTTTTTGAACTTTTCAATAAAATTTGAAACTAAAAGTATTAGAATTTTTTTTATAATAAATTATTGTTATAAATTACTGGTATAGAATAGAAAATTGAGCTTATAATACGTCATTGACGATTAAAATTATGATTTCTACAAATATTGGCATACTTAATAGATTTTAGAAAGTTCAACACGTGTAGATTACTTTGACATTAAACCTTTTGGGATATTATTGCTTATTTACAGCAAAAAACTGTAAAATTTTAACTCGTCACTGATCTTAACTAAAGTGCAAACGAAGCTCGTATTTTCATATGACAATAGTTCATAAAAATCTTCTATAAATTATACAACATTACCGTTGAGTTATCTTATAAATTTTTCTTTAATATTACAATTTAGTTATTACGATATTGGAATTATTTTAAAATAAAAATATTATATATCCAGAGCTTACTCATTTTTTATCATTAACCTGAACTGCAAAATGAATAAAATAAAAAAAAAAGTTGTAATTTCTTTAACGTGGTTCACAAAATCATCAACTCAAATTTCAATATGATAACTACTAGTATCATACCGTTACAAATCAGTAACTTATAGCTTTCGTATTGGTCAAAGATATTTTTTGGTTAATATCATTCATCTCTAAAATATTTTTTGAATTACACGGACAACTTTTTAGTACACAGTTTTTTTCCTATTCAAAGAATATTATAGATTTATTAAGAATTTGATATATAAAAAGAGCTAGGCTTTTTCTAATTTCCGGAAATTGAGAATTGTGGGAACGGGAATGGAAAAAATACTGTAAAACAGCCAAAAAAACAAAAAAAATTAAAGTTTCTCTTCAAATTTCAACTCTATCTTGTTTTAAACTATTAGGAAAGTTAAAAGAAACCTCGATTTATATCTATATAAAAGTTGTTTTACGTTTTCTTTGCTTCTATTCATAGCTATTTCGATTCTCAAATGTTATTAGTCTAACAGATCTTAAGATCTTTTCAAAATTTTGCTTCCTCAGAAACAAAATTTCCACTTTATTTAGTGATTTTGTTTATTCAAATCACTTTTGAATTATATATACCTACAAATTACATAGTAGTTACTTTTAGATTACTTTTAGAGAATAACTAACAGTAAAATAAAAGAAAATTTAATATCTAGAAATAAAATTTTTATAAAGTTAGTAGTAATGCAATAATACAGCAAAGAGTTTCAAGTAAAGTTGAATCTCCATAAAATAATAAGTTTTATTTCATAGAGTTGAAGTCGTTAAATTAAACATTTATTTAGAATCAAATAAAAATATTTTAATCATCGAATTTTGAAAATTTAAATGAAAAAAACTTGAAAAAGAATAAAAATTAATACTTTTCCAATTTAGAAATTGTCTATTGAAAATTTTATCAATATATTGAAAAAATTTATCAATCACGACTCCTTGGATGGTCAAACGATTAAAACGACTTTTTTGTCTAACAGATCAGTATGTTTTGTAATGAAATTTCAAGTATTTTGCTGGCAAAAATTGATTTAAAAAAAATATTTACGCATGTTTTCTTCAGAGTTGTTACAGGCGACAGGCGAAAAAAAATTGAAATTTTTTTTTGGTCAATGTGATGAACCACTCTTGGGTCGACACTTACCCAAAAAAACTCTTTTGATGGTTTACCTACACGTCAAGACCTTTCTAACAAACTATCAAACACCTCTCCACGACTTGCCGTTGTCGAGTTATGACTGACCAAGCCAGCCAGCCAGCCAGCCCTTGTAAGCCTAATAACGTATTTTTTGCAAAAAGTGCGCTAAAAATACTAATAAATATTAATGAAAATTGATAAAATTAATTAGTTCCCGTTCTCGGTAGGAAAAAGCCTAAAAAAACATGTGAGACCAAAAATATATATTTTTTTGAAAAATTGAAGCTTTTTTTGTGCGACTTATGAAAAGAAAACACAAAATTTTTATGAAATTTTAGATGTTTTCTCAAAATATTATGGCCAAGGTCATTTAGGATTGGTGTACACTCATTTTATGCCACTCAAAATTTTGAGAGGTACATACATTTTATTTTTATAGTTTTTGCGATTAATCGGCGATTTTGCGATTAATCGACGATTTTTGCGATTCTTGCGATTAATCGGCGATTTTGCGATTAATCGGCGATTAATCGGAGTGTCTTCGCCTTGTCTTAAACATTAAAAATCTTGTTATATTGCACCATCTTACCGTCACCAGACCATAGAAAATAAGAAATAGAGCGGAAATAATCTGAATCAGATTATTTTTAAATCAAACTCATAACGAACTTTTTCATTTTTAAATACACTTTTTTTAGTTTCAAGAATAATGAGCATCTTAAAAGTTTCTCTTTTGATTTAAAGTTTGAAAATTTTCAATTAGAAAAATTATTTTATTTTTAATAGTTCATTAGATAAAGTTGTTGTTTAGATATTATGTTTAAAAAACATTTTGACATTTGTTATGAAATCAAATGCAAAAACATTTAGTTAAATAATTCAAAATTTCATCAAATTTCACAACTTTTCTACAACAGAATTTTATAAATAAGAAATTCAATTAAATTAAGTTTAAAAGTTTTCTAATTTCCGAACTTTTAAAAGGAAATTTAAAAGTCCTCAAACCTTGTTTTTATCCTTTTTTCAAATGCTAAACGATTTAGGTAATTTAGAGAAAACTTTTTCAATTCAAAAGTTTAAATAGTGGCGACTTAAGAACATAATCGGATTCAGTATTCTTTATGCATGCATAAATTAATAGAGAAAGTAGAAAAAGGATTACACAAAACCAATAAAACCATCACCAAATCATGCCAAATTAATTGTAAGTGTGTTTGTGTGTGTTTAATGATTTTTTGTTTAATTCTATACCTGATGGTCATCATCACTTGAATCATCGTTATGTTGATGATGACGGTAGTTAGAATAAGTCTGGAAGTACACAAAATGAAATGAGAATGGAAACATAGTTTAATGTTTAATCATGTCAGTTATATTAAATCATCATCATTCTCCGCTGCGCTTTATAAGTAAATTAAAATTAATGTTTTAATTTTATATAGTTAAAGTAGTAAATAGTAAGTAAATGATGATGGAATAGAGTCGAAAGTGTAAATAAATTAAGATGAGATTTAATTTAATTTTTCCAAGAATAGAAGAAATAATGAGATTTTTTTGTAAAACGATGTTAAATTAGTCACAAGTCGAATAAACAGGAGCAAACATGACTCATTCGAGAGAAAAAGAGTAAAAATTGACAGAAAAGTATGTGTAAGAGAGAGAAATAAAGTAAGTGAGTTGGAAGGAAGATAATGAGAAAAGATATTAATAAAAATTAGCATAACTAATTAATTTTAACAGCACTCGAGTAACGAGTAAGTAACTGCGTACTCACTTCTTGTTGACTTATTTGTTCCTCAAGTGATTTTATTCTGTTGTCGTCTTCATTTACAGTATAGCTATGTGTGAAATTTCCGCGTTTTTCACTTAGCAACATTCCTCCCGTATTCCCATCAACTTCAGTTTGACCTTCTGACGATGATGCTGAAGATGGTTCGCTTCCTTGACGAGAATGATTATCAAGTCCTGAGTCTCTGCTTTCACCTTTTAAAAGGATAACAATGTTTATTAGTCAAAAAATATCTTAATCAAAGATTAAAATAATTAAAGAGTTTTTTCATTAAAAAATTCTCAGAAATCACATTTTGCTTTTAAATATTTAAATTTATAATCCTAAAAATTTTGTTATGTTTTTAATGAAGATTTTTAAGAAAATATTATCAAGGTAAAAAAAACAAACCCTAATTGAGTATTTTAAGGTAAATTTCTAAGATATTACTCTAATTTTCATACTAATTTCAATGTTTGATAATATGACATTTTAATGCTTGCTAATAATGCTAATGAATGCAAAATTATCCTAAAAACATGGTACGAACATTTACGATAACAATTATGATTAGAACAAATGTCCTCATTACTTACAGTTGAGAGAATTCTCATAAAGTCCGACCTTTTGATAAAGTTGTTTCTCTAGGCGCTTCTCTTCTTGCAAAATTGCTTGAATGTTTGGTGGCGGTACGACAGATAATTCTAAATTGTTATCGTCAAAGTCTTGACCCTCGATATCGATACCTAAAAAGCTTGATCGTTTACTACGTATTTCTTTTTTGATACGCTTAGTTGAATTAATTCGTTTGAAATTATCAACTTGATTTTGATTCGACAATGACGGAGGAGACATTTCTTCAGGAATAGGTGGAGGTGGTGGCTTTTCAGATGGCGGAGCTTGATTTAAATATTTTGATTGATCTATCGGAAATACCATTTCAGTCCCGTCATCTATACCAAAGCTCTCATTGCTTTCGGCCATTGAAAATCGTGAGCTGTCAGATGATGCTGGAAACATTAATTCAATATTCTCATATAGCGGAATAGGCACATGTTTCTTAGGCATTTCATAGTAAGGTTCTCTTGAACGAGGAACTTGATAGTGTGGCTCCATTTCAATTTTATCTTCTGTGCTCTTTTTATCATCAACGTTCTGATAGATCGGCTCGCAATTGGATTTATTGACAGACAATTCCCCAATGTTGCTTCTATTATTATTGCCGACGATGACGCCATTCATCGGCAATTGATTACTTGGCATCGAATCAATGTTTTCGCTATCGATAAGTTGAAAAGCACTCTCCAATGCTTCCTCAATTCGATCATCCTAAAATAAAGTACATTGATAGATACAGATGTATAACATTTTCAATAAATGAATTATTAATAAACTTTCTTCTCCTTCTTCCATTATATTTCATTCCAATATCATTATTATTATCGGTGCTTCGACCACAAATCAAATCAAAAATGTTCGCAATGCTTCTTATTTTCTCATCGTATAATAAATTTTGTTAAAGAGAAGAGATAAATTGGGGATGAAGAGTTTATCGTTGATGTTCTTTTATTTTTTGAGGTTGTTGAAGAAGGAGAAGAAGAAAAGATTATTGGTAATCTTATAAATAAATTTTTAAAAAAATATTTAAAAGGTAAATATTTGTGTTGATTAAAATAATACCTCAATTTTCACAAATATTTACTTTAAAATATTCTACAAGTTAAATTTTTTTTTGAACAAATTTCAATAAAAATGTGCTACTCTAAGGACTTGTTATACTTTTAGTAGATACTTAATATTAAAAAAAAAATAATAAATTTACGTGTTATCACTGCACTACTTAGGAAAAAATAAGGTGAAAAGAAGATAGAAAATTACTTTCAAAGTAAACCATAGAATAAGCTACCTACCTTTATGCTGACGCAATAGAAATACACACACACAAATACACTTATGTATTAACAAGATATGCTATTCTTTTTTGCTCTCTTATTTTCCATGGACCACCAGAGTGTAATTTTGTATATTATATTTCAGCATATAAAATGAGAGTGCAAATAGTAATCTTGCGAAATACATACGCATATCACTCACAGTCATCAAATGTTTGCGTGTGTGCGAAAAGGGCAGAAAAAGAAAGTTTTTACTTCCAAAAGGAACGTGCTTAGGATTAATATTAATAATAATTTTTGCATTAAAATCATATATAGAAAAGCAAGTAATTCAAAATCTACAGGAAAAAGCAAAAAAAAGTTTTTCAAACCAACACCATTCCAACTGAGTACACCAAATAGAGTTATTTTTTGTCCATCTATATTTAAACATTTTATACTTTAGCATTATATTTACAATAAATATTAATTTTGTTCAACATTATTTAGTAAAATAGAAGTTTTTTTGCTATTTCATGAATGAATTCACTTCTTTATATTTTTCATCAAGTCAGAGCAATTAGTTCCTTCATGCAGTAGCAGTAAAAATTTAATATCATCTAGCATTAATATATAATTATATTAGTTCATTTTTTGATCCTTTATATAATCTTTTGTTAATTTTCTTTAAATAAAATATATTTTTTGATACTTTTATAATTTTAAGTGAAATTGCACGGAAGAAAGGAATCACTAAGTCAAAACGTATTTCTTTGATTTTTTATCACTTTTTTTTTACTTTTTTTTTTTATCAAAAAGGCGAATGTTATTAAAATTGTAATATATTTTTGTGAGAATTTTAAGCTTTAAAATTCATCATTATTATTGTTGTTGCTGATACAATATAATATTTTAATAAATATGCAAAACATTCGAAAAGCCAAATTCACATCAAGATATTGTAAGACTACAACTCTCTCGAGAGTATAATGAGAGAAAAAATTTGTGTGCGAAAGGTAGAGCTTGAATTTGAACTAAAATTCAATTATTTGGAAATATTTTTCCGTTTGAGTGCACAAGGGAATTTTAATCATATTTTTTTGCTGCAATATTGCATCACTACTCTATAATGAATTGAAATATCTTTGCAATAGTTCAAAGAACGAAAATCTCTCATGCATAAATGTGTATTTTGTGCCATGTTTTATTTCATCAAGACAAATTAAAGATCATTCTCTCTATTTTATATGGCTTAGAGACATTTACACATGTGTAGTTAAAGTTAACAATCTTATAATAATTTTTTCAACAACAATCATTTTTTTCTTTGCTTGTTTCTTATGCAAGATTACATTATTAAGACCACAAATTCGTAACTTTAATTTTTTTTTTTTGAAACACCACATTTTTAAAGGAGTGCTACTCCGTACTTTTATTTTGTTTAATAGCAAATTTACTACTATGCAGGTAAGGAAAGAGCAAGAAATAAATCAGAGATAAAGCCTTAAGCCAACCGAAATAGAAGTAGAAATTTAATTTTTATATTATGTAAATAGGTAAACAAATTAATTTTTTTAGATGTGGGCATAAAAAAATTGATTTCGTTTCAAATATTATTTCATTCAACGAAATTTTTGTTTGTTTAATTTAAGAAAAATATAAAACTTTTTTTTTAATTGTCATTTGTTAAATAAAAAAATTGAGTTTTTTCAAGTTTTTTGTACCCAAAAAAAATTATAAAGACTTCAAAGTCAATGCCAATTTCATGATAACAGCAACAAGATTAATGGTGATGATGTTTATCATCGTAATCGTCCATTAAACTCGTACCATCAGATGAGGAGCAAAGCGATAATGCGGCATCAATGGAATTACTCTTTTCCAAGCAATTGCTCCTCGTTGGTAATTCACTAGCGGTCGAATGATTTATAATGCATTCGTAAACATAATTGTTATCCATTTGTACCTGCTCGTCATCGACAGCCGTCTGTTGCTGATCGATCAAGTTACAATGAATGAAATTAATCATGGCATTATTTGAGGTCTTTACACTAGAAATGTCATTGTTTGAATTTTTTTTGTTAGTATTCTCTGCACTATCACCATCTTCTAAGTTGATAACCATAACCATTTGGCTTTGATCTTCTTCTGAATAACTTACGCTTGAATCGTCAACTTCTTCCTCTTCATGTTGCTGTTGTTGTTCCTCGACAATATTTTTGATTACATCAGGTTGTTGCTGTGGCTCACTAACATTAAGGTTTTTAAATTTTTCCTGCATAACATGATGAAACTCTTCAATTCGCTCATTCGACTGCTGCTGCTCGTCTGACTGTGAGACCGCACATGAAATGTCAGTAGTGTGAATGCCGCTGTCTTCACGGTCAGTCGAACCAAGTGATTCATTGTCATCGTTCGATGTCAATTTTATTGGAACTTGCAAAGTATTTGACTGTTGCTGTTGCTGCTGTTGTTTTAATTCAAATTCATTGCGAGCTTCTTGGACATTTTTAAAAGGTGTATCGATAATTGCTCGCTTATTTTCATCAATTGGTGATGAAACTTGTTGATGTAAGCTCGATAAACGATCCTTTAGCGATGTTGAAACGGGCACTTCGAGTTTCTTTGGTGCAGGAGTTACAGTTGCTGCTGCATTTGTCGTTAAATTACTCCTGAGACTTGAAATGCGCTCTTTGATACTGACAATTTCAGTACCTAAAGTTGCTGCAGCTGCACTAGTACTTAAACCATTACTATTATCTTTCTCAAACAACTCACGACGCTTATTAATGTCCACCTTTGGTAAATCCAGCTTCGTTACGCGCGTCTTATAATCTTCAATTGCATCATCGTACGTGTAATCGCGCTCGCGTGACTCAAACGATCTTAATGTCTTCGTTGTCGTCTTCATTACTCGCACTTCTGTTTCCGCTTTAACATCTTGCACTTCCTGATGCAATGTCGTTGTCATCGGCTGTTTTTTATGGATGATATCTTTTATGAGAGCTGTCGAATGAAAGTCATTGTTGCTGTTGTTATTGTTGAAAGCATCATCGCTTGCTACTTTCTTATCACGATGATTATCACTCTAAAGATAGTAAAAAAAGAAAGGGAAAAATGTCTAAATCGCTCTAATTGTCGCTTTCTCTCAACTCACATTTGTTGTATCATTTAAATTGCTTGTATCCGACGCTGGTGCGAGATCGCTCATATTGATTGTTGAATCGTCTTCCGTATAAATTGCCAAAGATGACAACTTTCGGCGTGATCCACTATGTATATTTTCGAAAAATAAAAATTAGAGTCGCGTGCTAATTGGCAATTATTGAAAATACTCACCGTTCCTCCATTAGCTCTGAAAACGTCTTGATACTACGCCGATTTCGATCATGCTCTTCCTCTTCTAACTTCTTTACTTCCACAACACGATCAATAATATGTTCGACTCGTTTTCTACGCGAAGATTTCCAATTGTCTAAATTCTGTATAATTTTCCCAATGTTGTGTGTTTGTGTTTAAGTATATGACCATTAATAGTGGGTAACATGCATGCATGCATAGATGGATAATTTGTGGTTGCCCGTATTTTTTGCATGAGATATTTTTTACCATTTCGTGAATACATAATAATAATGATGCCAATCGAACAGTCGGAACATAGAGAGAGTTTGCGAAAAAAATAGACAGCAGCAGCGGCATAAAATGAATAGGAAGAGATAGATAAAGAACCAATTAAGATGTTGCTTTGAATAGAAATTGAGTAGGTTGATAGATAATATCAAGGTGGAAGCATAACTCTTTTTTTCATTTCAAAAAGAGCTAATTCGATAATCTGATATTAATTCAAGATGAAGATACACTGACTAATTACCTGTTTTACTTTAAGAAAATTTATGGCCCAAATTATGATAGGGTAAAAGATTTAATTTTGGGCCAGATTTAATTTTGGGCCACTTTTTGTTTACATTTTAAAATATTTAATTTTATCTTTTCTAATGTATTAATAATAATGATTGAGTGATTATTAAATTCGTTATTTAACACTGATTTTACTTTACATGTTTAGTTTCAGCATCATTCAATAGTTTTTGTTAATTAAATGAAAATGTTAAATACTTGAATATTCAAGATTTTTGTTGATTTTCCGTCACTTTTTTGTTTTCAATATTTTGTTAATTATTCACGAAAATAATCACTTTATCACTCATATTTGATGCTTCACAAGCACTAAAACGTTTCACAGACTTTTTAATGAACAATCATCAAACTAGAAATATTTAATAAAGCCAAAAATTCGATTTTAAATTCCGATTTAATTTTGGGCCACTAAATTTTTGTATGAAAATTTTGTAAATATGGAAAATCTTTGAAATTGATAAAACCTTGATTAAACGAAATGCTGCTTATTTAAGTGTTTAAAACAATATATAATGCAAAGAAAAGAGTTAATTAAGTGTCAAATCATTAAAGTAAGTGTAGAAATCAATTATTTTAAAAATCTGAAAAGTGGCCCAAAAATAGATTTTTTGGCCCAAAATTAAATTGGGTTTCGTTTTTGTGAATAACTCAATAATTAAAGACTTCTAGCTCTCAAATATGTCTTTAAATACTAAAGAAAAGTTTTAGCTTTATGTACGAATCTTAATCATTGTGTTAATTTATGTATTTAAAGATATTTCAGACATTTTCTGTTGAAACCTTACAAAAGTGGCCCAAAATTAAATCTTTTACCCTATTATAATTTCTTAAAGTAAAATAAATTTTTACTAAATTGTAATTAATCGGTAAGCCTTCACTTTGAATAACAATTTGGTTTTGTACTCTGATACTATAAATTTTAAATTTCTTACATTTTGCCAATCTTCAGGATCCTCTTTTCGCGTCACTTCTTTGACTTTTTTAACCTCCTCCGCTTTTTTTAATTGCTCTTGAGCTGTCTGACATAAATTACTCGGTTTAATTTTTACAAATTGCAAAGGATTGTATACTGGTTTAGGTGGTTCTTTTCTCGTCACTCGTTCCTTCACTATATATTCGGAATGCTCTGCCGAAATCTAAATAAATAATAGATGGAAATTAAATTTAATTAATTGAATTCTCTTGCATTTCCTACCTTTCGGTTTCTTGCATTTCCATTCACTTCATTTTTCTCATCGCATTCGCTTGATCTGTGGCTATCTAAAGTTTCACACGACGAATATTGACTGCTGTTCTCCATCATGTCCGTTCCAGAGGGCATTGTGTTTTTCGCTTTATCGCTATCTCTCCACTTCCTTTACTTCTAAAACTTTTTTTCTCTTCTTTTCTCTAAACTCAAATATTCAGTTTTATTCTTTCCGTCTCACATTTCAAACAAAATTGTTCATTTCAAGTCAAATTTATGACTTTATTTCACTCTCTAGAATAATTTACAAAATGTGCGATCCGCTATGAAGGAAGTCTGCAATACAATTAGGCAAGAAAAAAGAGAAAGAAAAAAAATTCAATTAAAATGTCAAATTGAAATATTTTCAGTTCATGTTTCATTAACGTCAATTTAATACCCTCCAATCAAGAGACTCATATTAATCAATCTTTCGAAGTTGAGTGATTGCGAATTGCGTTATGAGTTCATTTTCGCAATGTTCATAACAAATTAAGTCTTTTATTATATTCAGTAGAGTCGATTGATCGTTGACTCTTTTTTTCTATGCAGTTTCACGCGTGCGCGCGAAAAATTGCAAGAGCTGACTAATTCACAAGAGAGCCGTCTTTCAGCAATCATTCAATTGATCGTGAACAACAACAAGCTAAAAGTAAAATTTGCAGACACAACTAACTCTTCTGTGTGAGTGTACCTATAAAAGCTTTACTTTCACTCGCTTCAATTGTTTGTTACAATTTCGCTTCGAGACAATGGTTATAACTGTGTTTATTGTCCATGTGTACAATCAGTAAAAATCAATATTAAGCAGATTGCATAATTATGGTCTTTTTATGATAAAATCAATAAGATGATCTCTAAAATGTGTGCATACACAAATGAAGCTATTAACTCTCTATTATTATTTAAAGTCAATAACTCCTCCCTTCTATAATTACGAAGATGTCAATAGTTAGTTCATACAGTGGGTGTTCTATAGGAAAATGAGAGTCAAATAGCCTTAGGCAAATAAGCAAGCGAATGAATGATATGCATATGAATACATTTTCATTTTCATCTATTCGCAATGAATGATAAATAATGGAGGTCCATTACGCTCTCTTTGCCTTTAATGTGCACATAAATACCTTTTCAATAGCATGACATGCCACAAAAAGTATGAGTAGACTTATTTGGAACTTAAATCATCAATAGTAAAATTGGCTTTCTACCAACTTTAATTCATATTTAATTCCTCAAGTTTACATAATTTTCAATACACTAAAGTAGTTACTCGCGCCATAGACAGAGCGATCAAAGAAAAAAATATTAAGAGGAAAACGTGACATAAAAACTTTCCGTAAAAAATATTCATTTACAAAAGTCCATTCACACACAAATGGCATGCTGGTCATAAAGCGGGTTAAAACTTCTCTCTGATGTTGACCGAGAAGTTTACTTTTTTATATGAAAAACTGTAAATGCCAAATTCACGCATAAAAAAATTGTTTTTCATCTCAAGTGAGTGAGGTAAAGAAATTATGAATTTTAATAGATCATTTTTATGATGTGAGAAGCATGTAATGAAATTTCTCTGTGAAAATTGTTTGGGTTAGCGAAAAAAATTTTTTTAGGAAAAGTATTTTTTCGTTAAGTTTTATTGATTAATCAAAAATCGAAATTTTTAAAATTCAACTGTTTTCAAAAAATTTATTAAAATGCCAAAAAATCAATTAAAGCTCGTCTTAAATGAATTAAACACACCTCTCAACATTTGTTTGCTGCTACCGATTACAACACGCTGACAGGACAATCAGCTCTTTGCAAAAAAATAACGCCATCTCGACATGTAGCGTGTTTAATTCTCTTAAGAAAATTACTTTTCGATGCTAAGGTTATTTGCCATATTAGGTAAAAAGCAATGCTTCGCGGCCGGCCGTTATGTGAATATTAATAGTGAATAAATCATTTAACTCTTTCTACCGATACTTTTTGACATTTATGGTCTCAAAATCATAATATATGATCGAGGCAACGATCGGCAAATACATTTAATCTATCGACAGGAAACCTTAGATTAATTAATTATGAAACGAAAGAGAAAGATAGATAGTGGTTCCAGGTTGACGGCAAATAACAATTTTTTTTTCAACTCTATCGATCTATATTTCATTTCTCGAGAAAAAATAGTTTTCTTTATCTCATGAGAACTGTTCTACTTCGTTCAAATGAAATCATAAAAAGTCAATGCATAGTTGTGGCAGAAAAGTAAAATATTTACAATAAGTACAGTTTCGAAATGTACAAATACGTTCATAGAATTTCA
This sequence comes from Polypedilum vanderplanki, assembly GCA_018290095.1. Classification (NCBI taxonomy): domain Eukaryota; kingdom Metazoa; phylum Arthropoda; class Insecta; order Diptera; family Chironomidae; genus Polypedilum; species Polypedilum vanderplanki. Next base: position 17,793,485 of record CM031381.1, on the reverse strand, counting down.
AGTAAGGTCAAAAAGAAAAGAAAAAGGGGAAAAATACCGAAAAAAAGTAACGGGATACCACAAACAGTCACTCGAGCGCACCAACAACAGAGAGAAAAGAATCTTTTGCTTTTTTTTCTTCTACAACTCATTCTCCATTGAAAAAAGAGAAAAAAAACTCATGGAATAGAAAAATATAAATAAATAAAAATTGAAAGAATAGAAAGGAACGAAAAAAGAGAGAGAAAAGAACGTAAACATATCAAATGGCATACATTCTCATCAGACTTTATTTACTATTGCACGATTTCTATTTTCATCGTTGTGCATCTATAAAGAAAGAGAAGGAAAGAAATATAATTCTGTTATTTATATGTGCGCTAAAAGTTCTTATTATTCTTGGCTGTCACTACAATCCATTCTCTTTCACTCGCGTAGCAACTTAAAAATTGATTCTGAATGCATTCCGTTCCGAAATTTCAGATTTTTAATCATTTATCACTCCATGGAATTTCACACATCAACTCTTACATTAATAATAAATTTATTTTTTGAAAGTCTGGCAAAAAAAAATAAAACATTTTTAACTGTATCGACAGATGAAAAAATTTGCTTCTGAATGTGAGGAGCAATTCATAATTTGATTTATTGAAAGTTTCACACTTTGTCTAACGGAAAAAATTGTTCTTCTTAATTCTTAGATGAGTATTTCAATTAAAAGCTCAAAGGCTATTATTATTAAGCAATTGCTTAACACATAAGGGTAGAGTCAAGGTTTTTTTAATTATTAATAGCTCTCACGAAAAAAAAGTTTATGCCCAAGGTTTTACTATTATTGCTACCAAAACGAGATACTTTATTTGCTCTCACTTTGATTCGACACATGTACAACAAATCAACATATTAACAGTTTCATTGTGATCCAGTCAATCAAAAATATCAAAATCATTTTATAACAACAATCGTGGCAAGTTCATCAATTTCAATTTTTTATGCAGTAGTTTTGTTAACATTCCTGTTTCGTGAGACAAAAAATCTTGATTTTTTAAAAATTCGTGTGAATTTACTCACACGAGCGAGTAAAAATCGTTCTAGTTTAAATCCAATTGCAGCAGATGTAGTTAAACTCTTCGTCTATTAAGAGTAATTAGAAAACGTAAATAAAAGAAAATTACGTAGAAAGAAAAAGAGAAAACAACAACCAACTAATCATATTTATTTGAAAATGCGAATAAGAGAGCAATCAGAAAAAAATGTACATAATGTAATTTTAGCTAAAATCAGCATCACGATCAATTGAAGAAAAAGAGAGAAAGAAACAAAAGAAATCGTTTGGAAAATCACATTTATCTGAGATTGAATGATCGAGGCAATCATGTTATGACAATTAATTGCCGTCTTTAAGGCGCATCACGAGTGTGAAAAGAGTAAGCGTGTATGTTGTCAAGGGAAAGATACTCTCGCTTTAATTGACATTTTTTGTTTTAATTTTTTGATAATACAAAGAAATTAGAGAATAAAATGTTTTTAAAATGCCACTAAAATTAAGCTCTAACAAGTTATAGAAAAAAAGTTTCTTAGCCTAACTATGTATAAGCAGTGATGGACAAGGAATTAATGAATCTTTAATTCATAAAATCTTGATTAAAATTTGCACGCTAAAAAGAAATTTATTCACACAACAATCCTAATTGGAATCAGTCAATTACTTTTACCGCCACACACTCAATGTTGTAAACTCTCTTTAATAGCCAAGTAATATTGTTATTATAATCGACATATAAATATAAAATCATGCTTCAAAAGCGGCGTAAAATGTCACCGACAATGTTTTAATTTTTTTACATTTATTTATTTTAGAAAGTTCATAATGACAACGCGCTGTGGCTGAGCGCAAAAGCTGTTGTGGTGAGATGTGATAGTGTGTAATGACAAAGAAAAATTAGAGCAGTAGAAACAAGTCCATCGACATTATATCACAAATGTACACACCGTTCGATTGCATTCTATACTCTGTTTTTGCTACCTCTCTGAAGAGATTAAAATTAATTATATACGGCAAAAAATGCTTTTGACTGCTGTTTGTTGAAAAATTTCAGCTTTAGTCGAACTCGATATCGCAATCTAAATATCTACTTATGTTCACATTTGAGTAAATTAATTTCTGTGCTTACAATTTGCAATCGGCTTTGACATTTTCTTGTTGCTTGTTCTGCTCATTTCAATTTTGATTTGTATCACAAAATAGCAAATTTACATTAAGAATAAGACAAAAAAAAATTTGCTTGTACAGGAAGTTTGAAATGATGACAAATGAAATCGATAGGGATTTATTCTATGCAAAATTATTTCGTTTGACATTTTGACAGCAACAACGTTTAAACAACAAAATCAAGGGACGGAAGCTGTCTATGATATTCCTATGATGAATTTGAGATTTCAGCCAATGACGAGAAGTTCCCACAGAAAAGAAGAAAGATTTTCGTAATTTATAAGATTACATGCATTCAACCATTCATCTTACTATCTATTTTTAGCACATTTTTGGAACAACAATGCCGCTTATATCTTCACTTTGGCTGGCTGGCTCCCGGTGAGGCGCGAGATCTCGAAAACTATAATAGCTAGAGACTTCCGGTTTGCTGTGTTTGTTTTGTACTATTGGTTTATTCCGGCGACGCTTAGTTATATTTCTGTCACTTATTCCATTAATTAGGAAATTACGAATTTAAATTTCCAAATTGAAAAAAGTAAACAAAGCGAAGTAGGCTGCGAAAACGATTGCAGCGTTACCAACGGCAAATATTGGAACTACAAATATTTTGAATTTTACTCAACCGTTTTTTTTAAGTCAATGAAATTAATTATAAGATTTTGTAAATTGTAGAGTCTGAAACCGTTTGGTATTTTGGTTGCAAATAATTTAAAATCAACTAAAACTTATTTAATTAAAATTTTCAACTAGAATTAAATCAATTAGATTTTATACATAATCGAATAAATTTAATTGATTTTTAGTTATTTGTAAAAAGACTTCGAAAATTGGTAAATTGAACTTCAATTAAAAACGCTCGTCGTACTTTCATGAATCAAATTTTTATAAATATGTTTTTTCCTATATTTTTAATTTATTTTGAACTGTAAATCTATTTTTAAAACGAATCTAATAAGTCTGTATTTGTCAACATACACTGATCTAGGCACCAAAAATGCGCTAAAGTAATCCGACTTATGGCGGACACTTTCGGTATCATTTGATAAATGTATTTCTTATATCATTTTTTATATAATTTCTCACTGCTGTTATTATAACTTAAAGAAAAATATGAAATTTAATAGTTTTTGAATGCAAGTTAATTCAAAACTTAGATCTCTACGAAGAATTAAATTATTTAAATTTCTTCTGATACTTATATCAAAAAGAGCGCTTAAAACCGGTAGCAAAATGTAGAGGAGTGGACGTGACAGTCTTAACGTACTGCCTCTCATGAGTGAGAAACAATTTGTAAGAGTTACATAGCAAAATAAAGAAATCAAATTAGCTCGAGCCATATTTTTGTGTTGATCTGGAAATATCAAAATTCAACATTAAAAGTCATTTCATTAAATTGTAATAATTCTCTCTAACGTAAATTTAATATTCGCAAACTGCTGTTACACTCTAGAGCTTTTTTAGCATACACAAACAGGTGCTGAGTCGCAAATTTATATGGAGATATAAGCATATTCACAATTCATTCACATCGGATTGAATTACAGTCACAAAAAAAAAAACTTTTCATTCTCTTTTTTGTTAATATTCACAACTTATATTGTCAAATGTGAAAAATATCCATTCTCATTTTTGAGTTTATTGTTTGGCATTCTAGCGCGCACACATAAACTGTCAGTGGACAATGCTATGAAAAACAATAATAAAAAAACGTTACCGCAATAATGCACATTTTTTTACATTATAAAGTAAAGGAAAGCTTCAATTTGATGAATTGAAAATTTATTCAACATAACTTGACGGCTTACTCGCCTGTTTGTCCATCAGTACGCACGAAATATTGCTAAATCTTGAATTAAAGAAGAGGGAATCACGCTCGTCAGCGTGTCTGGGTCAATAATGAGCTCAAATTCCATACACTTGTGACCTCATAATTAGTGGCTAACCATCATCATCATTTCAATGTCAGATGTCGATATGGACCATTTTTAGAGGTGCAAATGAACTTCATTATTCTCTCGTCTATTGCGCAATATTTGAAATAATTTTCAGAATTTATAATTTTTAAAGGAATTTCATGATTTTTATCTAAATGGTTAGTTTTTACATTCCGATGCAAAATACAGCAATTTTAACGATAGCGCGACTCGAACAAATAATTTTATCATATTTTAAACAACAATGAACTTGAAAGTGAGTATACATAAGAGCATTCATCATACTTTTCTGAAAGTCACACAGAGAAACATTATTATTTCAGTGAACTCACAACTTAAACCGTCAATTTTCATTTTTCTCTTTATAATTTTTTAATTAGCGCTTTTGCAGAGTCAACAGAGAGCTAAAAAAATAACATTCAAAGCGCTAATAATATTCAACTTGTAGTTATTGTTTGTTTTATTCAAAATAAAGCAACAATCATTTATTGATGGGAAAAAATATTCTTTTGGAATTTTGCTTTCAAAACTAGACTCACTTTTCTCGCTATTCACTTAATTACATCAAAAAGCCAATTTACGACAGTGTGCGATCGAAATGTCTTTGGCGCAAAAGTAATTGCTGTTGTTGTTTGCTTCAATTCGTCGATTTGGCAATCGTATAGGAAGAAGAGAAGAGAAGAAATATAAAAATGCTTCAGAGTGCTTTGCCATTTAAATTTATATACTTCAAATTACGAGGAAGTTACGCAACGCTTATTTGTCTGCTGAAAAAACGCAGCAAGACGAACGACGATATTAAGGCGAAAAAAAATTATTGCAAGTTATAAAACATGTTACAGAAGCACTTTAAAACTTTTGCTATGTCCATCGCACAGTATGAATCACAAAAACTACTTATTAGCGATGCCAAAAATAATTTTCAATCATTTATCGACATCTGTTTTTAGCAAAAATTATTCCCTTTGTTTTTTGCTCTTAAAATTCCTTTCTTTGTCGCTCATTCAGCAGACTTTTATATAATTGTCATATTCAGGCGTCATGAAATAAGTTCATTAATAAAAAAAAATTCTGATTAAGATTTGCATTGCGATTTCAAGTGGCTATAGCCGTCAATCATGTCTCAAGTGAGCATTCTTGAACAGAAACTATGATGATGCACATTGCAATCTGGCATCATTCACTTTATTTATTGTTATTATTATTATTATTGTTTTAATTGTGGAGTTTTCTTGTCAGCAAAATTGTATTTTTTTTTTTTCATTTTCAATGCTACTGTGCCAAAAAATATTTCATAAGAATTCGCCCAGTGAGAGCTATTTTTAATGTCTCTGATGACAAAAAGAGAGTTTCATCAGCAGCAACAGCAGTTGTCTTTTCATTGCCACAGCATGTCACAATGATGATTTTTAAAAATGCTTTTGGTGTCACAATTTGTGCTGATGCACTTAAAAGTTGTTTACTCACTTCTTTCTTTTTTGTGTGAGCACAGTTTCGCTTCTAAGTCGGTTATATGCTCTACTCTCACTTGAAATGTTAAAGATACACGTGTACATCTCAAAATTGATGCTTTCTACATGGCGTTCCAAAAAGTGTATCAATGAGTAGTAATTTTCACCGCTAGCACTCGCTCATGAGTGAAATTCTTATTTAAATTGTTTGTCATAAAAAATACATATATTTTCCGCTTCAATGTCATTTAAGCATGCGAGAGAAGCGATTAATTTGCAATTGAGCATTCATTGACTCTTGATGGCTTTTCAAATTAAATCTCCATAGAATTTCAATTAAATCGATAAAGTAAGTGACAATGTGAAGTTTATTGGATTGTAAATACAACTATCATGTATGCATCTCTTAAATGTGAATAATACACATTAGCATACAAAGACGTTTATTCTTGAACAATCAACTTTTGAAATTTGAATTAAGCCTTCTAAAAATAGAGAAATTTGTTTGCTTTATAAAGTTCATTCAAACCTTGAACTTAAGCCAAAGAATACACTAAATATTTGACTTTTTGAAACGGATATACATCAATATACACATATGGTATGTAATCAACGTATTTGATGGGAATATTTAGGTTTTTTATTTTTGCTAAAATCTTTCATATTATTTTAACATTAAATTTGTAAAAAATTGTTTATGTCTAAAAGCAAAATTGAAAAATCATTATTTTTTTAAATTCTTTCGTAAGTCAAAAAGAATGTCCCAATCAGTTGAGAAAAAAATGCCAATCAATATTCAATCACAACGTACAATTACGATGAGAATGGAATTTTTATTCAACAGTATCCAAAAAAAGATTACTTCATTCAATGACCTTCACAAAAAGCAAATTTTTGCTTCTTGTTCTTCTTCGCTTTTTTTCTTTTAAATCTCTTTTTTGCCATCAAATATCAGTCGCCCACATTAAAACACACCATATGATCAGAGTGACTCAGTGCAAAGCAAATAAACATTATATATGCCGGTCAGTCATTTTGCTTTGCTTCTTTCGATGATGTCGCCCAATCAACTCAATTTATGAAGAAATTGCAGCAAAACTACAGAAAGAAATATTTCTTAAATATGTTAATTAATTAAAGACATTGCAACGCAAAGCGTTAATAAATAAATTGAAAATTAAGAGGCATCTGACAGTTATTTATAAAACGCATTCATTAATCTAATGAGCACTAGAGCAAGTAAATATTAGTGCCAACGTGCTAAGGAAATCACAGCCGACGAGATGCAAATTTTTGAAATATTTTCTTTAATGATGATGATGAAGAGTAAGTATAGGGAGTACAGTGACATGAAACATACTACTAGCGGTTATTGCACATTCAAGGGCAAAATTTCTACTACTTTTATTTTAAAATAGATATAGGAGGCACATTCCATTAGAGTGAATACAAACAGTTGATCTCATTAGCGAATTAAAGCTTTAATTTCTTTTTTTCTTTCTATGCTCGCTCTTTAAATTTCAGAGCGCCGAGTGACTTTATAATTTGACGCCACACACGCCAAGCCCATGCATTTACCGCTTTAATTTATTACTTTCAATTGCATTCTTTCACATTAAAAAAAGATCTAAGAGTAGTAAAGGAAAGGTAAATGAAATGTAATTAATTTATGCAGAAGAATTCTCGTTTCTTTTCTCTCTATTTCTCTTTCATAAGTTTGAGTAAGCAGTTGTTGTTGTTTATACATTCATTGTGCAAATTTTCATTAGTAGGCCAAGTTCTCTTCTCTCTTTTCTATTTATGTTTGTACATAACCAACTGCAATTGAAACTATTCAAAATTATTATGAACATATGAATGCAAGCAAGCCCACTCTATCGTCTCAATCATTAACAATAATTCACCATACAGCGAAAGAGAGACATATTTATCCATTTTTGGCTTCAGTTTGCAGCCCACAAAGAGATCAACTCTTGTTCTTATTCGCCATTTACTTTCGATATCGTGAGCGTAACTAGAAAAATAACTTTCTATTATTCTTTGCGTTTACTCTTTGCGCCTACAAAGATCAACATTTGTTTGCCATGTGTTGTTCTTTTTCTCTTTCTAATTTCGTATGTACGATAGAAGTAGGAAATATATAAATTGATGTGATGACACATCATATAATAAGTTAGTCTTTATACAGATTTAATCGAAATCAATTTATTTGTTTTTCATCACTTTGACTCTTTTGACACATTTTCACATCATCTCGTTTTAAAAGTCATTAGGGAGTGAAAGACAGAAAGAAATGCGGAACATAGTCATGTGAAATGAAATGACCAGTTTAATTTCTCATCGTTACAACTATGTGAGAGAGAAGAAGAAAAAAAGATAATAACAATAAATTTAATGACGTGAGTCCATTTAGAAAGAAATTATGAGCACAAAAAAACAAAATTTCTACATGCTGACAAGTGAGTAATGAGACATTTTCAAGATGTGTATGTCGCCTTCAATTAATGATGTTTTTATGTTAATTTTCCACTCTCTCCCTCACTTTCCGTCTTCATTTCATCTACTTAAGTTCCATTTCGTGGGTATTTCCTTTCTTTCGAATGTTTTCTCAGCAGCAGCCAACAAACAATGATTGTTTGCAGGCAGTTAAAATTATATATTATTTTCCTAACTCATCATAAAAACTGTCGCTCTCTCGCCAATCTCAAATCCAAATAAACCATTGCACCAATCATCTAATGGATTTGTCACTGCTGCTGCGTCCGTTTTTTTTAAATTTTTCATTCACAGTTAATTGCTTTGAATGACACAAAGTGAGAGAGAAAATCATTTCCGTTTACCTTCACCTCTTTTAAACGCCCAAACTCAATTTTCAGATACGCAATTAAGCGCACACAAAAAACACATAAAAAATGATTAAATTTGAATCTCGACACTCTCCATTTGATTGAAGCGTAGGTAGAGAAAAATCAGAGCTTTTTGTGTATCATTATAAGACTGATCAGATAGGGAAAGAAAAAGCATTATGAAATTGAGTTATCCAATAATCAAAATAGCAAACGTATTATTATTATTATTATTATTATTGTAGTTCTTTCGATATTTATTATCGAAGTATTATAAGTTCAGCGACCGTTACGACTATTTGAACGCTTTCATTTGGTAAACATACAATCCATTCATAAATATGTAATTCACCCTTTTATAATAAAGTCGAGCTTTATGCGAAAATTGTTTACTGAGCCAACGAGTCTGTTTGAATAAGCATATCTCTAAAATATTTATTCATAAAAATTGAAAGTGAAATTATTTTCTTTAAAAAAATAAAATTACAAATTCGACGTATTAAATCAATGTGCTGCGCTTTAATGCCAAAGAGCGAATAACGTAACAAGCAAGCATTGTGTCCAAAGAGTAAAAGAAAGAAAAGTTTTATGAGGCGATGAAAATTTTTCGCAGGTTGTGTTTCACTTTTAAAGCGTCAATAAATTATGAAAAAAAGTAAGCAATTAAGATTTTTCTTCCCTTACTCCCTCGCTAAAATTATTAAATTAAAAATTTTTTATAATTTTTCCATTTCATGCATGTAAAAGAGTGTTTAAAAGTGCGTAAAGAAAGTGATTTTATACGCAGCATTCACACCATAAATGAATGCTTGAAAAACAATTAAAAACCTTTTTCTTTTGAGTAAAAATAAAGATTTAAAGTTATAATCTGAGGAAAATTGAAGATTCATCTTACTCGCGCTGCGCCATGTTGCCTTTCAATACACGTCAATATTTAATTTCTTTCTCTCTGTGTCTGTCTTTTCTCCTTTTTATGATTACACATCATCATCATCATGAATTTGATCTTCATCAGAATACTTTTGCTTTATTTCTTCTTAACATAATCTTTCTACTGCATATTGTTGCTGCTGCTGTTTCTTTTCTCTACTCGATCGTTGGTTTTTTTGTTTTAACAGTTATAATTTCTTTTTTATCGTTTGCATTTTTAAACAACAACATCAAAAAGTGAAAGAATAAGTGTAATGTAATAATAAGCTATCAAAAGAAAGAAGATGTTCAATGCATGTACATATAAATATGGAATTTATTGGCAAAAGAAGAAAGAAATTATTGATTTTGCACACAAAGAGTTTTAAAGTGAAGAAAGGCAATAAAAAAGAAGCCCATTATACTAAGCCATAGCTAATTCAATCAACTTTGTTGTGCATGCATACATAAATACAAGTTAATTAATTTTCCTATTCTTTTACTATTCATCTTCTCTCAATTATTTGATTTACATTTCTCTTTCTTTTGATTATCGTATTATAATAATATCTCAATGATTCTTATTAAGCAGAAGCTATGAAATATTTCATCAATTATTCATACTTTTTTCGTCATTTCATATTAAAAAGCAAAATTCATGAAATTTATAGTCTCACCTAAAAAACTGTTTTATTTAAGGAATGATGATTATTAAAAATCATCAAGATCACTCTTTGAAATGAGTAATACAATAATGCGAGTGAGAAGAAGGAGGAATAAAATTCAAGGCAAAAGTGTCGACAAATTGCTCCAAAAGGTGTAAACGAACAAGAATAGAATAGTACATATTGAAGACAATGAGAAAAGAGAAATGAAAAAAATCTCTTCGAATCAACTTGAAAATGAAATGTGGCAACGGTGCAACATAAAAAAAGTTTTGAGTACTCTTTGTGCTGGAAATTAAATAAGACAAGTATATCGGGAATCTTAACATAGAGAAAGAGCAGAAGAAAGTAAGTAAATAAGTAAGAACTCTCAAGCGAGGGGAGAAAATAGAAAGATAGAAATCTGAATTTAGAGCTTAAAAACATTGCTACCAGTTGAGATTGTGCTAATGCATACATGGAATTATTGCGGATTTGTCAAATAGCATACAGTAAAAATTTTAATTGATAAACAAACGAGATGACTATCTTCTGTCAATATGCAACATCCGCATTACATTAGATACACACAAAGATTCAATTTATAGTTCTCAATGACCATAAATAAACAACTTGATTTTTTATCATCATCATAAGATGGTTAGAGAAGAGCGCAAAAATAAATTTGTCTCAACAATAATAGCTCATAGCTAAGAAAGTATTTAGAAAGAGATAACAATAATTATCATCAGAAACTTTCAAATAAGGGAAATCTGCTTTTGCTGTTATTATTTATTACAATTAGTAAATAATCGGTAGAGAGTTATTAATAGGGCTGAAACTTTTTTTTATATTTTTACAATTCATTGCACTAAACTTGTAATACCCAAAAAATATGAAGGAAGGCAAGTTTGAGTATTTCTATTACATAAGAGCTCTTTTTACTTACTTACTTTTATTTTCGGGAGGTCAAAAGAGCAAAATTGATGAAAGTATAAGTTAACGAACGAAATATCGTCATAACAATCGATGCTTGCAGAACATGCTTTTGATTAATTATAAACAGAAGAAATTGTAAGCGAAGAAATAAATACACATATAGAGTGGAGTAGTAGATAGAAACTCGTTTACTCTCATTCTGTTTACGTTAAGCAGGGCAATATAAAGAGAGGAAAAAAAAGGTATCTCTCTTTTCAATTTTTATTTTCTATCTTATTTACACATTTATTCGTCCTTGAAGATATGTTGTGGCGTCCTTCATTCATTTCGTTTCACTTATATATACGAGAGTGAGCTTATCAACAAAGAATTTTTTTTCTAAACAGCTTAATTTCGCATTATTCCGCTTTAATTACTGCTTTATGTTAGTTGCATACAGCAACCGTCAATTATTCACACAAATAGCTTAAAACAAACGTGAAACCATTCATTCAACAACAGCAGCCGATTTGCGCAACGTTTTTTTCCTACAATATAAAAAGTTCTATAACACAGAAACAACTCGACTGTTTTATTATTGCCATAAAATAAAGAGTTGATTAAATGTGACTCTCTCGTAAAATTATGTACAAAATATCAGGTATTACATGTAAGTAGTTTGATATTTTGAGAGGAGTCAAGTATTAGAATGTTTAAAAAATAAACTAAAGATATTTTAAATTCTCCATTTTTCCTTTTATAACTTTCTTGTGCGATCGTTTATTTAAAAAAAAGATGAAAAACCTACATTCCATACGTATATGCTATCTATAGGCTTTTTTATGATGATGATGATCTCAGAATGAGCGAAAAGAATGGAAAAAAGGCAAAATAAATGCCTAAAAAGTTCTTTTTAATTAATTTCAATTCACATTAGAAAAGAAATTTCTTCTTTTATTTCTCCTCTTTTCAGTCTCACTTCAAGCGCTTCACTGTGCAGTGTCATTTTCTAACATATTTTTATGACATTCTTTTTAATTTAATTAGATATTTTCATAAATGCCATCTTATTCATATTCTTAGGAAAAGAAGAACTCATAAAACAGTAACTTTGCCGCAATAATAGAGGAAAAAAGTGTTAGCTTAACGCTTTATGTGTTTAATATACGCAAACATGAACATGAGAAAAAAAATGTCTTTCTTAAGAATTTATTTTTAATTTTTACCTTTTTCGAATTCTCTTTCTGTGCGTTCTCCTCTAAAGATGAAATCCTTCTGTTGTGCAAGTCCTTCTACTTATTTATTTATTCTCCCTATTCGTGCGTGAGAATATTTCTTTTTTACAACAATGAACAGGGTATTATACTTCCTACACCCGTTAATTCACTTTCCAAAACACAGACACAAATTACTATTATTGAAAACAGGCTCTTGAATGAGAAGAAACATAAGGTAGAATAAAAAAATTACGGCAAGAGCATTGATGTGAGACGATTAAATGAAAAATCCTTAATAATCATACATGTAATAAATTGTCTTAATCTACCACAAATAAATTTGAATTCTCTTTCTCTCGCTTACATACTTTTTTCTCACATCATTCTTTACAATATCCAACTTGCTCTTTACGAAAAAAAGAGTGTGTGTATATCATATATTCAATCTTATGATCCAATCACCGTCACTACTTTTATAGTAATTTATTCTTATGTTTTCTTCTCTCTATTTTCTTCTTTCTTTTTTATGGTAATTTTTATATCAAAAGATATAATGAAATGAACAATAATAAAAATAAGATGAGACGCGACAACCGAAAGATCTCTTATTACTCATTACAAGCTTAAAATTTCGTCCGTATTGAGTGACGATCAAAAATAAACTAACTGAGAACTTGACGCACAGAAAATGAACATTTGAAGTAGTGATCAGTGAGAAGAGAATGAAGTAGTAGAGAGAATAAGCAAAGAGAGAAGTAGGTGTGTGTGTGTGTTACAAACGCTGATGCTTAAATTTCTACAACTAAACAACAAAAAAAAAGTATGAAGAATTGATGTTTCAACACATACATATATGTAAATGCATGAATGTGACTTTATTAAGAAAAGGTAAGCAATTCTTTTAATCTCTTCCCCCAAAAAAAATCATAATTCGATTGTCATATCGTATCGTATCAGGTGCATGAATATATGTGGGAGCTAAAGTCATTAGTTAATGAACTCTAATCTGACATACACAAGGTCTCTATTTATTAAGAAGTGAACGGCGTCAATCGATTTGTTTTGCAATCAATAAGATTTAGTTTTATTTTTATTTTAAATATATATATTTCTCACTTAGACGCCTAATGTATTTCCATTGCATTTTAAATTACTGCCCAATCAGTTCTAAAAATTAAACAAATTTGTTTAGTTTCTGATCTGTTATAGCAGAAAATTCCCATTCAAAATTTTTAAAACGTATTAATTTTGCCATTTGTTATTAACTAGTTTTAATCAGTTGTTACCATTTTTTGCTAAATTTACACCGTGATTACTCATACTTTAAACTCTATGTGTAGGCATTTTTCCTATCTCGAATGATGATTATAAATCAATTAATGTTATTGTTTGTATTTTTCTCACTTGCCTGTGTTTCGCAATTTCATTAAACTTTTAATTATAGAAAAACTTAATAAGCACTTACCCTATTTAATAAGTGTCGTTTAGCTGATAAACTGCAAGTTGCAACCAAATTGAACTTTAATAAAAACTGATAAAGCTGCCAATAATTTAATAAAAGAATTTTCGCACGTCAAACATTTTTTATTAGCACGTATATAGAGATACAATATCTAATAAAGTTACACTTTGTCTTTAAAAGTGCTAAATTCAATTTTTCTTTGTTAAAATATTAAGAAAACACTTCATTTTACAGCCTGTTTAACATTTTATGTGTAACTCAATAATAAACCCTTTACAATGAATGCTAAATACCAAAACACAGAACCATTCAGTACTGATGAGCATAAAAACATTGAAACAAAGAAACATAAACAATGAGTGCTGAGCACTGATACACAAAAAACATTAAAACAATACTTTCATAAAATTTGATTTTACACTCCTATATATGTTGTTAAACTATGTTTGTTTTTTGAAAATTATTCTTTTAAAAAACATAAAATGCGTCAAGAGTATTATTTTACTGTAAGTACATTTTCAATTTATTTTCAAAAACAAAAAATAATTCTTTAAACAAGTAATGTAACAGTCAATTCCATTCAAATTTTCAAATTCCAAAAATTTCTACAGTTATGCAAAATCAGAAGCTTTTACAAAATTAAAAATGAACTATAAATGAATAAACCAGGCTTATTCGATAGCTTATTTACTCATTTATTTTTGTGTCTAATTATTGTTCAGAAATATTAACTGATTTTTAAAATTTTTAAATTTAAAATTGTAAACCCTGCACAGATTTTCAAAAAAAATCAAAAGCTATCTAAAGACGTAAACAAAAAATATTAAATTGAAAATGTCAAAACACGAGGAAGTCAAGCAAGAGAAGGAGTTAGATGTTGCAAATGCAAACCGTGGTGTATGGCTTGTAAAGGTACCGAAATATATTGCAAAAAAATGGGAACGAGGTAAAATTATGAAATTCTTGATTTAAAATCTTTTTAAAAAAAATTTATAAATGTTTCAGTTAATGGTGATGTTGAAGTAGGAAAACTAAAAATAGTGAAATATCCGGGTCAAAAATCACAAGTATCATTATCATTGTCAGAAGCAACTTTAAAAATTGATACTGATGAAGAAATTCCAAAAGATCATAGGTTTGACGTATTGGCTGTGAATAAACAAACTCTTGGTGTTTTTAGTCAAAATAGTAAAATATAATTGCTAATAAAATAGAAACATATCATAATACTCTCTACTTTTAGTTGATCCAGATAAATCTGACAAAATTTATATGGAAGGTACAATAGTTGAGAAATTAGAATGTCGTCCTTATGCTGACACCACTTACATGAAACTTAAAGCAATGTCAATTAGAAATGCATCGCTTCCCAAACGTCGTGTTGAACAATTAGATACTGTTGTGACTACATTTAAACCAGTCTCTGACCATAAACATAATATCGAGTATGAGAATAAGAAAAAGAACGATGGGAAGAAATCTCGTGCAGATAAAAATGCTGTTATGGATGTCTTATTTAATGCATTCGAAAAACATCAGTATTACAATATCAAAGATCTTGTTACAATCACAAATCAACCAATTTCATACTTGAAAGAAATTCTCAAAGAAATATGCGAATATAGTGTGAAGAATCCTCATAAAAATACATGGCATTTGAAAGCAGAATATAGGCATTATTCTGAAGAGAAAAAGGATAAAAAGGCTGATACTAAAGATGAAGGAACTGATGACAAAATGAGCGATAGCGATGATGACGATGACTTTTAGTTAAAAGAAATTCATTTTTATCAAATAAAATGGTTAACTTTACCATATAATAAACTTTTATTCATAAAAATATTTGTTTTTTATTTTAAATATCCAAAAGAAAGAGCATTTATCAAGTGTTCTATAATGCAATTTGCTTATCTTTTTATTTTATTCTGTAAAAACTTTATAATAGACATTATAGTTACAGAATTTTTAACTTTTGAGTATATATAAACAAAGTGATGAATTCATAGAATTATAATTATGAAATTGATAATATAAGGTAAATAAATTGTTCAATTGTACATCAATGGTAATTAAATAAATTTTCCTGAGAATTTATCAATTGTCGACCGTGTTCGACAAGACAATTCTCTCACATATCGAATGTGAACAATGCATTAAATAATGCGAGCACCATGGTATCGAATCAAATGTTGAAGATGAAGGAATAATTCACGTGCTTCTTCGTCGAATTCTCCATCTCCAAACTCACTATCATCATCTTCAGAGTCAGACTCATAAATATACGTGATATTTAAATTTTGTGTACCATGAACATTATGGCGTTGATGTGGTGGAATTAATGCAATTTGACGATGATGTTCTATTCCAGAAGCTTGTCGCTGAAGAATGTCACTCAAAGGTATGATATAATGAACTAATGAATTAGGCATATTATCCGGAGATGTAACAGTTTCATTATTAGCCATGGAATTATTTGAAACTTGAATATTATTTTCCAATGCAGACAATCGTTGTTTGATAGAAGCTAATTCAACTTCTAATTCTTCGATCTTATTTCTTGAATCATTTTCCTCGCAATGATGTCTCTTGCGAGTTGATGAAGCACTTTCTGAACTGGAACTCATTATTTCTACTATAATTATTTAAAAGATGAAATTGAAAAATCACATGGCAATTTAAACAATGATTTTTTCATTAAATTCAGCACTTTACTTACTTTACTTCTACTGACTTCAATAAAAATTTATTACCCAATTATTTTAATTAAGTTTAAAACTATATAAAAGACTTTAATTTGATAATAAAGATGATTAAATAAAAAATTCTTTAATTTTCAATTTTAGGAAAGAATTTCAAAATCAATATTTTTAAAAATTGTTCTTTGAAAAATCGTTACAAATTTAGAGAAATGTCAATAATTAAATTGCACTTGACTTGCATCTTACATATCAATGTACATTTATTTTAAAAACCAAAATACACTATAATACAGTTTCATGATGAAAGTTTCATTCTTTTTATTTTATTGAATAATCTCTATTACCATAAAGAATTATTTTAAAAAGATATAAAGACAGACAAAAAATAGTACGATATAAATATATACAATTTAATTAAAATAGGAAGGGGGTACAGTTAAATCACTAAGGACGGCCAATTGTGTTTCAGTAAACTTCAATTGATGAAAATCCCAACCATCATGATGAGTTCTTTTAAAATCAGCTAATGTCTTTCTTATTGTTGCCTACAAAAATAAAATTTTTAGCTAGGTAGATAATAATTTTGAAAAATATTGCTTAAACTTACTGGTATCGGTTGCGGATCATCAAGATGATGATACAAGACTTCAAATATGTTTGGAGTAAAGTGTGGAATATCATATGGGTAAGCGGTTATAAAAGCACACAATCCTAAAATTAAATTTCTTTTAAAATAAAACTTTAAACATTCAGTGAAATTTGTTTACCTAAAACACCACCATGTCTTATACGAATGTTTTGCTCAACAGATATATTTTTTTCAGTATGAGTCCGTTTGATAACTTTTGTCTGACATTTTTTCTTAAACAATTCTAAAAGCTTATCAGTTGATGGCAAAAATGAGCAATGAATCAGTCCACCAAGAACTTGAGCTGATTTCTCACGAACTTCACAAATTGAATCCTCAAGTAATCGAAGAACGATCTCTTGAACCTTGTCTACCCATTCTGTACGACTTATTAGAATAGGCATGTTGTTAAAAACTAAAACTTGCATCATGTCAATAATTGATAAACGTGCAGACCATGAAGTATAATAAGAAACTTCATCAATTTTTTTCATTAGCTCATTCACACATTGAGGCTTAGTGAAAGCTTGTGAAATGAGTGCGAGTAGAACAGAACAACTATCAGCTAATTCCACATCATACTCGCATTTTTCAAGACGAACGCCTATAGATATAAGCTCATAATAAATGACTTCATTACCATTTGAGCATCTATTAACTATTCCAATGATGCATTGCGCGATAGTTTTAAAAAGTCGAATTGCCGAAGCGTATGGTGTTTTTGTTTCAATGACTAAAATTTAATATAAATCAGTGATTAAAAATTAATAAAATAATGTTTAAGAAGGCCTTACCATGATTTTGATTTTCATCAGTTTTTAGCAAAGTCAATTCATTTTTCTTCATTTCAAGTAAATGTCGAATTTGTGGCAAACAAGCGGGAAGTTCATCACCGAAATTTAAATCATTTTCAAAAATATTAATCAATGTGCTGCCAATTCTTTCTCTAACGTTTTGGAATGGATGATCAAGGAATGGAGTCAAGTAAGTCAAAAGACGACGTGCAACTGACACCATTCTCCAAGCGTGCTGGTTAAATGCTCCTTGTAAACAATACAATCGCGAGCAATCAAAAAAGCTCTTCTCATCTCGAATAGGATTTTCTAATAGTGTCTCGTGAAGGAAGAATTGTTTATTTGGATCAATTCCTTCTGAAGCTGTGGCAAATGCACATCCCCAAATTGTATCGCTTTCAGATGTGATGTTATCTAATGCTAGTCTTACTAGCGGCATAATTTTCTCATACATTTTTTTAGTCTTTTCATAATTCCAATGTTTAGCACCTCTTAAAATTCCAGCAATTATTTCTGCAGCACAGCGATGCGAACTTTCATTTTTTGTTTTTATTAGCGGTTTTACGTGTACTAAAATATTATCCAAGAAAATATCTCCAAAAGTATCAAAAATTTGTTTAATAAGCCAAAATCGTGCACGTTGAAATTTTTCCTTTCCTTTTTTTTCTTCCATACTCCAGTAGTTGAATAATTTATCAACATTTTGTGTATTGCTAAAAAAGTTATAGAAAATTTTTTCGTGTTCATTAAGCATTTCGTAACTTCTATCTAAATTCGGTTGCATTGAACTTGGTGCATAAATTTCAACTTTTGGTGTCCAACCGAAAAAGCCATTTACTTTGTATGCATAACGAGGCTCATCCCATTCCTGTTGATTCTTCGGCACTTTATCAATGTCATATTGAAGCCATTTATTGTCTTCACGCAAGCCAGGTGGTAAAATTGTACTCGCTGAATTAAATTTGTATGGATTAATAGTAATTTTAATATGTTCACGTTTTTGTTGCTTCATGATTGTATTGCAAATTTTCAATGCAATTGATCTCTCAAAAGCAGAGTCATGAATTAAATTCCTAACAAATATTTCAGCAACAAATGGTGAATAATAGGCCGTTGGATGCATCAAGTCGTTGATCAATGTACTACAGAGTAAATTATAACGCCAATGCAATGTCTTTTCTTGTGAATATTTCAATATTTCATCTGTCAAACGATGATAAATAATACGATTCTCTTCATTTTTCGCAGCAAGTTTTAGTGCACCATGTTCAAGATAATTTTGAGGCAATTTTGTTTTATCAACCATCATTTTAACACCTAAATCAACAATTTTGTCACTAACTTCAATGTCTACAGCGATTGTTTGAAACTCATTATTCACTCCTTCAGTTATTGATTCCATAAGACGAACAACAGAAAGTTTTTCACTAAGTTTTGTCTTTAAAAATGCCATCCACAATTTTTCAACAACTTCCCAATCGTGTTTAAGCATTAAACGATTTCGTCTATTTGTACCTATTACATAAAGTGCACCCTTGAAAGACTCATGATTTTCATTTGGATCCAATTTCAAATATTCTATCATTGTATCAACGATACTATAAAAAAAATTAAGAAAAAGTTGACCATATAAAGTTCAATGAATAGAATATTGTTCTCACCTTCTATACGAAAAACAATAAATGTTTAACATTCTAAATAACCTTGATTGTGCTGTAGAACGAATAGCCGAATAATGACTTGTGCTCAGTTTTATCAAATTCAACAATATCTTGTAATGTGTGACAGTGAAACATGGAGAACTTAGTTCATCTCTCAAATCTTGTTGAATTATTACCTACAAATAAAAACATTATTTTAAACTATTGAGTAATCAAAAAAAATTTACTTACTCTTGTAGCAACCACAGCGCGAATGTCTTTTCTAGTTTTGCATAATTTATAGTCTTGAAATTGCTTTGATGCTTGATAATTTTTCAATTGATTATCAAAACTTTGTGAATAATTAATTCTATGATGAACTTTCTCCCATAAACTGATTAATTGCTTGAATGATTTGATGTCATCACTGCTTTCAACAAGAAGCTTCACTTGAAGTTTATCAAGTAAATCAACAATTGTTTTTCTAACATTAGAACCATCTGGCATTTTTACTTCGAGACCAGTAAAACCAATATTTAATTTCATTGGAGAAAGATCGATAATGGTATCAATCAAATGCATTGGTTCTTCATCCCAATTTTCTAAGAAATTATTACATTTCAAAACAGAAGATACAATATGTAGATTTAAAAGCATTTCGTCTCTTGAAATTATTAGATTTCCAGCAATATAAGTTTCGAATTTAAATAATATCGGAAGCAAATAATAGTGAATGATTTTTTCACATAAAGCTCTTTCCCTTTCACCAGGCATAAAGAAGTTAAACTTTTCCTCACGATTCATTTTACGTCCCCAATATTTGATTGGTAAAAAATCTTTTAATGGCTTCTCATAAGCATACGGAACTGTTTTAATGTCATTTGTTTGAACAGTGTTAAGTATTGTAAGAAAATTTCCTATCATATTTGCTCCGCAACAACTTGACGCTTTGCATTTGCAACGAAGAAGTTTGTCAATAACACTAATTATTTCATCAGAATACAATTGAATTTCGGTAGGATCACCACGGACTAAACTACATAATATTTGAATATAATACAAAAAGTCATCATTTTGCTTTTCAATTTCATAAACGTCTTCGCCCTCATCAAAGTGACTGTCAATTAACTGAACAATGAATGGAATAAGTGAATGATAAATGTTTTTCCCATTTACTCTAGCAAAAACTCTACATAAAGTACTCATTGCATTTCCAGCAACTGTCGGTTCGAGAGCGGTGTTTTTTATGTAATTAACTAATTTAAAAGAGGCTGAATCAAGAATCTCTTGAGAGCACTGACCTAAAATTGAATGAGCAGCACTTTGAACTAAAGCTTCGGCAATTGATTCCAGTTTTGATTTTAAATGATCCAAATTGTTATGTTCCATTCGAATACTCTCAACACTTGAGCTCTCAATAAGTGTAAAAATACGATCCAAAAATTGTAATACAAAATCCTCAAGTTGTGAAGTCTGTTCACATATAATTAACTGTTCTTCTGTCAATTTATGATAAGAGGATGCTTGTGAACAATCAACAAAAGGAATCATGATGGATACAGTAATTAAAAATTGAAGTGTAATTGATGTTTTCTTGAAATCATTTGAATCAATTCCTGGTAAAACAGAGAACATTATTGGAATAATTTGATCTTTTGAATCCGGAATATTGTCTTCTCTTAGGACAACAGATGCTACACTTGAAAGACAACTCAAGGCTGATGTAAATTTATGAGGTTCATTGATCAATTCTGCCGTCAATGAAACTTTTTCTAGAATATCAGGTAAAATTAAATCAGGTCTAAGTTCAGCTAGACCTTTGCAAATTTTTCCAATATCGTAAGGTTGCATTTTTGAATAAATTGCAGTCATTGCGATAGGCTTAAAAACTTCGACAAATTCTTGAATGTCACAATCGCGTAAACAATACTCTGCAGGAATAGCTCTCTTCCATGGATGTTTTTTGTATCGTTCTGTTATTAGTCTCTCTTGAAAATATTTCACTAGTTGCACGAGCAAATCTGAAATCATTCTCACCCATTTACCACTATTTGCTGGATTCAAATAAGACTCAATAGTAGAAAAAAGATTCTTGAGATATTTCATAGTATCATATTTTGGTCCAATTAAAGAAATAATCCAAGTTGCAGATGCATCAGCTGACAATGATTGATTTTTTGCACTCTTTATTTGTTTGTAGCTAACAGGAAGTTCTAAAGAACGAAGAATTCGTGTAAACATAATGGGTATATGAGGTGTCCAGTCAATAAGGCCGATTGTTTGAGCAGAAGTGCATGCAATTAGGTTCATAATATCACTATTCCAACATGGATATTGATATGTATTCCATAGATTCATAAAATAATCAAACCAGAGCTCATATGACAATGGATTCAAAAAGAGCGATAACATTTCCATAACTGAATCATTTTTGCCAATATCGAGTGGCTGCATTTGGGGTAACAGCTCATTAAGAATCTCTTGATTCGATTCAAGTGGAATGTACTGCACACTTAATTGAATCAGAAAATGAATATTTTGCTCGAGTGTCCTAAAAATAAAATACGAAATAAATAGCATGTGATGACATGTTAAAAATACTGTTGTTGATGATAGTCTTACGGGTAGAATCGAATTAAATCTCCCTTTGTGCTCCTCTTGTCAAGGTATATTTTTACTAAACGGTATAAAGGCCGCCATTCAAGTTGCAAGTCATCTGGACTGAGCAATTTCGATTTCCTAAAAAATACGCAACAATTGAAGAAAAAATAATTATTTCACATAAATGAGAAATACCTACCTTAACAATTGTGACAAACATACACAACATCTAGAAATATCAATTTGCATTAAATAAAAATTATCGTATTTATTATTTTTCTTACTTGTTTAATTTTGCAGGATCTATATTTGGTATTTGTATCATCTCATAAATCAACTTTATAAACTCCACATGCTCTTCTTTAGTGAATTTAAAACCATAGAGTTTCAGATATCTGTAATGAGAGAGAAAATAAATTTTCAATAACAGGTTACAGTTTATATATACAATTTTGCTTTGTCATTACTACTTACGACATTAATTTTGTAATATAAACTCCACTGGCTGGATAAATTTCTCGAGTTGCAACAGCCAAACCAAGATTTTGTTTGATTTGCTGCAAGATTCTATTGCTTTCTTCATCAAAGGATTTCTCATTGTAATATGGTAGATAAAAATTGTGAAATTGTTCACTTTGTGGTTTCCATCCTAAAACTTTTACTCTTTTTTCGTTCCAACTTTCTAATCTCTCATTGTCCGCTTCTAAATCCATTTGCTCCAGAAAATTCAATTGGATTTAATTAAAAACAACTTTAATATATAATATATACAAATAAAAAAATTAAAATTTCAATTCTTATGTTCTTTGTGATCTGAAAAGAGAATCAGAAATTAAAGAGCAAGTAATTCTGGTTCAACTTTAAAGGGTAATAACGTGAGTGTTCGTTTAGTAAAGTTATCCTGTAAAAAATTTTTTTTTCAATATTTCTTCATGATACATAAAATGTCATGAAATAATATGAATGAAACTTTATTTTAATTTTAAAAATGTAGAAATTTTAAGTGACCAAAGTTCTCAAAGATTCGTATTTATAACTTTTTCAGCATTATTTTACATCATTATATTTTAGAATGTGTAATTTACGTTTCTATGAATGCACACTGATCTTTTTTTGAAAAAAATGTTCACTTATTATTTTTTGTTGACGTTATTGAATTTTCAGATCAAGATATTTCACTTAATACTGATCCATTCTTAGACATAGTTATATCAAAATAATGCTTATTAAACGTAGAATCTATCTATGACAATATCAATTCGATTTGTGATTAAATGTTTTGAATTATGATGAAAATTTGTATTTTAATATGAAATTTTTGATAAAATTCAATCGCAAATTTTACGAATTGCGCTGGATTGCGCTGGTAGAGGCTTATACAGTAGATAATTTCTGTTGTAATCTACTGATTTTGATAGGTCTGATGGAGTTCCAAGGAGTTCCGGCTAGTAATTTTGAGTTTAAAAAATTGGAAAAAATTAAATTGGCAACACAAAATTCAGTATGAATCGCATTTAAACAATTAAAGTCTTTTATTTGTTGTATTCTACACTATATTAACTTACTTTTGATATATTCATGTTTAGAAATAGTTCAGTATTAGCCGAGAAATCTTGATCAGAAAATTTCACATAAAAATGTAAACAAAAAAATTGTCAACTTTGAATCATAATTTCTCAGTAATTACGCAGTTAATTCACTAAATAATTCACTAGAATAAACTTCAGACTATGCTCTATCGATTAGTATATAATTGAAGAAACTTTGAGAAATTATCAACAAAAAATAATAAGTGAACATTTTTTTCAAAAAAAGATCAGTGTGGAATGTAAGTCAATTGTTGAACCCTGTTTTATTAAACAAGAAAAAGTTTCTGAAATTGCTGTTTTAAAATTTTATTAATTTAACACTTAAAAGTAAAAATTTACGTGCAAAAAAAGTTTAATTTACAAAAAGAAATAGAAATTCACCTTGTGGAGCTATTTATAGCCAACAAGATATTGAATTATATATTGAAAATTGAAATATAAAATTAAACCAAGCCATTTATAATAAAAAATTGAAAATTTTGATAATTTAATAAAAATGAGTAAAAGAAGAAGAACATCATCTGATATTGAAACAGATGACTCAGACGATGATTCTGAACAATTTCCAACCACTCCAGCTATTAGAAAAAAGAAAAAATTAGATCCGGTATGTTTTCAGGTTTTATTATTTTTATCCTTATTATTACCCTATGTATAAAATGTAAAAATTTTTTTAGATGGAGCAATGTCAATCTCTTTATGAATCAATCAGAAATTTTAAGAAAGAAGATGGTACACAACTCTGTGACAGCTTTATACGCGCACCAAAGCGTCGTCAAGAACCAAATTATTATGAAATTGTCACCAACCCGATAGATTTATTGCGCGTACAACAAAAACTTAAAACTGATTCATATGAAGACATCGATGATCTTACAAATGACATTGAGTTGCTAGTGAAAAATGCAAAAGCATTCTATAAACCAGATAGTGTTGAGTATAAAGATGCATGCACATTATGGGATGTGTACAATTCTAATAAAGTGAAACTCATTGAAAGTCTAAATGAAGAGTCAACTCCTGTTGCTTTTGATTCTTCAAAACCACGTCGAATTGGACGTCCAAGAAAATCAACTACAGTTGATGATGATCAAATTTCAGAAAATTCATCTGAAAATAATGACTTTGATGCATATGAAGAACTTTTTGCTTCAATAATGACAGCTACTGATCCACTTGATGATCGTGCTCTTCATACAATGTTTCAGCTTTTACCATCAAAGAGAACTTTTCCTAGTTATTATGAAGTCATCGATCATCCAATTGATCTCAAATTTATAGCCAATAAAATTCAAACAAACGCTTATACAAGTCTCAATGAGATGGAAAAAG
This sequence comes from Polypedilum vanderplanki, assembly GCA_018290095.1. Lineage (NCBI taxonomy): Eukaryota > Metazoa > Arthropoda > Insecta > Diptera > Chironomidae > Polypedilum > Polypedilum vanderplanki. Next base: position 17,768,627 of record CM031381.1, on the reverse strand, counting down.
ATGTCCTGCAAATGGTTAAAAATACACAAATTTTCAATGAACCTGGCAGTCAAATTTACAAAGATGCAAAAACTATCAAGAAAATTTTCTTGCAAAAGAAACTTGATATTGAAACTGGAAAATACAAGAAACCTATGAGAAGAGGCCGTCAAATTAGTTATAGCGCGGCATGTGCTGCACTTAAAGAGGAGCTTGAATCATCTGAAGAAGAAATGGACATGGATGATGAGGAGCAAACTGGACCATTGTGGCAGCTATTTGATTCTCTCTACCAACAACCAAATTCAGGTATGTAAATTTAAAATTTGATAATGAGATTTCTGTATTATTTAGAATGGTAGAGAATTTTCTTTATCAGTTTAAGTATTTCTAATTAATTAATTATTATTTCTTTTTCATTTTTTTTGTGTATGCCAATGTTATGTCCATTATGTTCATTTTGTTGCCGTCAATTTCTATTTGAATTTGTTTGTTGTCAATGTTACGTTTGCAAAACAAATTAAACTGACAGATGGATCTTTAGGGGGTAATTCACCTTTAGGTGAGAGTTTGTGGAAACTACCGAATAAAAGATTTCATCCTGAGTATTACACGCTTATCAAAAAACCTCTCTCAATGTCGATGATTCAAAAGAAGTTGAAAAAGAATGAATATGCGAATGTGACTGAGTTATCAGCTGATTTATATCTTATGATTGACAATGCTAAGAAAGCTAATTTACCATCATCGAAAATTTATAAAGATGCTGTAAAAATGCAAAAGATTCTTAATCAAAAGCTTGTCGATGAAGGTGGTTTAGATGATGACGATACAGAAGACACAGATTCTTCACAACATGCCTTTCCACTTGGTGGTATGGAAAAAAAGAAAAAAGGACGTCCTCGCATTCACCCATTGTCATCAACTTCACCGGCACCATCGACATCTATAACTCCAGCATCTTCAACGAAGAACTATAAATTTCCCAGCAACCCGATGCTTAAGAAAAAGTTACATGCTATTCACAAACACTTATTGGAGTTTACATTCGATAATCGTCAACCTGCTGAGCCATTTTTAGAGAAACCTTCAAAAAAATTATATCCAGATTACTATTCGATTATAACACATCCAATTGATATGAATACTATTTATAAAAACATTGAAAATGAACGGTATGCTACACTCGATGATATCGTTAGTGACTATAGATTAATGTTCCAAAATTGTCGAAAATATAATGAAGAGAATTCAATGATTTATGATGATGCAAATATGCTAGAAAGAGCATTGAATGAGAAATTAAAAGAAATTACTGGTGTTGATCGAAAACCAATGAAAATGTAAGAAACATTTGAGACTAAAAATATTATTTAATGATAACCATTTTTTTAGGTTGAAAGCACATAATAAGAAAATGCAAGCGATTTTAGATGCAAAATTAAAACAGCTCTATGAAACAATCAAAGAATATAAAGACCCAAAAACTAATCGACAAGTCGCAACAATATTTATGAAACTTCCAAGTAAAATGGTATGTTGAAAAAATTTATTCTATAAAACAACAAAAGTTTTTGTAGTCTTATTTCTTTTTGTCTTGTCCCTATTTGGCCATAATTTCTTTTTTTTCTCGCAAAATTATCAAAATTTTTCACCACAACCACGAAATTTTTATAACACACACATCATTTTTAATATTCATCAAAATAATTCTCAAACTCATTTTCTTTCTAATGTTTCTCTCTTAATATCTATCTACTTATATAACTCAACTTCTTGAAAAATATGTTTGATGAATTAAATGAAAATTTATTTGTGGATTGTGGATTAAAGAATAAGGTAATTAAAAATGGCAAATCGAATGAAAAAAGTGTTGCTTAGTTGCATGTATTCAATGTTAACTTTAAATACCAATCATGCACTGTAAATTTAATCAAATTAATTTTTATCATATTAGGAACATCCACTTTACTTTGAAATCATCAAATCTCCAATTGATTTAGAAAAAATCGGTATGAAATTACGAATGCAACAATATGATTCAGTCGATGAACTTTCAGCTGATTTAATGTTGATGTTTGAAAATGCATGCAAATATAACGAACCCGACAGTCAAATCTATAAAGATGCTCTGATGTTGCAACAAGTATGCATTCAAACAAAACAAGAATTAAGAATGGAAGATGAAAATGTGCCAGATGTTCCACAAGTTATTGTCGATTTACTGTTACAACTTTTTACAACAGTTTACAACTATCAAGATGAAGAAGGACGCTGCTATTCTGACTCGATGGCTGAATTGCCTGACCATGATGAAATCGAAGGAGGACTTAAACAAAGAGTAATCTCATTAGATCTTATAAAACGTAGACTCGACAAAGGAATTTATAAACGTCTCGATATTTTTCAAGAAGATATGTTTGCATGCTTTGAACGTGCACGACGACTTTCACGCACTGATTCACAAGTATTTGAGGATTCTATTGAATTGCAATCATTCTTTATAAGAAAACGTGATGAATTATGCAAAAATGGAGAAGTACTTTCATCGCCAGCACTATGTTATACAGCCATGCATTTGAGTGCAGCTGTTGAGTCTGTTCGTCAAACAAAACTTTTGCAGGAAGAAGAGCCCGAGCCAGAAGCTACAATTCCAGATGTCGTTGCTCCAGCACAAAGTGAAAGCATGACAATTGATAATGGAAAAGTATTTACACCCGGTGACTTTGTCTATTATTCACTTGCTGATGATACAACGCCTGGCATTATTTACATTGAGCGACTTTATACAGATGCTGGCGGTGAAAAAATGTGCGAAGGCAATGTTTATTTGCGACCATATCAAACTTATCATTTGACAACAAGGAAATTTCTTGAACAAGAAGTTTTCAAAAGCGACCAACATCAAACTATTCCATTGCAAGATTTGCTACAAAAATGTTATGTTATGAGTGTTAAAGACTACTTTAAACTCAAGCCTGAAAATTTTGCTGATAAAGATGTTTATGTTTGTGAATTTCGATATAATTCACGTGCGAGATCTTTCAAGAAAATTAAAGCATGGCCTTTCCAAACACATAATACAAAGTTAGTTCTACGCGAAGAACCTCTTGAACCTAAACGAGTGCAGTCAGTTTTCAAAGATCGACCAGTTGATCCATTAAAACTCGATATTCCAATTGATGAAGTTGATTTGGCACTAACTGAACGTGAGAAGCCAAATGTTGAAGTTGTCGTTCAAGGTAGTGATGAAATGAACACATATTATGAACAGTTTAACACTGTTTGCAGTGGTGTGGTCAAGACTGGTGACTATGTGTATGTTGCAACAGAATCTGGCAAACAAGCAATTGCGCAAATCAATTCAATTTGGGAGACAAAAGATGGAAAATCTTTCTTCAGAGGTCCATGGCTTTTAACTCCAGCTGAATTACCTGCATCGATTCTTGCAAATAGACCTCAATATCGTCAAGAAGTTTTTTTGTCAACCGTTCAAGAAACAACACCCACAATTGGAATAGTTGGCAAATGTTGTGTACTTGAAATTGAAGAATATACAACAAGAAGACCAACAGAAATACCAGAAACTGATGTTTATCTTTGTGAATCAATCTATGATGAATTTAATAAGCAAATAAGAAAAATCATTGGACCAGACGGACTGAAAAAATTTACACATACAACTTCAGTCACTGCTGATGAAATTTATTTTTTCCGAAGACCAATTACTGTTCAAAAGGTTTGTATTAGACGACATTTTATTTTTAAGTATTTTTTTCCATAGTTGTTTTGTGTTTGTGTGTTAATTAGATGTAGGCAGTTCATTATTATTATTATTTTTTTGTTACAATCGTGTTTTTCTCTCTGACAGATGCTTGCAAATGAATTGGATTCAAAGACTGCAGCAATGTCTCTTGATATTGTAAGTTTTTTATTTATTTATTTCATTATTTCAATTTATGATTTATTATTGCACAAAAAATAGTAGTTCTCACACAATCTTTATTTTATTGATGTTGTAAGGTCCTTTGACGGTTACTTTTTCTTTCTTTTTTTCTCTCTCTTCTATCTATAATTTTTTTCATTTTTTAAAATTATATATTTATGCATGTATATAATTTAATTTTATTTCTATAGTTAATCGAAATTAAGATAACTTGGAATGTGAAAAACAAAATTTTTAATTAAAACTCTAATATGAAAATTAAACAATCACATTCTTTTGTTCTCATATTTTCTATTTAACCTGTATTTACTAAAGTATTTAAACTATTTATTCATTTAATTTTTAAAATACTTGCACTTCAAGAAGAGGAAGTGGAAGAAGGTAGGGGTTATTTTTGAGTAAAATATTTAATTACTTTTAATAGTTAATAATTTGAGAAAATTCGTAGAATTTGGAAAATATAACAATACAAAAAAAGCTTAAAAAATTTTGCAAAAAAGAATTGAGAAATTTTACAAATTCACAGGATCAATTAAAGATGGAGGCAAACGGTGGTGCAAACAGCATGGACATGCTCGGATTGACTGAAGATTCAATGGATACTGATATTGGGTCAGCTGATGGTTTTGGTTTGAATACATCATCTCCAATTCCGACTACTGCTCTTAGTACACCAGCATCATCAAACAAACGTCCTGCTGCATTTACTGGTGGCAAAAGTGGCAAGAAAGTCATAACAGGTTACATTCTTTATTCGAGTGAAGTTCGAAAGGCAAAAGTTATTGAAAATCCTGATTGCAAGTTTGGTGACATTTCACGAATGATTGGTGATGAATGGCGTGCGTTGCCACAAAATGAACGTCGTCAATGGGAAGATAGAGCTTCAGCTATCAATGAACAAAATGCATCAAAATATGCTGAAGAAATGGCGATGAATGGAGGAAAAGAATCAAGTAACAAAGAAAGTTCAAGCACAAGTTCATCAATGATCCTCACACCAAATCAACTTTCGATGCAGCACGAATTCATTCCCAATCAAGTATGGAAAATTGCATTAATTTATTTATTAACTATTTTTACATATTCCTTTCCTTGGGGATGATAACCGCCAGAGGATCTTTTTTTATCTTTTTCTTTATCTCTCTGTAAATGCAATAATGAATCGAGGCATGCAAAACAGAAACCTGCAAAGTTTACACACTCGCAGTGTCTTTGTCTCAATGGCAATTTGTTTTGCGCATCGTTTTGGCTAACATTTTTCATTTTTATTGTTTTCTGTTATTTATGGGAATCTTTTTTCTTTTCTTTCGTTCCATTCAAAAGAAAAACAAAACAATACTGCTGACTAATTCCTGTTTTTTAACTCTTTTTAATGTACAGGTTTTTGAGTGTGCTTGGGACAAATGTGATTATCAGTTTGAAGACCCTGGAGATGCCTTAGAGCATGCTATAGCTGACAGTAATGGATGCGTGCAAAGACATTTTACACAAATGGCTTCACAAAATGAGCCAATCGTTTATCATTGCTTGTGGCGTAATTGTATTCGTGCTAGACGTAATCAACCACCACTTCCAAATATTCAACGATTAGTGAAACATGTTAGGGAAGTTCATGTTATTAAAGCGCCTGGAAAAATTGTTCAACCACAAGATCGTGGTCGAAATTATGTTCCAAGTACAAGAAAGCATTTGCATCAAAACAATCAACAGCCACAACAGCATCATACACAAGTTATCTATCATCCACTTCAAGCTGCTCAAACAACACCAACAGCATCTGGAAGTCCACAAACTCAAATTATTGCCCATCATCAAGCACCAGTGCAACAAAATGTTATAAATTATGTGACTGCACCAGTTGAGCCTCTTTTTGTAACAGTTCCACCACGACCTCAACGCGTTTTACATTCAGAAGCTTACATCAAATATATTGAAGGATTGCAGAACAATAACTCTTATGTTGGTAATTGGGAGAAAACAATTAAAGCAACTCGTGAAACTGTTACACATGATACATCAAAATTGCCGCTTCATTGGTTAGGTCAACGTGGAAAAGAGAAACCGGAAGAAGTTGTTGATGCATTGTGGAAATTGAGAAATTTTATGTGGCGTGATGCACTTTCGTTGAGTCGCAGCAATTATTAAATAAGTTCAATTTCCAATTTTATAATTTTCATTTTCAAATAAAAATTTAAAACATTTTTTTCACTACATTCACAATAATTCCTTTTTGTCTTTATTAATCTTTTTTACAGAACTTTTCACATACAATTAAAAATTGTTCAATTTTAGCCTAAACAACATTGTGCTTCTCATCTTGCTCATTAATTAAAAATCATCATTTTACATATTTTTGATTAGTTTATTTTGTAAGTTATACATAGACAACGTGTTTTAGCCATTTATTTCAAATTTACATTTAAAATTCTTCATTATTTTCTACTAAATTAAACTTTTGATTAAAAATGTATTCAATAAATTTATGCCAATAGTTTTAAATTGTTAGAGAAATGTAAATCTCGATACATTTCTTATTTAATTATCATGTTTTTCTTATTATGTTCATCAATAATTAGAAGCAATAACTCACAATTGTGAAAGAGTCTTGCAGCAATAAAATTAATTTTATTAAAAAGAGCATTTTATCTCATAATAAGTAAGTAAAATCATCATCATCATCATTAAAAGTTTACTAATAAATAAGCGAATGAATTTAAAAGATGACTGTTAGTGGTCGACGATTGATTGCTGAGTAATCTTGATTGCTTCCACCGCTCGCATGCTGTGCGCTCTGATCAGATTCAAACTTAATTGATTGTTGATTAAATGATTGGTAGTTATTTGTACCATTAAAATCCATATGTGCATCGCCCATATTTTTGCCTCCATCATCCAATTGTGGCGTCGTTTCGCGTTCATTCGCATTCATATCCTGATTAGTGCCATTCCCACCATTGCCACTTTGATTACCATAAATTTTTGAGATGTCAAATGCATAGTGATTGCTTGATGACGATGCACGATCTGAATACATTTTTGAATCGAAATATGCCTTCGTGAGAACGGATGGATCTAGATAGGCGCTATAATTGGATGAGACCTGTTGCTTTGTTGACTCATAAATTGCAGCAGCTGTGTTTAGGTATGCATTGCGATCGAGTGTAAATTTAGAAACGTCCATCTGCAATAACGACCTTAGAATTAATGCTAAAGACATTTCCTCAATGAATTTCTGAATGAATCATCAGCAGTATGAGAATAAATAAATGAATGAATGACAGCACAAACAATGAAACATCTTAACGAGTTCTTATAGTTGAAACAGTAATGTAACAATAGACATGATGTACTTCCATCATGGTCAAATCAATATATATGATAGATACATGGCATTCCATTGAAAAATCTTTTTCTTTCTATCTTTCTATCTTTACTTTCCTAATAACAATTGCAAACAAAATAAGAAAAAAATCTCTTACTTTATGTTTAGTTCCATTAATTTATTAGACGACAGCAAAGTGTCTATTTGAAATAAAATTATGAATGAAACGTTTAGATATTTGTCTGTTTGGTATATCATTAAATGGGCAATTATTTTCTTAAGTGAGATAAAGAGAAAGACATTTTAAAATGAATTTCTTTTTTTGGCAGCAGCAGCATTGAGGAAACTTGTTAAAATTCTCTAAATTCTTCAATCATGAAAAGTAAATATCCATCAATTATTCAATCAGTCAAGACCCACAATTTTGACGGGTTCCAGCAAGTGGACGTGGTTAAATGTGTGTCTATATGTGTTTTTTAAGGTAGAAATATCGACAATGATGATGATAATTTGATTTCGAGGTGATGTCTGTTTTAATATAATAAATTGTTCTATCATTATGAAGTGTCTATAATTTAAAATAATGAAACCCATCCGTAATTTAGATCGACTTCTGAGAGGCGATAAAGAGCGAATAAACTTCTTTCCTTTCCTCGCTTGCTTCACATTTTATTTTCAACAAGTCATTGAGCGTAATTTCATGTTTTGTTTCGATTCGAGAGTTGTGTGTATGTGAAAGAATTATGGTCGCCACCTTATTACATCATAATAAAATGTATGAAAAGTTTTGACAGCACATCATCGCCTTTTTTTATTCTTTCTCTTTTATTGATGATTTTATCTGACCTGCAATCAATTTTTCTGATCGAAGGGATTTTTTTTGAAGCTCTCTTAAGTGAAATGTTTTTAGGTCTTTTTTCAATAAGTGGATGAAGAAGAATTTTCTGTTTAAGATTGATGAGATATTTTTTTTTTTGAAATTATTTGTTTGTGCCAATAAATTTACTTTTGTCGTGATTTTATAAAAAAAATTCTTATTTTATGTTTTTATATATAAAATTTTACACTTATTACGAAAAAAGCAATAAAAAAAAAATTCGTAAAATTCCTCAATTAAAATATTTACAAGAAGAAAAAGTCATTTTTTAATACCTGAAAAAATGTTTCAAATTAAAAGAAATCTGCAATTTCAAGCTCTAATAATCTAATTTAGAATGCTTTAATCTATTTAGTCCATGCAAATTGAAATTTTTCATCTCCAACCAAATTTTTTAACGCTCCTTAATTTGACATCTTAATTAAATTTTTCAACACTTACCATTCTTCTAGAAAAAATGATTAAGCGATTCACATGGAAATTGATCGTTTAAAACTACTGTACACACACATAGATTAAAAAGACCTTTCTCGAGCAAGCCAGAACAGAAGTTACTAAATTTGATGAGATAATTGTTTATAATGATTCAATGATGAAGAAGAAAAAAGTGTGGAGCAACTAATAAACAACACCTGAGAGAGTGAGACACAATCTTGTCTTATTCGAAAGAACAGCGAATAGTGAAACAAAAAAGAAATCTGATGATTGTGCGAGAAGAGTGAGAGAGAAAGAAATGAAAGAATTATCGTAATTATAGTCTTTAAGCGATCGTTTGATTTGATGAAAATTAAATATTTGAGAGAAGTAGCACTCAGGGATTAATTCATGCCTTGTTTCCGATTTTAAAAAATCTTATTTCTTCATCCCTGACACCTACCTACTTGTAATTATGTATTTTCTTCTCATTCTTTTTCTTTCTTTCTACTCGAGGCCTTTTTTCATTGTAATTATAGACTGCTTTCAATAGATTTAGGGAGAAGAAAAATGAAAGATGTCTGGAGGCATTTTTATTGTTTGTCCGCGACTCTCTTTTGTATTCTACAGTGCTACTGGCTTTTTAGCCTCTCTCATTCTCTCTCTATCTGAATGTCTCAAGATGATTATAATTTGTGTTGTTTATTTGTTGTCTTGTTTGCTACCAGTTTTTTTGTCATAGAAAAAAAAGGCCCCAAAGATTATTATCAGCATAACAATTGTATTAATTTGTGTAAAAATTATGAATGAAGAAATTTTTTGCACTAAGAATTTTCGAGTGTGAGAATCGAGAAGGGTGTGAGAAATTTTTTACCAATTGTCACCCTAAAAAAATAATATTTAACAAGTACCTTTCACTTAAACACTTCAAACACATAACAATTATTTACTTTTCCACGATATAAGTATAATTGATAGTGAGAAGCGATAGCTATTAGGCCGGATATTAAATTATGAAAAATAATAATAAAATAAAAAATACAAACATAAAAATTTTTATTTGAACTCAAAATTTTTTCATATTTTTTATTTATTTTCATTCTTTTCAATTATTGAGGAGGAGAAAACAAAAATATGATGAATACAAAGTGAATAATTATGTTTGCATTGAGTATTTGTTTATTGCCCATCAACATTTTTCAACATTGTGAGAAAATTTTTAAAAATTTATTTTAAGGTAGCAAAGTGTTAAAAAGAAATTGACTTATTTTAGTATATTGGCAAAATATTTAAGAAATAGAGATTAATTTCTAAGGGAATAAATTTTAAAATTTTAAATAAAAATTTTCGTTGAATTTCGTAAAAAAAATTTTGTTGATTTAGCAAAATTCTTGTAGATTTCTGAATAGGTTGAATTTTCAGATAAATCAATATCACACACATTTTTAAAACGCTTTTTGTAATCTCTATATTATTCTTTTATTTGAATTAATTAATGAAAATAAGTTTTTAATTTAAATTTATAAGAATTTAAAATTTTTATTAAATTTTAAAATTTAAATTTTTTTCACTTAAAAATAAAATTAAATTTTGTTATGATACCTTGGGATTAACTAAGCTCATTAATCAATTGCAAAGAAAAGAAAGAGCCAAATGAATTGTTAGAGCAAACCCACTTATTTAGTGAGAGAAATAACAATCAAACAAAAAATCTGCCTCTTTATATGAAAATTAATAATTCTTTTAACGAAAAAGTAAAAATAATCACAGAGAGAGAACACGCAAAAACGTTAAAAAATTAAGTTGTATACATTGAGGCACATAAAGAGATAATAATTTCATTATTTTTATTCATTTTCACAGAATAGAGAAGAAAAGGAAGAAGAGGTGGGAATATACATGCAAATAAATGTAAGTAATAATACGTTGCTGATGATGATGATAGTGAAGTGTATACATACAGAAGAAGAGAAAGATTTTTTCTTAAAAGAATACCTGTTGTGTTGCTTGAGGGCTAGTTTGCGATGATAAATGGCTGCCCAAATGATACGGATTACCGGGCGTAAAGTAACTTGCTGGTGTTATTCCTAAATAAAAATAAAAAAATTATCAGTAAAATTAATTTTCTATTTTTCGCAATATTTAGCCATTTTTTATTTGTCATCACTCATGAATGTATTAATTTTTGTATGTTACAAATGCCCTAATTCAAATCGCGTGATTTTTCTTCATTTCTTTTCATGTCATGAAATTAAAGGTAGCGTATATGAAATAAAATTTCTTGCCGGGTAGAGTGACATAAATTTGCTTTTTTTAACAGTTTTGTAACCTTCTTTTATACGCATTTCGACTTATATTCATTTTATTTGAATCATTCTCATTTATCGAATGTAAAAAATTGAACTGTGGCACGCGACTTGAACAAGAAACTTTCTTTCATAATTCGATAATTTTTTTAACTTAAATTATATAAAACTTACCAGCACGTAAAGCATCTACGGGTACAGAAGGATACGGCATTGGATAAGGATAGCCTTCACGTCTTAAAGCTTTTGGCTTTCGACGTGGCCGATATTTATAGTCCGGATGTTCCTTCATATGTAACGCTCTCAGCCTCTTGGCTTCATCAATGAACGGTCGCTTTTCATCTTCAGTTAATAATTTCCATTCAGCTCCTATTAAGTATGAATTAAAAAAGACAGAAAAAAGCGTGAATGAAAAGAATATTACAATGAACATACATGTGTACAAAAGTTAAAGCAGTGAATTTATTAGGAGACAACAGAAGACGAATGAGAATGAGAGAAAAGAAGTAGATATACTGCCTGCTTTGCGCATCTGCTGTGGGCGGAAACGAAATAAAAGATAGAGAAGAAAAAAAACTAATCAAAAGTGAATGCGAGTTAAAACAATGGAGAGAAAGAAAGAGAAGCGCGCATTCAAGTTTTAATTTATCGCAGACCTACATACAGTTCTACTTAGATGAATTTTCCCATTGAATGAGTAGTAGCGGCGGAAATGAATTTTGAGCAAATCATTTCCACAATTGTTCTTGCGAGAAACATTCCTTGTATTTCTCATTATTCATTATTCATCATGAAACAGTTTCCATTGATGTGAAAAAAAGTATAAAAATGGTGGATGCACAAAATGTATTGTAAGCAAATGACAATGGGAAAAATTCTTCTTCTTTCTTTCCCTTTTTTCTTCATTCAATTTCATGTTTTATGTCTCGATATACAACATTCTTTTTTATCAGAATTTCGAGCCACGAATTACGGAAGGGAAAAATTTTCTTTCCTGTACATTATCATGAATGACAACGTTGTTTTTTAGCCTGCTTGCTATGGAATCGTTACAATAAAATCATCATTATCATTGGTAGTGGTTGTGGAAAACGAATACAAAATAAAAAATTTGGAAAAAAAGTCATTAAGATAATTGAAATGAATTTCAGGCTTTAATAATTAAAATAGAAATTTAATTCACAAGGCCTTGTGCTAGCAGCACTTACGAGTTTTCTTTTTTTATTTATTTATTTTTGGAAGAAAATAACAATGGAGGACATTTACATAATGAATTGAAATAAAAATCATCAGCATTAATTAATTTTCATTTCTCTATCGTTAATCATTGTCAAAGATTCTTTACTTTGTCATGACTAATTATTTTTATCCATTTTTATAAACCTAACTAAAAAGAGAGAAATTTTTAAATTCATAATTAATGAAATTATTCTATTCACTAATTTTCATATGTTCTATTTTAAAACAAAGAACTCTTTTCTGCATTTCCGTTTGAATTAATATAAACAGTGTAGAAATTTTCCAATCTTTTCATTCAAATTAAAACAACACCAACAACAACTTTCCTTCTTTTTTCCTTTCATTTGTTATTGTACTGCAGAAAAAAGTTCCTTTTATATTGTTCTGCTTAATCCCATTGTTTCACTTTCATTTTTACATAATCATTTTGCGTATTAAGTCATTCTTTTCAAAAATTCAGTCTTTTCTATCCATTCTTGCCTTCGCTCTGTCTTTATGTAATTGAAACAAAAGGGACTATTTTTCGTTGTTGTCGAGAAAGCATGTGATTACAAAAAGTAACTTTGAATTGTTTTGCAGAAAACAAAACTTTTTTTCTTCTTTGTGCTGATTAATGTTTTAGACAATGAGTAGAATGGGGATGTGCTTAACACGATTTCTTTTTTAAAGCTTTGCTGTTATGCAATCTTTTTTCGCTTAAATTCTCTTGTCAAATTGCAATTTGTTAATATAAATATTGACACCAGTTTCATGTATAACAAATACAAAAGCAAATGAGGGAAAGAGCGTAAAATGCAGTTGAGCGAGAAAGGAATGCAATTTAAATGGGTTGGAACTCACTGACATTGTTGGCGTTGGAATTTTTTCTTTTTTTTTCAATAAATTCTGCATTTTGTGCCACTGAGATGAGGAAGAGAAAAAGAACGCAACCAAATGCATGTATATCTACATAATGGCATTGTTTGGCATGCAAATCGATCGTATATGCGGCAAATCATTGTTTTCTATATAAACTCTAATGCTTAATTCTCGAACATTGAATTCAATACAAATATAAAAATGCTTACAATTGTTCTCTCTTTTTCTTGCCATTTTACTATGTATAACCACACATATAGATTATCAATATATTTTTTTTATTAATCATATAATAAAGTCTCCCTTTTCTTATTTTATTCTTTTCAATATATCATACAATAATAATAATCAGTTACCAAAGTAATATATTGACTATTGTAAATGAAAATAAGAAAATAACAAGATAAAGAGCTTCAATTTAATAATGGACATTATGACATTCTATCTTTCTTCTTTTCAATTCCATAGATGGTCAATTATATAATTTATTTTTCTAACTCCTTAAAGTTATCTGTTTTATTGAAAAGTTTTTGATGGAAAATTCAAATTTCCACTTCAAATTTAATACAAGAGACTCTTGTAATCTTTCAAGAGCACTCAAACTATTAAATATTTGCCAAAATAAGAAAAAGAAGAATCTCAAATTATCGTGATGTTGGCAGTTGGGATTTGTAAAATGTAAAAATAAATTCTTTCTTTTTTCTTGTGATTGAAAATGACAACTTATCAGCAAACCAGGAGAAAAGAGAGATATAATTTAAATAACAATGAGACTAAATCTTTTCTCAATGCAACAGCAGCACAAGCAGCGCACACAAATTAAACGTTCTTGTGTGAATTTCTCTATAAATTTCCGGTTCTCAAGACCGCAATGCGACTTGCATAAGTCCCTTGTCAAATTCGATACACATACAAGCACTTTTTAATTTGATTTAATTTATATTTTGACATTTCTAATGCGATTAAAGCTGCCTGCTTTGCGGACTGATATCGAAGCTTCAAGGGATTTTCTCTCCTCCTTCTTTCTTTCAGGAATATTTTGACAGATAACATTTAGCGATGCGACACATGATCATGCACGGAATCGTGAGAGTTAGTATTTAGACGATGACACGTGCTTTGTGTCGAATAATCGAGAAAAAAAATTAAATTTTCAATTGTCAAGTGGCGGATGATGACGAAATTTGATCTCATGCCAAAATCGTAATATTATTTTTTTATTATTCATTCGTAACTTCAATCTGGCAGGTACATTATTGAAAACAAAGCGCAATGAATTGGAACAAAAACCAACTCACTCAGCTTCATGCATTTTCCTGTCAATATTTAATCAATGTTCAATTATAACAAAAAAAAGGTTTTTCCTCAACTCTCTTTACTATTATGTATGTATGTGGGAGAGGAAACTCATCGGCATTGCATTGTTTGTTGTTTTCACTAACTATTGAAATTCCAAACAATTGATTTTACAATTCTCTTTCTCTCTACTGCTACTGCTGATGAATGAGAATTTTTTTCTGTGCGTAAAAGAGGGAAAAGAATTGATGTGTTTTATTTTCCAGACAATGTGCAATGGCAAAATGTAAATTCTACGATGATGATTATGTTGTTGTGCATACAATTCAACTCTTTTATTTGCTTGTTTTGGGATTAATTTTGAAATTTCGTCATTTGATGAATTTTTCGAATTGAGAATGAAAAATTTGACAAAATCATCAAATTGACCCTTTAAATGCAACTCAGAATATGGATAGACATTAGAAGATGAAGAAATGTAATCAATTCGATTGAATGAGTAGAAGTTTAATTGAAATGTCAAAAAACACAAAACATTGTGATGCATTGAAATTCTTTCAATTTTATTTTGTCTCTATTCTCTCTATTTTTGGCATTATGTGTTCAGTAACTAAATTTTAATTACATTTTTCAGTTTTTCTCTCTGTGAAATTTAGAATGATGGAAAATTGAAGAAATTTTTTTTCTAATCTTGAAAATTCATCTCTTTAAATTGGACCGATTTTTCAATTCAACTGTCAATCAAGCAGTTTTTTTTCTTCTTCTTCTTCAAAAATAAAATTCTTTTCACTCAATAACAACAATATAAAAAAAAAAATTCAAAGCGGACCTTCAATGACTTTTTTTGTGTATAACTGTATGTGTTTTCCTCCCAAGAGTGAGACAGAAACAGAGAAAAAGAGGGAGTGATCATATTGTATTTGCCTCTTTTATTGACACCAGCCTGACATTAACAATTCACAATCATATGATAATTTTTTTGTTTTCTATCAATGCCCAACCATTCAGCCTCAACAATTTGCATTGAGCTCTGTTGTTTGCAGCATTTACACTTTTCATCAACAAAAACAAGCGAATTTACCAAGGGAAAGACACTCGATAAAAAATCATTGAGTAATTTGAAATTTCATCTTTTATTTCTAATAAATTTAATCATAAATTTCTTGTGCAAATAAAAAATTAAAAACCTTATAAAAATTATGGGTAAATATTAAAATTTAATTTAAGAACCTCAGCCTTAATTGCAATCTTTTTTGTAACTTCAACCCTCAGTCTCTCAATTTTCTAATAACCCTTAACGCTTTAATAAAGAATCTAACAAAATCTCACATGCATACGTTTTGTAAAAAGAGGATTAAAATCTTCCCTCAACAGGTCTAAATATTCTGTCTACATTTTCCCCTCCTTCTCTATACTCTATTCATTGAAATGATTTGATAACGTGATGAAGATTGCTGTTTGTGATAATGACGTGATTGGTGTTTGACTGCCACGTGTGTGCTTATTCAATTTAATTTCAATTTCACCGTGCGGTTTTATATGGAGTGAAAGACATTGCATTAACAGCGAGGCAATTATCATATGATTAGCTATTGAGCGTCCTATTTATATTTATTTCATGTCAATATTTAACTTTTTTTTTGCCCCTAATAATGGTCGAAATGTTGACTTGGAAAATAAAAATTAATTGTTTTTGAAAGTTATATATTTGAGTGGAGAAATTTCAATTTTCAAAGTGAAAATTCTTTCTTTGCTCTTTTCATCTCTCTTGTAAAAAAGTTTCTATTTGAAAATGGGAAAAATGCCAGCTCAACAAAAACGAAACTTCCATTGTTGTGCTGGCAAAAAAAGTTATTTACAAAGGGGGAGACTAAAAAGGGCGGCATTGTGTGCCTTTTGTATGTTTTCTCTCTCATTCTTAACATAAATAGGATTTAAGACTTTAATTTAAAATGTTTCTCTCTTAAGAATGAAAGAAAAAGACTTTTAACAGGAATGATGAAGATTTATTTGAATTGCTGCTGCGTAAGATTAATTAAGATTCATGTTTATGGAAGGAAGCAGCCATTGTTTTGATGTCAAATAAATTTTTAATGAAATTTTCCATCATCTTCTTATTTCCTTAACATTCTTTCATATGTAAATAATTTAAATAAAAGAGGATATATAAGAAAAAGTTTCATAATTATCATTCATATGAGAAGCTTTGTTTGTCATAATAAATTAGGAAGCGATATATATATGTTAGACAAGAAAGACATTTCCTATACAGCATTCACAATCATAACGCTTCACATGCTTCTTTGTTGAGAAATCTTACATGTGGAACTACTTTTCTTGTTTATTTTCTATTATTACGTCACTTACATGATAAGCAAACACATTTCAATATCATAGAATGTTTTTAATTAATACTGAGTAAATATTACAACAACAGCAAACAAGTTTACTCACCCAATCGTTTTGAAATTTCTGAATTGTGCACTGTTAAATAAAGATAAAAAAACTATTAGTTAAAATATTTTTTTTTATGAAAATACAAAAATTAAAAAAGAAGAAGAAAAATGAAGACACTTAAGGAATTCAATCTTTTTTTTCAAAAATTTTAGCTCAATACTAAATTTGATTTCAAATTTCAAAAAAAAAAAATTACAATTTTTTAAAGTCAAGTATTTAGTCATGTATCAACTTGATTTTAATTTTTAGTCAAGTTACTTGATTCAAGTGTTTACTTGAATTTTAGTTGGACGCAAATTTATCGATTTTTGAAGCCCATGGATGGATTTTTGGCATGAATTAAAAATAGTAGATTTGTCTTAAATACACAAATCTAATTTTATCAAAAATATAACATTTTAATTAATATTTACTACATAAATGCTATAAAATGTCATTTTAATATTTTAAATGAAATTTCTAAGTGTCTCATCTTCTTCTTAAGCATAGAAATGCTCCAAACGTTCAGAAATACTCTAAAAATACTTGCTTTTGGGATTCTCTTGAGCTATTTTACGACGCTGCAATCTACTCCAGACCTTTAATTTCATTAAAAACATTAGTATAATTTTATATTAACTTGTTTGTTGCCTAAATTTTTAAATTTCATCATATAACCAAACTTTGATTTAAAATTTAAAATTCAGATTAAAAATAAATCTGTTTAGAAATTCTTTAAACTCACCATAAATGCATTCATAGGTCTTTTAATGTGATCATCATGTGGCTTTTTCATGAGTGATGTCGATGTTAGAAGACTAAAAATGGTTGAACTGGATTAGAAAAGAATTGCTCTTCAAAAAAAGTGGCATGCGGCAGAAAAAAAAGCCGAACTCACCCATTTGCGCCAACATTATTGAGCAATCCATTTAGCTGCTGATGATGGTGAAGATTTGTCGAATGCAGTTGCGATTGTTGTTGTTGTTGCTGCTGTTGATGATGCTGATGGTGCTGCACAACACTATTTGATGACGTAATTATCGAATGATTGAGATTTTGATTCAATTGTGTATGATGATTATGATTAGATTGCTGATGAAAATTGAGGGAATTTAAAGCTTGTTGATTGAGCGCTGCTGATGATGAATTTGTGGATGTAGAAAGATTTTGAGATTGCAATGATGATAATGGATGATGTGACAGTGAAAGACCTGTGAGTGATAATGACGGTATTCTATCCATCATTATCTGTTTTCTTTTATTTTTGTTGACTTGAGTTTGATGATGCTGTTAGGATCGCAAAATTGTCAGACGATCCTGAAATTCTGAAAAAAAAACCATAAATAACAGCATTAGTAAAATTTTGAACATTTCTTTAATTAAACATTCATTTCTCTCTCTACACACTCTGCCACTCACAGCATGATACCCAAAAAAGAATATAAACTCAAGAGACAAACTGGAGATTCTCGCTTTGTTTTCATCAGTGGCGGCTTGCTTATACAGAGAGTGAAAAAATTATTTATTCATAATTTTGGAATTCCAATAAAAAGAAACATTTTTTCGCCAAAAGAGAGAATTCTGTTGCTTCTGTCTCGGTTTAATGGCTCTATAATATTGAGAATATATTGTATAAATATCGTTTCTGTATGACAAATAAAGAAATTTACATAATGCATAAAATAGCCATTAGAAAGACGGTAGTAGGCACATTTATATACTGTCTCATGCTCGTTTAAAAAATGTTCATTTGCAAAGAGTGCAATAAAACCATTATTTTTATTTATTTGTGCAAAATATCACTTTTAATAGTTCATTTTATAAATGCTACTGCTTGGTAGACATTAAATTGATTCTATCCGATAGCGATCCATCAACAAAGCATTTAATTAGATTTTTTACATCACTCTTGTGTGCACAAGCATTAGTTTTGATTGGCGGCACTAAAATGAACTTTAACTTTTCCTTTTTTTCTTTCTTTATAGGTAACAAAGTTTTGCAAAGTTCATTTTGTCTTGAAAGCTTTTCATGTCAATGATTAAAAAATTTTAAATTTAATTTCTTGAGTTTAAATTGATATTCTTAAATAATTTTAAGATAAAGAATCAATCTAAAACTAAAGAATAAATATAAAAATGCGTTCAAAAGTTGGCAAAATTTCGGTGCCCGGTAATAAGTCCACACGAATTAAGTCCACATATAAATGAATAAGTCCACACTTTTTTTGGGAATAAGTCCACATACATTTGTTCATGGACTTATTACTTTCTCAAGGTGGTAATAAGTCCACATATATTTCTTCGTGGACTTAATCCTTCCCAGAGAAGTAGTAAGTCCATGAACAAATGTATGTGGACTTTATTTTCCTCAACAGGAGAAATAAGTCCAGAATTTTTTTCTTAATGGACTTAATGTTCCTCTGAGAAGGAAATAGTCCACATAGAAATGTTCATGGACTTAATCCCATTTTGAGAAATCATTTTTCAAGTCAAGTGTCAAATCAAAGTCAAGTCAAGTAAATAAAACATAAAGGTTTTAAATTAAAAGTTTTTTAATTAGATTTTTAATATAGGGTAAAGGAACCTATTTATCGGCGTATTTTGAAAAAAAATTTTCAAAACACTATATTTCACTTAATTTAAATTCGATTTCCATTCTGTTTGAAATATATATTGTATAAAGCGAAGCACTTTTATTTGAATCATTATTTAAAAGTGAGCGATAAATAGTTTAGTCACAATTTCACTTTTAAATACGGAACATAATTATCGGCGTATATGTTTACACTTTAACTTTTCGCACGAAAACTTTTAAACACTATTTAGAACTATTCTTTTACACTTATTATCACTTCCTAAAGACATTAAATTCACTAAATACTAAGAAAATTGATTTTAAATGAGAAAATTAGATTTCGAAATTTTTTTGTTTGATTTTTGCCGACGACCTCTGTAATTTTTTTCGTGAAGCGCAACTAAAATCGCAATTTTCATACGCCGATAATTACCGTCTTCCTCGAATATAAGGACCGGTACTTGTATTCGAATTGACCAAAATTGAAAATTTTTCCGAAAATCTAACATTTTCTTCGAATAGAAGGACCTTCAAATATAAGGACCACTTTTGAAAAAACCGTTCAAAAATGATAAGTTTTCTTTGTAATTTTTAAAATTTACCAGATTTTTTTGAAAATTTTAAGACGTTTTGAAAATCTTTAGATTTTTTAAAATTTCATATTTAAATTCGAATACAAGAACCGGTCCTTATATTCGAGGGAAGACGGTAGGTTCCAATACGCCGATAATTAGGTTCCAACAGTTTCACTTAATTTGGCTCTTTGATAATCATTTAAATTAAAAATGATCTTTGCAATGTACATTTCAAGAAAAGTGTAGTTTAAAAAAGTCAAAAGCAGTGTGAAAAGTGAATAAATTTAGTGAAAATTGTCAAATGAAATATTACAAATTTTTTATTTATTTGGAAAATTGAAAAATTGAAATTTTGCGTAAAAATAAAACTCTGCTAATTAAATAAAGTGCTAAATAGTGTTTAAATGTAATATATTATCAAAATAAATCATTAGTTTATCAATAGAATGAGTTTAAAGTGATGAATTCGTAATTTTCAAAATACGCCGATAAATAGGTTCCTTTACCCTATATTAAAAATCTAATTAAAAAACTTTTAATTTAAAACCTTTATGTTTTATTTACTTGACTTGATACTTGATTTGACACTTGACTTGAAAAATGATTTCTCAAAATGGGATTAAGTCCATGAACATTTCTATGTGGACTTATTCCTTCTCAGAGGAACATTAAGTCCATTAAGAAAAAAATTCTGGACTTATTTCTCCTGTTGAGGAAAAATAAGTCCACATACATTTGTTCATGGACTTACTACTTCTCTGGAAGGATTAAGTCCACGAAGAAATATATGTGGACTTATTACCACCTTGAGAAAGTAATAAGTCCATGAACAAATGTATGTGGACTTATTCCCAAAAAAAGTGTGGACTTATTAACTTATTGTCGGCTTTTTTTCCACATTCTTATATGTGGACTTAATTCGTGTGGACTTATTACCGGGCACCAAAATTTCATATTTCATTTTTAAACTTGCAATCGCTTTTCTCACACATGAATTATCTTCATCTTTAATAAGGTGTTAAGTATGAAGTGTATCTTTGAATGAAGTAATGCTGCTTACCATAAAACTGTATCACACGAATTTCATGTCCAAAACGAGAGAGAAAGAGAAATAAACAGCTTTCATTCTTCATCATACAAAAGACGCATTTGTTACGCTTTGTTGTTGAGCTTATGATTATATCACGCATATCACGAACTAAATTGAGTTTATTTCACCTTAGTAAATGACTCTCTTTTCGCGCCATTGTTGACACTTTTTTTAAATGATGAACTTTTTTAAAAAAATAAAAATTGTCATTGAAAATAATTGCAGTAAATATTTAAAAATTGAAATTACAATTTCACTTATTGCACTTAAGTGAATAATTGCTCTAGTCATCAACAGCAGCAGCTTATTTCAAGTCATCTTCAATCTTCATTATGCATCCACACTCATATATCAAAATCAAATTATAAAAATCAGTGGAGGATAAAAGTTGAGAAATAAAAAAAATATTCATGTGGCAATTCGATTTAATTCCAGCAGTGTGGAGTAATAAATTTTTCAAAGAATTTGCTTGCATGAAAAAATATTTTGATCATTCACGGTATCGTGGGAGAGCCGAGTCAGCATTGGAAGCTGTTACTTTTTTTCTTTCTTATATTGTTTCTTTTCTCGTTCGTGAATTTCAACTCGCTCACAAACACAAGCCAGACAATAATATGTTGTATGCCCATTTTGTGCATGATTTCTTATCGTCATTTCCTTGATCGCTTTCAAACGAGCCGAATTGAGGCGAGAGGGCTTTTCTTATTGTAAGCCAGTTTCAATTCTTCCAGTGCTGTGTTGCGTCAAAGAACAATGAAAAGTCATGATCATATTTCTCATCTTTCCAATTCAAAAAAAAAAAAAGAAAAGAATGAGGCGAAAAAAACTTGGTAGCTGCGCGATTTGAATAAGAAAAAGAAAGCTCAAGCGATCCGAGGTGTGTGATAAAGAAAAGAAATAAACGAAATAAAGTAATTGACTCGGACAATCACATGCTGAGTTTTTTATTACACTATGGCTGAGAGACGAGCGAGAATACATATTAGAGATGACGATGAGCTTCTCTAAAATATATTTCTCTCTTTAATAAATTTTCTCTTCAGCTGGAATTCCGTATATCAATATTTTTTAATTTTTTTCTCTTCACTCCCTTCTTATTTTATTTCTGCAAATCATTTCAGGTGATAAACATGAATGTAACGTTGGAAGAGTGCGAAAGAAATTACAATTCGTTAATTTAATGACGTTGATATTTTCTGCCATCATTGTATCACGCAGTTTTATCGAATATACGAGTGAATGAGTCATACTTTTAAAAGTTTCAAAGATTTAAATTCTTTAATTTTCAGCGTTTGTTTTTTATCAGAGTCCGAAATCGTTTTAAATTTTACTTACAAGTAACTAAAAATAAACTAAATTTACTCGAGTAAAAAAATAAATTTTACTCGAGTAAATTTAGTTGATTTTTATCTGGCTAAATTTACTCGAGTAAAATTCTTCGAGTAAATTTCAACTAATTTTACTCGAGTAAAATTTATTTTTTACTCGAGTAAATTTACTTGATTTTTAGTTACTCATGAAACGATTTCGGACTCTGGTTTTTATTTTTTAATGGATTTTTAAAGATTTTGGAGAGTAATTGAAATTAAATCATGAGATTTTTCTTAATATTAGATTAAATTTTTTTAATGTTTCTAAAATTATTATTAGATAAGATTCGGACTTGTATGCATACTTTACTTTACATGCGCATATTTTTTTGTCAAGTTGATTTCAAGTTGGCAAGTTAAGTTCAGGTTGAATTTAATTCATTTGAAATACATAATAAATTTAAGAATCATTGCTTTTTAAACAAATTTGTTGAAAATCAAACGAATTAAATAAAGTCCAAATGAATAAAAGATATTTTTGTATAAGTCAACTTGAAAACACTTGACAAAAAAAAGCGAATATCAAGTAAAATATGCATGCAAGTCCGAACCCTATTAATAATAGGCTATAATTAAAACATTAGAATTTTTTGTTTATAATTATTTATAAAAATAAGTTTTGTTTACATTTTAAAAATCAAAATAAATCCATTCAATCTGGAATTTTTGGCAAAGCTTTTTGATTCTGATGGAAGTTGATTGAAGAGAGAAAAAGTATAATTTTCAACATGAAGGTCGTGGGAAATAAATAAAATTTATTCATGTCTACATGAATTTTTCAAAATCAGATCATTAAAGCGGAAGAAAGCTTCCACTAAAATTTTTATAAATTCTTGAAGCGCAAACATAAAAGTGAGAGTCTAATAAACATCCAAAGAAACTATTTGATCTTTTCAACTTAGCTTTATAACATTTTAATTACATTATCTATCTTTCTTTTGATTCATTCATTATCACCTCCATTCATTTGAGAAAAATTTCACACAAAAATTTTCAAGTAGCAACAGCAACATGAATGAAATTAAAGGAGAAGATTTTGTGAATGAAAATGTCTATTATCATATACAAGTATGTAATATGCCCATGGGCAATGTCGAATGAGTAAGAGAGTGTGAAAGATGAAGAAGATGATGACTGTATTTAGGCTCATTTTATTGTTATTATTATTTTATTCGTATTGTTATTATTGCCTTTAAATGAATAACATTTTCACACTTTAATCTATTGTTTAAACGAAGTGGCATGAATGGAGCGAAGTGGAGACTCGAAATAGATATTATAATAAGAATCTCTTGTTCATTATTCATTTTACTCCAAGTGTCTTCTTCAACTTCTTCTATTTCGTTTATTTCAAAGGAATTCTCTCTCTTTTCATATTTTCAGGTGATTATTTATTGTTTCTTTTCTCTTATTATATGATTCTTTGAGAGGGCGACCATCTGTATGTATCTGTATCGATGTGTTGTTATTATTTCACACTCACATGCATATCGCGGTAACAGCAGCAACAGCGGCATTAACAAATTCAATATATGAATATAAAAGCACAATGAAGCAAGAAAGAGAGAGAGACAACGATTCTTAGACTGGTAGGATGATGATGATTATAATTTTTTTATTCATTAATATCCAACTGAGCTGAAAGTCCGATGAAGCAGTTTCTTCATCGAAAAAAATTCTAAATTTATCCCACTTCGCTCTTCTTCTGTCTTCTGTCCACCCGACATATAACATTGTTATGAATGAAATGTGCGCACCTTTAAATCTCTGCATGTTGTTTCTGATCACATAAAAAAATTCAAACAGGAGAAATGTCATTTAATCTTTTTAAGACACACAATTCAAAATGTAAATTCGGTTGCTTTATTTTACTATCTACTAGAAAGATGCTGATGATGGAGGCGCGAGATGTGATGTTTTTTGAGTGAAAATTTATTATGACCACAAAGAATTCCGGTTGTCAAGATTAAGAATAGAATTTATTGGTGTCATCCTATGTTTTTATGAATTAGTTTCATTTATATTATTTAATGGCTTATTAGTTTTTTATTCATCGTGATGAGTAGACTCAGAAGTTCAATGAAATGAATGAAAATATGTTGAGTAGAACTCCTACTAAGGTTTTAAATTTTTCTTAAATCTTTTGATTAATTTTTCAGAATAAAAAGTTTAATGTCACGGTATGTTTTTGTTCTACCTGGGTATGGAAATAAAATTTCGAATTTTGTCGAAATTGATTCCGAATTTTTAAATGCTTGATGACAGTTTTTTCTAAATTAGATTAATTCTTCTAAACAAAATAAACTTAAGTAAAAATTAATTAAATTTGCATAAAAAAAAGGATTTTTAATAATTAAAATTAATTATGAAGAGAAAATTGTAAATTGATATTAAAAATCTTGTATTAAGGCATTCATAAATTTTAGAAGAAATTTCAACTTAACGTTTTTTTAAAATTTAAAAAATTCAATTTCGAAAAAAATTTTATTTCCATACCCAGGTTCTACAATCTTGTGATTTAAATTTTATTTTTCTACAATTTTCTGTTGTAAATTTTTATTTGTTTACAATAATTCTACATCAATACAATGTAAAAGTTTTTTAAATTCAATTTTTATTAAATTCTAGAGCTAAATAAAGAAATGTTACTTAATAATTTCTTTTTGTAATCATTGAATACTTTAATTTTATTTAACATTCATAAACTTCGCTAATTAAAAATAAAATATTAAAATTTTCAATGTAAAAACAAAAATAATAATGTCAGAAAATTAATTAAAATGAAACCTCACAAATAAAGAATTTTCTCATTCATTTCAAATTTATCAAAAAGCTAACATTAATTCAAAAACTCTCTCCTTCTCTATTTATAATAACTCAATGCGACAAAATTTAATGTTATTATTCAAATACAAAGAAGGAATTTTTTAATTACAATCTATCAAAGCACACGCGCACTTGCTATGGTAACGCACGAAACATGTTGAAATAATTGAAGAAAAAGCTGAAATCATAAAATGGCACTAATGAAAAAACGAATGAGAATAAAATAATTACATTTTTATTCGTCTGACTTCTTTTTGTTTCTTGTCAATGCGGTTTTTATTCATACATGATTTTTCCTCTCTTAAAAGAGTTTTCTATTCACACATATTAATAGGGAGTGTCGAAGAGGAAGAATTAGGGGAAATAATTAATTAGAGAGCAAAAAAAGATGTGCAGACATCCATTTTTTTCATCCATCCATGACACGTTGATGAGATTGAAGTGTGAATTAAATAATTAAATCCTCAAACATATAAATTAATGATGGTACCTAACTGGCATTTAAAGAGGGTGTAAAGATAAATGTTGCCACTTTTATTCACTCTTTATGAATAAAATATGGTGTTTATCATTATATTACATTGCTATAGATCTAATTAGAGCACAAAAATTCTCTCTTTGATCTATGTGCAGCATATAAAAAGCCATAAAGCAGCTTTTTCTTTTCATTTTATGCCTTTTGATGTTGCATTCTCGCATTTGAAGTGGCTTATGAGCTTATAACAGCACAACCACACTTCTCTTTCTCTCTTTCATTCGCGGGCTGGAAATGCCGTCGGCATTCGTCCGATTGTAAAAAACACACATAATTAATTTTGAGCATTAGTAATTGAACAATTATCACCCACTTATGAATTGATTTCCTCTCATTCGTTCGCAGTTCATTCGATTCATTAATAATAAGAGCCTCATTCATTTCTACTCTATTCAATGAAATAACCAGAAAAATAGAACGAAATATCGAAGAATGAGTGTTACGGAATCATTAAAATTATAAGTCTTTCCTCTTAGCTTAGCAATGGTATTCTTATGCGTGTAGGTATAGTTCAAGTGCAGGGAGGCGCTGCGACAATTGCCAATCGAGTGACCAAACTGTTAATCCCTCAAATTTGTGTCATGCTGCGACTAATGCTTTAATTAAAAAATGCTTCTATTACTACCGCATTTGCAAATTTATAAAAAAGTGATTTTTAAAGTACTTTTTAATGTGAGGGTGGGATTTTTTGCATGCAATATAAGTAGAATATGTTTTTGTATTTCAGACAATATGCCAGCGCACAGCCTGTGTCGTTGACAACATCATAATAATACATTATGTTTATATGAACGCAGCTCGACAGTCGTCATCATTCGATAGAGAGCGAGGGAGGAAATTCCTCTTCGTTGCAGGGAGTTTTTTTTTCTTTTGTCATACCAGCCGAAAATCGGGGTTAAAGGCATTTAAATGCTTCATTTTTTAAAGACTCTCCCTTGCTGCATTTCTAAGTAGAACTGAGAAAATCGATTCTTAAATGTGCTTTAATATTCCTAAGTGGCGTAGTTCATTCAATCACGTTTTTTGCTTTAATTATCGTGAGTTGTGTTGTCAGGAAAAAATGCAATGTTGTGATATCACCATTTCGCCACTGTGCTAGTTTCGCTCTCAAAAAAGCATTTGATTTATGAGCAATTGAAGAAAAAATTGAATTTATGCCATTGTCCAGTGTGAAATTACTGTCTCATTTTTTTGTGCGCTTTACAGACACACACAGATATTGTTTGGCATGTGCATTATAAATCATTACAAGCGAGCAAAAAGAGAAGCGAAATTTCAACTAATTTAGCAGTTTCTTCATTTCTTCTTTTTTTTTTTCGTCCGTGTATAAATTGAACATAAATAACCAACGAAAAAAAAATACCAGAATTCTGACCATATTTCAGCGGTTTATTTATTCATGAAATATAGCGCTTGTGCTTCGAGGTTTTTTAGAATAACTTTTTTTTGTTCATATTCCTTCTCTCGTTCGCTCGTATAAATAAAACTTTTTCTGAACAAATAATGGGAGGTTTATTTTTTGTACAAAGTAGCTAAATTAGTGAGCCATTTATCCATGTTTCTGGCTTAAGGAGGATTTTTTATGAATATTCGCAAAATGTTAATCATTTATTTCAATTTTTATTGCTTTAATTGATTGAATTAATTTGAAAGTGTCAAACTTTTCTTCATAATTTATGATATCTATTTTTTAATAAATGAAAACCATGAATTTATAGAGCGATTGGAACAAATAAAATGAATTAGTTGTTGTAGTCAAGCACAATTAAATCGATAATTATAATTATCCACTTATTGTTCTTAATCTACTTCAACTTCTTTGCTCAAACAAATATTGCTTTTTTTGCCTCATTCAAATTAATCATTTGAATAATTTTTGATGTCAATTCATAATTAAGCAATTTGTTAATTAATTAAATAATGAAATCTGCGCAAATTGAGTGTTGTTTTTAAAAAGTTATTCATTTATAAAGTAGGGTAAAAGATTTAATTTTGGGCCACTTTTGTAACGTTCCAACAGAAAAATGTCTGAAATCTCTTTAAATACATAAATTAACACAATAATTAGGATTCGTATATAAAGCTAAAGCTTTTCCTTAATATTTAAAGACATATTTGAGAGTTAGAAGTCTTTAATTATTGAGTTATTAACAATAACGAAACCCAATTTAATTTTGGGCCAAAAAATCTATTTTTGGGCCACTTTTCAGATTTGTAAAATAATTCATTTCTACATTTACTTTTAATGATTTGACACTTAATTAACACTTTTCTTTGCATTATATATTGTTTTAAACACTTAAATAAACAGCATTTCGTTTATTTAAGGTTTTATCAATTTCAAAGATTTTCCATATTTACAAAATTTTCATACAAAATTTTGTGGCCCAAAATTAAATCGGAATTTAAAATCGTATTTGTGGCTTTATTAAATATTTCTAGCTTGATGATTGTTCATTAAAAAGTGTGTGAAACATTTTAGTGCTTGTGAAGCATCAAATATGAGTGATAAAGTGATTATTTTCGTGAATAATTAACAAAATATTGAAAACAAAAAAGTGACGGAAAATCAACAAAAATCTTGATTATTCAAGTATTTAACATTTTCATTTAATTAACAAAAACTATTGAATGATGCTGAAACTAAACATGTAAAGTAAAATCAGTGTTAAATAACGAATTTAATAATCACTCAATCATTATTATTAATAAATTAGAAAAGATAAATTAAATATTTTAAGAATGTAAACAAAAAGTGGCCCAAAATTAAATCTGGCCCAAAATTAAATCTTTTACCCTATTTATACCAAATTTATAATTTGACGAAAGTATTATAAAATTTCAGCTACCAAGTTTTAAAAATTTTCGTCAAGTTGCGTTCTTTTGTAAAATCTCATATATTTTTGTTCTATTTTCATAAATTAAAGAAATTCATTAACTACATTTTCTTCTTTTTTAATAGTTTTAGATTTTCTGCTAGTATTCTAATGAATAAATATCAATATAAAACTATTTTAATTCTTTGTTTACAATTTATAATTTCGTTAAAAATTTGAAGTTTAATTTTTCGTCAAGTTTCTAAAGGTTTGAAAATTTCTTAAATGGATAATTATAAGGTTGAAAGAATAATGTAATAAATGTTTTTAATTAAATTCATATTTCACAATTAATTTAAATTGAAGTGGAATTGCGGCAATATTGAAGAAGTGAAAAATTCAAAAAGCAAGAGTAAGAGTGAGTGAGAGAACAAAGAGACTTTAATTGACATTTAATTAAGTGAAGCACTTCAACATTCATTATTGTTAATGAGAAATATTAAATTTATGAGTAACTTGAAAAAAGTTTTCTCATTCATGTTATAATTACCTTATTTTTTCCAATCAGAATCAAAATTTCTTTCTTCAATTGCACTTTCTGTTTAAGAGTGAAAATTTTTGTTTATTTGTCTTATTAGAATAATTCACTGCAACACAACTTTAGAACTTTTTTCTCTTTTATTTTTCTCATTTATTTATTCACTGAGATTATTTTTTTCTTTTTTATTTTTGTGTTTCGTTGAAAATCAAAAGCACTAAATTATGTTCACTTTTTTATAGTCCATAAAAGATCAACTTCTTTTTTCGCCTCCTTCTTCGTTGCTTCTCTTTAGATGTATATTTATGAAATAAAAATTAAATATTCATAATTTTTTACAGAGTTTATACTTATATGTTTTATATCATAAGTGATTTATAATCTTATTAATCGAATGTGATTTCATTTAACTCTTTTCGTTTTCGCTCTCTTTTTTCTGCGGTCAATATTACACATTCACAACTTGCTGCTCATTTTTTACTTGTATGCATACACAATTCCTCGCTTTCTTTCACTACTCTTTGCACCACACAACAATCGAATCCGAGAAGAATCGCTTTAAATGTCCATTTTTCAAACTGCAATAAAAATAAAAATTGTTTAATAAATTAATGATGCGGATATTAATAAACTCATTTTAAAATTTTATCTGATTTAATTTTTTTGTTTAGAGCTTAGATAGCTTTCATACATATATGAATATTATTATGGACTATTAGTGAAACATTTTAATGATTCAAAATATTGATTGAAAGGTTTATACACTTTTTTACGGCTTTGTTTTCCAATTAAAAAGGAATTAAGTTTATTACGGTCTATGCATGCGGGCCATAAAACGTTTTTTTAAAACTTTAAAATCTTAATGTGTGTATATGCTTATGACTCTTTTTGTTACTCGCTTACCAAGCCGATTTTTTTAATGCAGAAAAAATTAAATTAGAATTTTTAGTCTGATTGATTGCGATTTAGGTTATATCGAATACAAATTGCTTTTAATTGTTAGGAGCTTTTGCAAAATATTGCGAAAGTAGATCTTATAAGACTTCCATTAGGATTAAATTTTTAAATTTTACTCATGAGTCATGACATATGAATAATTTTTAAGAAATAATAGAAATTTAAAAAAGTCGTTAAAAAATTGATATAATTTAAATTTGTCGATGCGCTTTCTTATTTTAGAGCGCTTTTTTAACAATTTTTAAAGTAAACAAAACCAAATTTTGTAAAGGAAATTAATTTTTAACTTGCGAAATAAGCTTTATACACTCACTCGTAAACTGTTAGATAAATAGTTTTAAATAATTAATGAAAACTTGACGCTAAAAATAGTTTAAAAATAAATTTCTAAACAATATTAAATTTCGGATAATTTAATTCTGTCATTTTGTTAATATTTCATTTAGCTTTTACCAAGTTACGGAGGATTAAATTTTAACATAAAAAAGTACCTAACTAACGTCACATTGCGTTCGTCATTAAAATATATTAACCAGATGTTTTAACATTTGTTTAGTTTAAAATATCTTCTTCATTCACTTTGATAGTAAAATTGTCTTATTTGAAATTGAATTTCTCGATCAAAAAGAGGTTGATTGAAGAATTTGTTTCGTCATTAATCAAAGATAAAAAGAAAACCTTGAAAGAGGTGTGTTAAATAATTTACATATTAAGCAAGAAAGTAAGAATGCGGTATTGTCACAGTATCATGTTTATATAACAACACAAATAATCAATTTCTATGTGCAGCTAGAGCTTAAAGAGCAAACAGTTCACTTTTGCGGCAAGTGTCGCCTTTGATTTAAATTCTATGAATATTATACACACATTCGGCAAGTGACTAATGAATAATGAAAATGATGACAGGTACCAACAATGGGTTGACTCTTTTATTTCTCTTCATTGCCGCCAACAATTCAATTGAAAAAAGCGGCCACTCGGCTTTTGTGATGTTGCAAAAGAGTGAGAGAGTAAAAAATATTTCCGCGTTTGATTATTATGCAAATTCTCACTCCGTCACTCGCTCACTTGTGTATATATTTATTCTATATGTGTGGGGTTGACTGGCTGTGCTTGTTAGTATGTCATAATATAATATACGACACTTTTTTCATTTATTCTGACATTTCTATTACACAATAAATTATTTTTACAGAAAACTTACAAAAAGTACAAATCAAGGATGAACTTTGATTCTTTCTCTCTATGAATATCGGAAAATAATTTTATTTATTTTGATTACTGAAAAGGGCAAACGAGAGAAAACTTTTTTCTTCTCAAACACGGAACAACACAAAAAAAGCTCCAAGCTTGCAAAAATCTTTCAAAGAACTGACATTTTATTATTATTCACTTGTTTTTTGACTTCTTTCAAATTCTCACAACACACAAAAAAACAAATTTTTTTATTATTTCTTCCTCTCATACACATTACTGGATAATAATAATAATGAGAAATGAGTGTATTTCTTGCTTCTTTACATACAAAAAACCCGAAGAGTTGTGTATTTCTCGCGCGCGCGAAGCAATAAAACCGTCTGTACATCTATACATACATAATATCGTGAATCGAGAGCCATACACTCACTGTGTAATGAGAGGAAAAGAGCATGCGTCCGCCTTTTCATATTCGCCTAGCACTGACTTCTTCCTCATCGCCTTAGAGTGCCTCTCTTTCTTTTTTGGGGGGCGAATTTCAAAAAAATCATACTGCTGCGGATTCGCTAAATGTGTGTTGGTAAAAAAAAACTTTTTACTATGTTGGAAAAAAGAAAGCAATTAAAATAATAACAGACACATACAGAGAGCTGAAAATTAATTAATAAAAATGATAATTTCATTCGAATCAGTTACGCACTATTTTTATATAGCGCGCTTCTTTACTTTGTATCATACGATGAATAGTGGAGCTGCTGCTTGCTATACACAAATCTTTCGAAAATTCGAACTAAGTGTAGGCGTGGTTTTGTTACTGTATTTGTGAAACTTCTCACTTATACAAATAAAAATGAATTGAGAGAAACAAAATTTCTTTTTCAGCATGATTCGATCGATTCTAAATAGGGGAAATTTTCTTATATTTAATGATTATTATTTTGATGATGCGCAGAGTGAACAATTGAGGAAAGAAAAATGCTTTAAAATCATCAAAATATTTCTTTTTTTATAGAGAGTAAATTTTAAAGTTCTATTGATTGCCTATTTTGCATACATGACGTCACAGGCAATTGTCAAGTAATCTGAGACAGAAAATCGATAATTTTTCTTGTGACATTGCAATAATTTTTTTAAAACATTTCTATGCCTTATTCTGGAAAATTATGATTATAACTTTTTTTATAGCCACGCTTAGAATTAATTTAGGTAGCAAAAGAAATTATGTAGATGTTGCGCATTCGAGCGTAATTGTTTTGGTCATAAAACTTTTTATAACGCATCAAGATACAATTTCCATCTAGCAAGTAGTAATAAACAATAAAAGTCATGGAAATACAGAGTACACAATATCCACACCTTTTATTTAAGAGCAAAATAATGTCTATACATGAACACACGTTTTATTTAGCACAAACAGGCTGAAGAAGGAAGTTTAATAAGAAATGCGAGAAAAAAAGAGAGGAGAGCAGGTGAATGCTTTCTTATATATGAAAGAATGTTTTATTGTGCGCTTTTCAGAAATGAAAATGGCTGATATAAAAGAAGAAAAGACACGCTTTGATATATTTTTTATATCCATTCTTCTTCGTCTCCTCTTCTTTGCTCGGAATTGTTGGATTGGAAATGAAATGTGCTTCATTTATTAGCCTTTTTGTGTTGCATTCAAGTAAAGAATTTGATACAGCAGTTTGGGGATATAATAATATAATGACATCAATCTCTCTCTTTCGCTCTTACTTTTAACATACTATATATGTGGATATTCTTTCAATTGTGAAACATTTCATCAATTTTTATAGAGAAAATTAAATGAATGGACGAATAAAAAGATGAAGGAGGAGAAAAGTGAATCTTTTATATTCTATAGAGAGAAATGTTTTATTATTTTCGCAATAAATGGCTTTAATTTGTGATTGATTAATTATTAACTTTTTTGAAATTGGTGAAAACATTTGTTCAACCAAATTAGATACGATTATTGTTTATTATTTTGCAAAGAAGAAGTTTGAAATATTTTATTTTTTGATCGAGAAAATATCATGACTAATCTCCATTAATCAAGTAAAAACTGCAAAAAGGCTCACGTTAATCAAAATATTAATCACGCATAAACTTTTATCTCTTTTTATAGTGAAACCAAAAAGAATTAATCATATAAAAGTTCATTTGTTAGATCAATAAAATCTATTATTGAAATAAATCTTTTAGTCAAAATTGAATTCAATGATCAAAAGGTAAATTCCGAACTGAACATTCAAAAGAGACATGCCCCGTGACAAGTAAGTAAAAGAAGGCAATTTAGTTAATCTATTTAGTAGTGTGGCTGTGAAGAAAATTTAGAAATCTTATCACATGCAATCAATCTCATTTTTTGTGATTTCTTTTTGATTTCTTAGTTGGTCGAAGCGTTTATGCATGATGGATGAGTTAAAAAAGAGACTATTACCGCAGTCAGATAGACATATAGGCATTGTGAGGTCCAAACGTTCTTAACTCTATTTAGTGAATATACATTCATGGTTTTTTAATGTATACAAATCAAATTGAAAAGGTGTGGTGACACGATGTCTCATGTCTATTTATTCGAGATTCTATCATTTAGTCGTGTGTCCACATAAAGAGTTAAAACTCGGTCAAGGATTACTTTATTATCAATCTCTGATCCTCTTATTATAACCATAATCCTTTCCAGATTAATATCATCATGATTGTCACTTTACATTTACATTTTTAGCGCATTTTTGGAACAACAATGCCGCTTATATCTTCAACTTTGGCTGGCTGGCTGGCTGGCTGGCTGGCTGGCTGGCTGGCTGGCTGGTGAGGGATGAGACTTCGAAAACTACAATAGCTAGCGACTTCCGGTTTGCTGTGTTTGATTTGTGCTATCGAGTTATTGGCGGCATTCTTCATTAGAATGTTTTACTTATTGCATTAATTAGGAAATTGCGAATTAAAATTTCCAAATTGAAAATGTAAATAACGCGAAGTTAGCTGCGAAAACGATTGCAGCGCCACTAACGGCAAATGTTGGAACTTCAAATATTTTGAATATTACTCAACCGTTAATTTTATATCAATAAAATTTATCATAAGATTCTGTAAATTGCAGAGTCCAAAACCGTTTGGTATTTATTTGCAAAAAATTTAAAACCAATTGTAAACAAATTAAAATTTTCAACTGAAAACCAACTAAAATTTAATCGATTAGGCTTTTATTTTTAATCGAATAAATTTAAGTTGATTTTTAGTTATTTGTAAA
Source organism: Polypedilum vanderplanki (assembly GCA_018290095.1). Taxonomy (NCBI): domain Eukaryota; kingdom Metazoa; phylum Arthropoda; class Insecta; order Diptera; family Chironomidae; genus Polypedilum; species Polypedilum vanderplanki. The sequence continues at coordinate 17,734,214 of CM031381.1, read as the reverse complement.
ACGGTTTTGGACTCTGGTAAATTAAGCACCAATAAAAAACGCTCGCCGTACTTTCATGCATCAAAATTTTATAAATATGATTTTCCCATATTCTCAATTTATTTCGATCAAATTATTTTTAAGTGATAATTTATTTCTCAAACGAATCTAATAAGTCTGTGATTTGTCAACATACACTGATCTAGGCACCAAAAATGCGCTAAAGTAATCCGTCCTATGGCGGACACTTTCCCACTCGTTTTGCCAAAAAAAAGTAATAATTTCTAATACTCACACACACCTGTTGACGATAGAGACACACATTGTATGGATTTATTTTCATTTCATCTTCTTTCACTCTTCGTATCATCATGTCTCTCTGTCTGTCCAATAAAGATCTTAATTTAGCAAATAAAGATTTGAATTGAATTATGTTAAAGGATTACAAGTGATAATCTGGAGATTTTTTTCTTTTACTTACTCACTCATAGTCCGAAAATGTACATATAAATAGGTATATATTGGTCAGTATTAAGGCCTTTGACAATTGGAACAACAGAATAATGAATAAAATGTGATAATGGGAAGCATTTTGTAACGAACCATTTGAATGAACGTATTTACAATTTTTTTTTTATTTTTCTTTCTTTTTTTGACAAAAGCCAGACTTTATACGATGAATGATCAAATACAATATTTTCATACATCAATGTAATCTCTCAATTATCAGTACAATAATAATGTTGAATAAGTTGGGAGTGAATGACAATGTTGAATATGTACGTTAAATTCAAGAAAAATTCTTGATAAAAAAATTGACTGCAATCAACTTTTTCTCATTATTTGCATTATATTAAACTCAAGTTGCACTCGTAATATGATATATTGAAAAGAAATCAGCATAAGAACTCGAAAACCTACTGAACTGAAAGAATCACATGAGAAATTTCTCATTTTAATTAAATTATAAATTCAATTTCACAGTGCTTTTTTTGCAGACTCTCACTTATTTTTATTTAATTTATGTAAGTAATAGAATGTCAATTGAATTGCATAAAAGGATTGAATAGAAATTGCATAAGAAAAGAGCACATACAGTGAGAGTTTTTCCAATGTTATGCAATTCAATCTTTAAAGAAAACGAACAATGAATGAAAAAGAATGACAATAAATTCAAAAAAGAAACTTTTTTTGGCAATACAATGCATGAGAACAAGAAAGAGGGCACGAAGAATTGCAATGCATTTAATCTGACAATCAATGGTAACATGTAACATGAATATGCCTTTCTGCCGTGTATATTTCTTTCATACTGTAGCATGCAGTAATTGTAATTCTAATAAGCAAATCCTCGCGCACAGTAGATCACAATCAGTGCAGACAATGGTCTATGCAGAATTGTAACTATTCATAGAAAGGGGTGAAAAAAAGATAAAGATACCGGAGATTGCAATTGATTGAAAAGTTAAAATAATAATAACAAAGAAGTAAAGGCATTTCTTTACGCCCCGAAAAAAATAGTGAGATAGATGCAAAAAAATATCGATTGACATCATGAATAGGAAATGAATTAAATTTAATTATGAAATAGTAAGAGAGGGTTCCCATGAGTGAAAGCAACAACCTCATGAATATTTATGACGTGAACAGGGAAAAATTCGCAAAAATCCTCATCTTACCGTGTTCTGATTTAATTTTAATATTTTATTAGCATCTTGAATTCTTGCTAACACGCCATATGGCGTTAACTTACTTTATTCACCTTTTTTCCAACCAGATTGGATTATTATTTTAATTAAATTCAATTAAAATTCTCTCAATTTCCATTAACTTACTTTATTTGCGAATATATAAAATTTTAATCATACAAATTGGATCATTTAATTGAAACGAGCTATAAAATGATAAATTTTCATTCTCATAAAACTGTAAAACCACAATTGAAATATTTATTCATTGCTTGACTACTCGACCCTTTGACAAATATCATACAATAAGCTACTGCTGCAGTGACGCAAAATATATATAAAAATAGCAAATTGCAGAAACACATTAAATTTATTGCACATGCACAATTATTTGTCTCTCTGCCTTCAACCCGTTGCCGCTTTCTTTTTCTCATTTTAAAATAAATAATTCTATGTGAAATTCTGGGCGGTGATTTCTCTGCAATTTTTTAAAATTAAGTCATCATTTAATATTTTTTATTGCATTCATTCATCCATTAAATATTAAATGTATTTAAAAAGTCGTTAAGAAATTTTTGTTGCTTGTTCATTAATTTCTTCCTCGATTTATACAAAACACGATGATTTGGCAATGAATTTAAAATTTTATATACCAAATTTTTATTGCAAATAAAAAATTCACCTTCATGAAAGAAATGTAGTCAAAAAGTCTCACACTAAAATAATTGTGAAAAAAAGAAGAAGATCACACATGTGCATCAATGCACATTCTTATTTATAAGAAAAAGTGTCAAACAACAACAACAAAGTTTCTTTCTTTTAATTCATAAAAAAGATAAATCAACAACAAATTTTTATAGCATTTTTAGCTCTTTTGTGCTTGCACAATGTGTGACATTACATATTTCCCCAAAAAAAGAAAAAGAATGTGAGATGCATTCTGTCTATTCTACTAGCATCATTGTTACCTTTCTTTCTATTTTTCACCTAAACGTGCAATACATCAACTTCCTTTTCTTTTTATTTGTGAATTCTTTTGGCTTGAAAAGAATTGCAGGGTTCCACACTTCTCCATTTAGCCTAGAATGTATCGCTTACAAAGGTCTTTCTCTTGCTGTGTGTATGGAACAATGACTTTAAGAATTTCATTCACCAAAATTGTCCATTGTTCAATAAAAACTTTTTTTTCTATTTAATTTACAGGTTTTTCTTGGTAAAGTCTTAAAATTATCATTCATTGTTTGTGAGTGCTAAAAAATATTATTTTTTATAAAGATCACAGGTACAAACTTAAAGGTAGGTGTTACTTTTAGAGACATTCTTAATGGTGTCCACAATGATAGAATGAAATTGATCAGCAATCAGGGATGTTAAAATAATCTTTATTCTTTATACTTTACTGTTGATAGAATGCTAGAAAGCCCTGATTCTATCATATAAAAAAAATATAGTAAATCAGTATGCGTTGCTATACTTGATTTGAGCGCATTTTTGGTGCAACAGATCAGTGTTTATTAACAAAAACACACGTTGTTAAGATAAAGCATTATTCTTCCAATACAATATTGAATTGGCTAATCATAGAAATACCTATGCAGAAACTCTCAAGTTGACAAAACCAAATTTTAATAACGTCAATAGGAGTTTTTGAGATTTTCACGTTTTGTAAACATATATGTAATAGATTCATTATAATAAAGGATGTTGAAGTTATTGCTTTGATAAGAAATTCGTTTGATAATAACGGTCAAATGAGTATTTTGAAAAAAAAATTACTAAACGCACTCTGCCATATTTGTTTACGTTTAGAAAAATTTTCTATTGAATTTATTTTTCGCAAATTGTCATTCTCAACAGTTATTTAACTCAATATAAAGTAGATTCTGCAAACCTACATGAAAGCACAATACTTTTAAAACAAACCGGAAGTCTCTAGCTTTTGTAGTTTTCGAGATCTCAGTGTTCCGAACGCCCAGCCAGCCAGCCAGCCAGCCAGCCAGCCGGCCAAAGTGAATATAATAGCGTATTTTTTTCCAAAAATGCGCTAAAAATTCACATAATCATAATAAAATTTTATCACACACAATTGAAATCAAACGAGTGAGTGTGTATCTGCACTGAATAAACAGGAAATCGAAATAAATAGAGATTTGGATTCTTTTTTTTATTTCTTTGTTCTTTCATCTTTTCTCTTTTTTGCCGATTGATTCTCTTTAGTATTGTTAATTATTGTCGAATTTTTTTTGTGTGTGTTAAAAACTTGTTGAATAAAAATAACAATTTGAATAGATTTTTATGAATTGGATGTTGTACATTATTCATGTCTCTGTATGTGGAGGAGAGTAAGAGGACTGATTACAATAGATTGTTCTATTACGTGGCTATATTCAAATAACAATAAGAGTGACTTTAATGAAATATAATGGACATGAATGTAAATATTAGCCGATTCATAAACTCCTGTAACTCTCAACAACAGAAGCTACAGAGGGAAAAGAATGTATCGAATTGCAATTGCTCAATTGAGTGTGAAACATATGCAAAAATATACACATGAAAAAGGTACTTATTTTCCGATATTGAACAGTTACATCATTATACTTCATTTAGCAGCAAGCTCATAAATCCATCAAAGAATTTATATTCATCGTGAAACTTCAAAGGATTCTTTTTAAAAAAGGATCTTCTTTTTTATATATATAAAGAAAAGTTGCGCATATTATTGTGCGTTCATAATAATAAAAAGATCTTTTATGAATAAAAAAATGTATTCTTCAATCAATATGGAGAAAATCTTCTTCCATCACTTTCATACAATTCAAATTATTAATACAAAGCAGTAAATTAAATTTGAATAGATTTTTGTAGTGACTCTCGTAAGCATAAACATTGAAGTAACTATACTTAAACATGAGATAATTTTTTTTAACTATCCTATCTAAAAACATTTTCAATAAGTAATAAAAATCTAAAATTAACTAAAACACTAAAATATCAAAGATTTTATCAGAGTTTCACAATCTTGATTGTATGATTTTATTAGAATCTATATCAAGAATGGTTAATAAATAATGTGTTTTATTAAGTTGTTTCATTTTGGTTGCCACGTTTTATTCCTTTACTTATTCACAAACTCTTTTCTCTTTCTTCTACTTCTATCTTTCGCTCTTGCGTTCATTCAAAAAGTTCTTCTAATAATAGACAACAATTTTTTATGAAAAAGTAACAGAAGAAGAGGAAAATCTTGAAAGAAGAATAGACACAAATAAAATGAAATTATGAATGATTTTCTAAGATATTTATGGAATTTATTCAAATATTTCATTGAGAAAGAAATTCAATTGATGATGTTGTTCTTCAATTTTTTTTGGCGGCATAATGTTTTGTAGTCATATAGTCATAATTTATTAGCAGCACTAGTTTCCATTTCGATAAATTTATGCAGATATTGTATTGTTCGCATAAGAAGTTCTTTGAAGATCATAAATTGCATGTAATCGATACTTTTTTGCTTCTTTTTCATACAAGAATGAGAGAGTTAATAAAGAAAAACTCATTTCGCATTCAATTGTTGTCTTAAAATAGATGATTCAGTTATATAAGAATGAGACCAACAGATGCTTCTTAGAGAAACCGTTTTATTTTACAATTAAATATAGAACAAAACTTACAAAAGACATAATGAAATTGATTTTGAAGTGGATTCAACGGTTTACAAAAATTCAGTGAAGCGACATGCCACTTTAGTTTGCCATTCTCTATTTTTTAATCCACAAAGTGTCCTTCAATCAAAAATCCTTACCATCTGTTTTCTTCCTCTCAATTGTGTCATTTGATTAAGCGTAACATTTAGTTCTTTTTTAGCTTTATCTCTCTTTTCTAATTTCTTTTCTTTCTCTCAAAAGATCGATTTTCATTCACGATAGGCATGTCCTGTTACAAAAACATTTCAAGAAAGAAATGAAATGTCATAGGGAAGAATAGGAATGAATGACGATAGATTGAAGATTATCGATTGACAAAAAAAGGATAATACAAAAGAAAAGGAATGAAATTTTGCGTGTCATGTTCAATGTTTTTCTTTAATATCCTTTTTCTTGTTCATTATTGCATGCTATACAAGTTTAGTGCGGTTTTCTACAACCTTTGATGTATTTTGAAGAATAATATATTTCATTTTAGAGAAAAATGCACTGATCTGTATTATTCTTCTTAGAAAAAGTGTGAAAAAAACTTGAGGATTAAAGGTAAGTGAGAGTAAGTGTTTTTTTAGAATTTGAGTCAAGGTAAGAGATTGCCAATTTTGCTCTAAACATCCTTCTATATTGTGTAATGGTTTATTGTAATAAAAATCTTTAGTGGGAAAAACATGTTTTGGTGTCCAATATACAGTAATATCCTGTGTATAAGTCTTTTGTTTCATATTTTGTTTATCACAATGCCTTCCATTTTTTAGCATCAGATTGTGTCACATTCAAGACAACACAATGGCAATAATACCTTCTGCAATGGCTTATTGTCTCTTGCACACAAGAAGGTATGTGCGATGCAGTTATATTTGTCTTTTGTTTCTTTCTTTCACATTCGCTTGTTCAAATTACATCAAAAATACCAGGAAAATGTTTATCTTTAATTTAATGTTGCACTTGCATCATATTACTTGCTCATGGAAGAGCAGATTAAAAATTTCCCATAATTTCTCAATGAAAGAGAAAATTCTCAGAACAATCAACTCTCTACCGCATGGCATATTCATAAATACTTTTTTTTATATAAGACACATTCAAAAAGGAAACGACGATGAAGCAACAATGAAAATTATAATTGACGATTAGACTTTTTTGTTTATGTTGTTTCTCTTTTGCTCCTCACCTTATTCTTCTTCACACTCACTTACTTATTATTATTATGATTCTTTTCTCTCTTTGAGACTTAATATATTACAACAAAAGACAAGCGAGCGAGAAAATAATTTAAATATACCAACAGCTTATATACACGAGTGAGTGCTATATGACACTTGAGTATGAAGTATGAATGAAAAATATTATCTACACACATTATTTAAGAATGATTCATTTTGTATGAAACCTCAAGACAATTATTACACACATACGTCTATGTATAGAAGAGCATGTCGGGAGGTTAAGTGAAAGATTAGAATAGCGAGCAATCGATTAAATGGAATGTTATTTTGCTTTGATGAAGAAATTTTTAAATTCTGAAGATGTGGTGAGGTAACTTATAGAGTCATAAAGTATAAAGTAAGTGCCGACACTCTCATGAGAAGAATGAGAAAATATGAGGTTAATTGATGACGAAAAAAGAAAACGACAATTTTTCAAAACTTGGCAGACAGTCAAAAGTGATGTCTGTGAAAAACTGCTTGTGGAAAACACAAATATTAGAAAAATTCTTGAATGCAAATCAGAAATTTAACAAATATTATGTCTAAGTTAAGAGTAAGCATTATTGGATCAGGCAATTGGTAAGTATAATTGAAGTTTCTAATTGACTGTAATATTTATTTGTTAAAATTAACAGGGGATCAGCTATCGCAAAAATAGTTGGAAAGAATGTTGAAAAATTATCACAATTTGAAAGTAAGTTCTTTATTAATGTTTTAAATTGATTTTATTCATTATTTCATTATCATACAGATCGTGTGAATATGTATGTTTATGAAGAAATGGTCAATGGAAAGAAACTATCTGAAATAATTAATGAAACACACGAAAATGTCAAGTATCTTCCTAATCACAAACTTCCAACAACAATAATAGCCGTTCCTGATCTTTTGAAAGCTGTTGAAGATGCTGATATTTTGATCTTTGTAATTCCACATCAATTTGTCAAGAATGTTGGAAATCAACTCGCAGGAAAGATCAAAAATACTGCAATTGCTCTTTCTCTTATTAAAGGATTTGATATCGCTGAAGGAGGTGGAATTGAATTGATTTCAAATGTCATTACAAAACATCTTCAAATACCTTGTTCAGTACTTATGGGCGCGAATCTTGCAAATGAAGTTGCTGATGAAAAATTCTGTGAAACAACGATTGGTTGTCATAATCCAAAAACTTCGTTAATTTTAAAAGAATTAATACAAACTCCAAATTTCCGTGTGGTAACAACTGAAGATGTTGAGACTGTTGAAGTGTGTGGTGCATTGAAAAATATCGTTGCATGTGGAGCTGGCTTTAGCGACGGTTTAGATCTCGGTGACAACACTAAAGCAGCAATCATTCGTTTGGGACTAATGGAAATGATTAAATTTGTAGAAGTGTTTTATGATAAGAATCATAAATTGTCAACATTCTTTGAGTCATGTGGGATTGCTGATTTAGTGACAACATGCTATGGTGGACGAAATAGAAAATGCAGTGAAGCATTTGTAAGAACTGGCAGAAATTTTGATGAATTAGAAAAAGAAATGTTAAATGGTCAAAGATTACAGGTAAATTTTGTAAATTTTATCAATTCAAAAAAAAGAGATTATGAATTATTTAGGGTCCAGAGACAGCAGCTGAAGTCTATCACATGTTAAAATGTAAAAATATGGAAGAAAAATTTCCACTTTTTAGAGCTATTCATCGTATTTGCATCGGTGAGATAAAACCAAAAGATTTGATCGACTGTATTCGTCAGCATCCGGAACACATGTGAGAAATTGAACTTATTCAACTCGCGAGCATTTAAGGAAATTCAAAGAATGTATTTTTTCACTCTTAAAGAGTTATTGTGCCCTAATAAATTTTATATAGTTCTATGAATGAACTTTTCTAAATAGATTCATTTCATTCATGCCTTTTTTGATTCATAAAAAAAATCAGAGTCCTTATAAAACAAGATAGTTGCGCTTGAGAGCAAAGAATACGTCAGTTTGTTCATGCGGCGATAGGAATTTTAAATATTTCACTAAGCAATAACACCATTTAACACCCGCTGATACAAGGCTTCTTCTTCTATCCATAAAATTGCTCCGGAAAGAAGAGAATTCTTTTTTTTTCATTTTCGGTGAATCTTCAATTGATGAAGGGGTATAATTTTTATTATTATTATTTTTTTTCGGGAACATGCTATAAAAATGTTTGATTAATATAACGAGGTGCTGGAGGTCATTATTTTTTTATCAATAGGCCTTACTTAATGTGATTCCACATTGTTACTTCATCTTATATTCGCTTGCTGAATATCTTGAATGCCTTTAGTGTATGGCTTGTGAATCAGAAGATTAATTATTTTATCAATTAACAATGCTTTAAAGTTTATATTCATAATATTGTTTGTTAGCTTGACTTTAAATAGCTAAAAGTACTTACTTCATGTTTTGTCGATAATAATTAATAGTTGTTTGGTGATCAAATATGATTAAAGAATGTTTTTTATGTATAGACATGTCCCTCGTTTATTCGCTCGACTAATATTGCAAAAAATTAAATTTTATTACCTAGTCAAATGGAACATTATAAAAATATGAAAAATTCAGCAAACAAATTTTGCGCAGAGCAAAAGAGCATAAAAATTGCGGTTCAAGAAAAGATTAATAATGAAATATCGCCAAATAAAATCATCGTCATTTTAGATATGAAAATCCTTGCTTAACTTATTCGCACCGCAAGATTAAAACACATAAAATAGATTCAAATCATCACCATCACAAAATTTTATCCATAAAGCAAGTCATAATAGCTTTTTTTGGCAAACGAAATAAACTGCTTGTCATAAAACTGTTCTGAAAAATTATTAGCGAAAAACTTGTGCTGTCTTATGAATAATTGAAAGACAAAAAAGAATTTGGTCATAAAAATTAGACAATATATATTTGATAAACACATTAAAATATTAATTGGTTGTGTGATATTAAAAATTTTATGTCATATTGCAAATATTTTTTTTGCAACGGCACATGTCTAAGAATTATTCATAAAATAGTCATTGTACACGAGTGTATGCACATGAACCTGTAAAAGAAGATTGACGCTATTAAAAGGTAATTTTTTTACTTGATGATTAATGAAGTAAGGTAGGTAAGTGAGAAAGAGTGTAACTAACCTAAAGATGTGTAACACATAATGTGTACATAAATTTTGTTTATAAATCCACTCTCTTTTTATTCTTGTTTGCTGTTTTGATTAAAGTTAATTCCAATTTATTAGCCAATAAATTTTCTCATCTGTAGCTGTGTGTATCGCTTTGACTTGAATTTTTATTGCGGGCATCTTCTTATTTTATGTCTTTTCATAACTATATTCTTGTATTCTCTCATTTCTTTCTTTTTCTGAAAGTGAAATAAATGCCAAACAAACAATGGCATAATTCGTAAACAGACGCTCTTGTTGCACACACACTTTTCCACTTTCTTACTTGCTGCTGCTGCTGCTTTTTTACATCGCCTAAAGGGCATGCTTTCATACGACAGTTTTATATGTCATTTATTTTACATATATTTGAATAAATATGATACAGAGATTAGAATACTTAGTATTTTTTATTTTATGATATAGTGACTTGATGTAGGTCTTAAGAAAAAAAATTCCTATTCAATGTGTTTATTTAAACATTTGAAGATAATTTACTCTAATTAAAATTCAATTTATCGAAGAGTGAGAAGCACAAAAGCAGACTTTTGAGTAGATGCTAAGTAAACTTCACAATAAGTAAAAATATTGTAAATAAAGCTGAAAAGTGGTTAATACCGACACACTGAGCGAAATATATATATTCCGACAAAGAGAGGTATTAAAGGAATCCATTATACTCGTCTCTGTAAAAAAAGCATAATTCGGAGAAGAATCAAATCATTTTCTCTCTCTCTCGACAATGAGATCTCAGAATTTCCATAACAATAACAAGCGGCCCCTTTGGAACAAAGAGCAAAATGGCTCAGCAATGAATAAGAAATGATTTACAAATATCAACAGCAACTGAGTGAGTGAAAGAGAGTAAATAATTTACTTTTCTTCTAAACATTGCAGTGTGTGACTTGTGAAAATGTTTAGCAAGGAAGAAAAACCAGATTTTCAAGTGCTTCTTCTCTTTATTCTGTATGATTAAGTGCGGTTCCTGCTGGATTTTAAGTACAATTAAATGGTTACAAAAATTTAATCAATAGAATAATGTATGATGATCCCACTTGTGATTCTGTTGAGCGTAAGACAATTGTTATTATTTCCTACTTGCAAATCTCGTTTTAAACAACCACTTCAAATTCTATGTTTTTTTTATACCCAAGCATTTATTTCAAGTGTTTGCATTTGATGCGATAAGATAAAAAAATCAGTAATATTAACCGTCAGTGACGTGTTAAAAGCGCATTTTCCCGCAACAGATTAGTTTTGTTTAAAAATTCATTGAAAGTTTCAAAAAAACTTTTTCCGGCTTTTTTGAAGTCTGTACAGCCTAAAACATACATTTGGGTCCAAATTTCCAAAAATCACTTCAGACATGTTTTCTTGACGTTTCATGACATTTAAAGACTTTTTGAAAAAAAAAATTTTTTCTAGTCTATGTGATGGAAAAGCACCACATGCATGCCCTTGGGTCAACATCAATCTAAATTTTTTTATGCCATCTTATTGTACGCTTCAAGACCTTTCCAACGAGTATAAATATGCCTATATTTGAAAAATTTCGATTTTTGGTCCATGTGATGCACCTGTGCGCCACATGCATACATTTGGGATTAAACGTCCAAAAATTATTTTTGACATGTTTTTTTGATGTTTTATGACATTGTAAGACTTTTTGGTGAAAAAAAGTTTTTTTGGTTCATGTGGTGGACGTCCATCATATGCATGCCATAGCTCGGGATGGGGACCGAATCTCGCGGAAAGCTTCCGTTACACCGGTCTCATAGTCAGAACCAACAGATTGGTGCAAAAAGTTTTGAGAAAAACCGTTTTTTGAAAGACTAGTTACGAAGACAGACAAACGGACAAAGTGGGCACAATAGCGCCTTTTTTCTAAATATGATGGAAAATGCGCTAAAAAGTGATTTCTATGGTTTTACTTCATTCTTGTTTATCGATGATCTGTATGTCTATTGTTTGTCCATTGCCCACAAAACTTCAATCTCAGTCTTGAGGTTTTCTTTGTTTACACAAGAGCAGTCAAATGCATTTTTTAAAAATGCAAAATTTCATATTTTGCTCGCGTGTTTGTGGTGACTTTCATGTTATTTTGAAATATTTTTTTGAATGAAAATTCTACTAAATTTATATTTTGTTATCATTTGGTAAAGGATTTGTGTTTTAAAAATGTAAGAATATTTGAAAATTTATGAGTGAAGAGAAAGATTGATGATATTTTATGCGAATCGAATCGAGACATCAACACAGTCATTTATAAACTCACCCCAATAAATTATATTGAGAGACAACATAACTTAAAACCTCATTCATGTTTTTGATTGCATTAAGTAATAAAAACAAAATTTAAAACTAACCGCAATACGTGCCAAAATTAATGTAACTAACAATAAACAACAAAAGCATAAAAGTTGCAGAAGTGAAAAAGACGACAAAGTCGTGGTAGTGTTGAAGAGAAGAAAAAAAGCAAGAAATATGAACAGACGAGTAATAAGACAAACACCTGGATTCGACTAATGATAATCGCCTTAAAACATTCAGACAACTTTTAACACCTTCACTATTGTTGTCTTTAACGTTAAAAACAAATAGTTAATATTCTTTAAGATCTTTTTCTCATAATTAATTTTCTTCTTGTTTGCAGAAATATAAATTTGCACATTGTAAGAAGCACATAATCCTTTATTCTTTTCTTATTTCTTTCTTTATTCTTTCGCAGACATTAAAAGGGATCAACATAATCGTGAAGAGAGGTAAAAAGTATTTATAAATGCTCGTAAATTAAGCCATTCATCGCTAAAACTGAAACTTTTTTATTATTAATACTTATTAATTTTTGTAGAGGTGCTATATCAATGCTGCTGCTGCTGCTACATGCATCCTAAAAGCCAAATGAGAAAAATCCTTCTATTGTTGCTTCTGAGAATTGTATTCGAAATTCCTTTTTATTACTTTACAAAGTCCACATTTTTTGTGTTAGTTTCCATTCTCTTTCCTCTTTTCTTTTCACTCAACAGTAATTTATCATCGTTTATTTCATTCTTTCTGTGTCTTTTCTAATGCTATGCTAGGCTAATGGTTAGAACCATCTAAGGACTCTACTCCATTATTATTTCCTCTCTTTGAGTCAGACAAACTGTCGCCGCCATTCAGTCAATTTTTCATGCTTTTTGAATGCAAATTTTGAAACAATTGTTAGTTTTTCTCTATGTTACATTCAAAGGATCTTTCTCTCTTTCACTTTGAGTGACAATCCATCAGGCCATTCAGGAATTCATATGAAAAATGAATTAAATGCGTGACAAATTGACATCTTCGTGTTAATTATTCATGTACATTTCTTTTGTGTGATATTTTTGTTAAGGCAATTAAATCTGGTTTCAGACACAAAATTTTGATAAGAAAAAGAAGATGCAACACTTCTGAACAAAAAAAATAATAAAATATGAGAGAATAATTTCTTCCAAGAATCTTGAAGAAGGAATTAAATGATCGCGATCATAAATTATGATTATAAACTTAAATTGTAAAAGGCAGCCTAAAAATGCAACGCTATGTGAGTTCACAAAAGAAGTTTTTCAATTTTTTTCATAAATAATGTCCAAAAAATTTTACTCTAACTGCATCAGATAAAAACTTTACTGCATTTTACATCATTTACAAATTATTCAATTCCTCAAGAAACAATTCCAATTTTCATTCGGAGCCAAAGTGTCTGGCATAGAGAGAAAGATCGCACAGCACCCATTTATATTTACCTGCTATTCACACACACTAAAAGATCTCCAAAAACATGCAGGTCAAAATTAAAAGTTATTTTTGTTTCATTTCATTCGAACAACATACAGAGATGCGAGAATTTAAAACAATTTCTTCGATCTTTCAAAGACCATAACAAAAGAGTCAGAATAAAAGGCAAGAGAGCATTTAAATGAAATGGAATGCGATGAGACAACAAAGCGAATGCTAACGAACACCTGACAAGAAGGCCTCTCTTTGCGTGAATGAGTGTGTGAAGCAAGAGATCGCGAGATTTCTCAATAATAATCAAATCACTCACAAGTTTTTGATGCTTCTTTTTGTTTTGTATACACTCAATTTTAAACTTTTTGTGTTGTCTTATGATTAATTTGAATTCTTTTGGTTTAATGATATTTTCAACACACGTTTCATTGTCTTGCTTGTTTTCCATTGTGGATTTTTCTCTAAGTGCCTATTAACATTATGATTTTTCAACTGTCATCTTTTAAATTATTTTGATCTCTTGAACTCATGTAACTTTTTATGATGAAATTTGATCTTGAAAATATTAAATAATTCTGCAATAAGGAAAATAATTTTTCTCCCACAATAAATGGATGTTAAATATTTCAACAATGCAATTCGTTTTATAGAATGAAAAGAGTGTTCCCAAAGGACTTCGACATGCTTACTTCTTTTTTTGGTCCATTTTGAATGGTAAGCTATTCAATCGAGAAATAGAGAGAGAAATAAATAAAGGTATTTGCCTTATTATTAAGTAAAACTACTTTTTTCATAAAGGAATTTGAAAAAATTCTAAATTGTTTTCGATTGTTTCCAGTATTTTTCTTTTCTTTTGTAACCTTTCTTATAGCTCAAAAAGGATTCTATTGTTCACCATCATCATCCTTGACCATTTGATTTTCCATTTATCTAGCTTTATTTTTAAAGAAAACAAAGAGTGAGAAGAATGAGCCTAAAAAAAGCCATGCCGAGTATTTCTCTCAGACAGTGTGTCGACAATTTCTACTTTTTTTTATATTTTGAGAATGAACGAGCTCTCAAGGATAAGATTCTTTTCTCGGGAATATCTATAAATTGGGAAAGTCCGGAATTAGTTTGTATATTTGAGAAGAAAAAGAGAAGAGTGCTTCAAAGAAATTGAAATAGTTTCATGGATTTACATACTAATTGATGTGCATGAGAAATATTCTGGGATGCTGTATGCTCTTAAGAAATTTATCTATCTCTATTTTTCTCTTTACCGAGAATAAATCTTTTTCGGATTGGATTTTTTTTTGAGGAATTTTCTTTTAAAAAATACAAAAAAACTGCTTGAAAAGAAGAAGAAAAATTTTAATTAACCGCAAACAAAGGCCAAAGAGCAAAAAAATTCAATTAAAATTGTATTGAATCCGTAAAAGTTTACGTTTGCACAACGTCTCGCTCTCTTTCAATTGTTCCAGTTCAATTTTATCTGAAATGTGTCGCATAGATTTTTTTGCAAACATTTGTCATTTCTATGATTTCTTCTTTTTGATCTAAATAAATTTTTATAAACAATTCTTTGCCAAAAAACAAATTTGAACTGTAAAAGTTTCATTTTGTCTTTTAAATGCGTCATTATATAAATTTTTTTGCAAATTATCTTTGAACTCTCTCTAAATGCGTATCGATCTAATTCATGACAACAGTAACAATTTATTTATAGGGAAGAAATTCTTCATTTTTGGCAACATTTCACATTTGATTTAGCGTAAAAGAAATTGAATGTGTATGATTTAAGGACTTCAGGTTTCATCTTGGCAATGAGCAAAAAAAAGATAATTTTCTTTCAATTAATTTAAAATAGCGAGGGGTTAATCGACAATGAAAGGAGAGTAAGAAAGAAGAAAATTGTAACAAAGAATAATTTTTGAGACCCCTGCCATTGTGTTACGTCTATCGTCTATTGTGTAACAAAAGGATATTCAGCATGACATGTTTTTGCGATCTTGTTTTTTCATTCTCCTGATGTGAACCTTTTGAATATAATGTTCAATTTATTTTTAAATGCGTTTTCTCTTTTTTGACACACACATACATTTATGGGTTGCATTCAGTTGATTTGTCACAATTCCTTCAGTTAGAAAAATGAAAGATTCCTTAATTTATCTTCATTCATCCTTTGTCATCTTACTGTAAGTCAAAGATATGAAATATTTAATTAAATATCAAGTAGTTGTTGCTTCAGTTTATTTTTTTTTTTTTCAAGGTTTGAAAACTCTTACAAATTTAATTTTTATTTATGATTTTGCAGAGATTTTAAATTATTAAACCTATAAAAATTTAAATTAAATAGTGAAGAGCCTAAAAATATCTATTTAAAATTCAAAAAGTAAATAATAAGTAAGAAAATTAAAATTAAAAGATAACGTACAAATAAAATCGATTTTAAACTTTTTATTTCAAGAAATTGATAAAACTATAAAACAACTAAAAAATGTGTTAACTTTGAATCTGTAACAATTATTTCATATCCTGTTTTATTATATTCACACGAATCAAAAAAAATTCCTTCTTCCTTGTCTTTTGAACTGAATAAAAAAGTGAAGCATGAAGATTTTGTGTCCCTATATGATCTCTATTGAAAAAGAGAAAACAATGAATTTATTTTCATTTACAGAAGACCTTTTTTATAATGTGTGACAGAATGTACTTCTTGTCGTTGTTTTTCTTTGATGAGGTGATTTTTTTTGAATTCATAAAAATACCCTCAACTTGTTCTAACAACAACATTTTTCATCCTTAGAAAAAGGATTCATTTGAAAAAAAGAAATTCTTTGGAAAATTAGCGAGCCGCAGGTAAAGAAAAGAGAATATAAATTATGACCGATCATCAGAAAGATAAAACGCAAGGGTGTGTACAACAATCATCTTACTCACTCTTTGCTCAATTTAATTATTTACAGAAAATAAAAGAAGAGTCGTGGACTTGTTTGTTATGCTTTCTTTTAAGATCCCTTTACCTCACAGATGTCTTTTACAATTGCAATTATATCAAGCTACTGTTACTTCTTTTATTTCCTTCTCAGATGATTTGGAGCGAAAAGTAATCTTTTTAGCTTTAAGGGGTTAATGCCGAGGATTTTTGTTGATTATCAAAAATGTCCTTTGTACGCTCATTTTCGGTACTATTGTACACGCATGTCTTGTAAAATAATTTATAGACTTTTAACTGTAGGAATTTAGTAAAAGGTCATAAAAGTGTCTATACTCAAACAGACATTCATTAGTAATTCTTTACGAATCAATACAATAGAAAAAAAAAATGATCAAGAAATGTTTACCTATGATAAATTTTTTGCGTGAAAAGTTGAATTGAACTCATTTTATAAATTCCCATCAGCTTTATATTTATAACCAGTGAGCAGCAGCAGTCAAAAGAATAGATTCCATTAATCCATTAGCATAAGTGTATGGAAAAATTAAATTTTTTTTCACTACCATTTTTTTCGAGAGCGATTAAAAATTCTTTTACAAGCATATTAAACATGAAATTTGAATAATATAAACGTGTGCACGGTACAATAATTTCTTTTTATAAGTACAATTTAGCAAACAAAAGCATGAGAGCGATATAAATCGTTTAAAATTACCAACAGCACGTTCTCGAATTGTTAAAACGGCTTTTCTTTTATGTTGCTATTGCTTAGAATAAAGAAAAAATGTAATTCGAGAAGAAGAAAAGTTACTTGCGAAATAAATTGAAAATTTAATCAAAAAAAAAAAAAGATTCTCACTTTGAGTTGATTTTTACGCGACAGTTCATTGACCATTAAACAAATAGCGACATACAATTTGTGTGTACGTTATAAATTTATAGTAAAAATAATGATCCATTCAGAACAATCAGTGAGTAATTGGTGAACAAAAAGTTTGACATATTTTATTATTACAATTGTTGTGATGTGATCGGACTAGGAAGTTTAAAATAAATTTTTTTGTTTATAAAATACATGCATGCATGATAACAATCAATTCTTTTGTGTCATAGTATGTAAACAAAAACTCATTGAGAAGTGCAAAAACATCCGGTGTTCGAGCCAAAACTTTGAAAATCACTGAGCATGAAAACTGATTGCTACTGCTCTCTATGACATCATCAACTGTATTTAAACATTCATTTGACTGTGCATGCATGCATATTTCTCACTTTTAACTATGTATATCTACTCTTACTGCCATTCAGAACGACAACGACGACGACAACAAAATAAAGCACATCGCATTTCTTCCATTCGCATGGAGTTATGAATTTTAATCTCTTTTTAATCAACATTGAGAGAGACTGCATGTAGCCACATACATGAAATTGAAATTGTGTGTCAAGAGGATTCGAGTAGAAAAAAGAGAGAAATATACATAGCAATTTTAATAATCGACAGTGAGATTCATGCTTTCCTAACGGTTGTATGATTTTGATTTTTGTAGGAACTACTAATGCGTGAAATTTAAATTGTATGCGATTCCTCTCTTACTTACTCTCACTCACTCACAACAGCAACCAAACTGAAAATGAATTGAGATTTTAATGATGAAACTGATGAATGTGCTGTTTTTATTTTTGGAAAGTTTGTTTTGAAATTGAAATTGAGTTATTATTATAAAGTTTTTATGTCAATTGAATAGATAAAATCATTAGAATAATCAAAAGTCAACAGTTTTCAATCATTTAGAATTCTTTATGTTTGTTGAAAATAAAAAAATTAAAATCAAACAAGAATGAAAAGTTTTCAAACCTTTGATTTAAAAAAATCAAATATTCTCATAGGAAATCAAAAGTTAATTCATCAATTTATATTTTCATGCATTTCCACAACAGAAGTCATGAATATAAAACAGGTGCAGCACCAATTCATTAAACAAAAAAATTTAAAATATATAAATTGAGAGAGAGAAAAAATTGGGTTAAAAATGTATTTTCACGGTTGGATATAGGATGAAACAATAGGAACAAATCAAATATCGATTACTTGCCGAATTAGGTTCTCAACTGCATCTCATCTATCTGAGAAATTAGTTTTTAACACAATAACATCATTTTTAACCGACAATCAAAGGCAATGCCGAAGATTCACACAGAAAAAAGTTTCTAGTTTAAAAAAAAAAATTTAAGGTAAAAAAGCAGATGCTTCGAGGATAAGAAATTTTAAGGCTTGTAAAACTGGAATAAAAAATTATTTTTTTATTACCAAAATAGAAGAATGAAATTATGATAGGATGTTAGTAATCGCTAAATTGAAGTATCCTTCTCACCTCATTTGTACAAATCGCTCTCATCTTTTGACGCTTGAATGCGGCTTAGAGTAAAAAAACTCAAAATTAATCTCATTGTTATTTAACATCCTGAATTTTACGCTAAATATATTCATTTTTTTTTTTTGTGAATGTTGGGAAATGTTGCAAATGTGAGCCTTTGCTACAGGTACGTTAAATCATATATCCCTCATATACATGGACATGCATTCAAACAGTTATATTTAGAATTGCAGTTGTTGATCATCATCCCTCTTTTAAAAAAAATAGAGGAGAACGGAAACTATCAGTGCGTACCTATCTTAGTTATGAGGGCCTTAAATCTCGGGAAATAATATTAGTAACATTATATATTATCCTGCGTATTGTTGTTGTTGCATTAAGCGTAAATAGATGATCCCTAACATACTTATTGCAATTGCAATTGTTTTCGGAAATCGCAGATAGAAAAAATCTCTTTCACTGAATTGCGTAAATCTCTTTCTTTCTTTATCTCCATTTCCATTGTCAAATTTAATTGTTTGTTTATTGAGAGATGCATTCATTGTGTAATTTGTATACAATCAGATTTCATTACGGCTTATTCGCTGATATGATGCAGATTTTTCCATTATGTCACTGCGAATTATGAATGAAAAAGGAAAATGTAAAAGATTGACAGCAACAGCAGTGTTTGTGCAAAAATGTTTTGCGGTTCAGGTGGTTCAATACTTTTTTATTGCCTTGTGCTGAAAACTTCTTTTTTTTTAATGTCACATAAAAAGAGATCAAGGACAATTGTGACGATATTTTTTCTTGAACCATTGTTATGTTTTGTCCCTTAAAGGCATTTCTATCATTTCCTGTTTTCATTTTATTCCAATATTATTTTTTGCTACAATTATTTAAGTTTTAATTCTTGAAAAACATGTTTAACTCTGTGTACTTTTGAAATTTTCAGTACAAGGCATACAAAAATTTCTAAGAATAAGGCAAAGAAATTCGAAACTATTCTTACTACAATTAATAGCATTGTATTTCGTGTTTATATATATTATGTTGCAATATAATAACGTAATAAGACGATTATATTGATAGTAGAACAGTGAGAATAATGGAAACACGTTTCCAAAAGGCTCATAAATTCGATAGATTGAATTTCAATTGACAAATGTCCACCAAATTTATCACAATCACATTTTCTATTTGCTCTTGAAATGAAACAAAAGGATTTAGAGGCGAAAATGTGTTCCAACACTCGCATCATCATCCATTATTTTTCATTCTTTTATGTTGAACGTAATTTAAAGTTAATGTCGCGTAAATAATTGAATTATGGATTTCTTTTCAGCGACAATCATTATCAAGTTTCTATTGTATTACTGTTGACGATTTTCTCTGGTTTTCGTGTTTTAAATTGAAAAGGTGGCTAAAAGAAACATCTTTTATGAAGGGAATGATTTGTGAACTCAAAATTTTTATCAATATAGAAGTTCTTTTCACCTCGTCTATGTTGTATTCTTGAATGATTAACAATTCTAGTTAAAATAGATGCATCAAGCTGTTTCAAACTCAAATATTTAAGTAAAATATCAAAAATTTCCCAGAACTTCCTCAGTTTTAAAAACAACAAATCTTTTGTAAATAAATGAAACTAAATTAGGTTTGCAAACACGCACAAATAAATAGAAGAAAAAGTCTTAAAGAAGATGCACAACTTGAAACTATTGTAAAAGATGCCAAATGAAGTAGAAGAATAGAAAAAATAGAAATAGAAAAGCACATACGCATCATTTAGCCAAAATGAGATGTTTAAATGCAATTTTTGACATTCAATGAAGGTGGTCGTTGCCAGAGGGTCTATTCAGGTGCTGAAAAAATTAAGACCAAAAAGAATGTCTTCATGCACAATAAACTGCAGTATTGTTTTCATCGTGACACAAACAATAGAAAATTGGCCATCTGCATTCATAACAATGATGTCATGTAATTCCCGAAATTTCTCTCTCTTTGAGGCTTTCCTGATGTTCCAACTGTGAGTATTCTCAGTGACCGTAAAATGGCAATTTTTTAAATTACTTCAGCACATCCTAGAGTTAAAACTAATAAATTTTGATGAAATCAAATCATTTTAGTGCTGAAGTTTAGAAAAGTGCATGATTTGAGGTGTTAAATACGATAAAATTGCTGTTGTTGCCGCTCAAAATATCCAAACATATACAATAAATGCCAAAAAGGTGAATTCATGCTTTCTTCTCTATTTTCTAATCTAAAAAAGTGAATTAGTTTTTTTCACTCTCTCGTTCGGCCTCTCTCTTTATCACTTTCTGCAATGTCATTGCTCTTTTGTGTCTAAATTGTATTTTTTATGATTCATAACATTGCTGCTATACCATGCCATCGATTGCCGCGCGCTTTTGAAAAAAAATTATATATTTAATTTGAAGGGCCGTTGCGGTTCATTTTTCGACAAGAGAGCGCGGTAAAAATGCAAAGAAGACCTCCTATGTCGCGATCAGGAGTGTTAGATGAAAATTTCTAAAGATATGATGTTGCAAATCATAATACAAGTTAGTAGTACTTTTCTATTCATGTCCAAATTTCGCAGTTTATTGTTCAAATGATCCGCTTTAATTTGTAATTCGATATCAATAGAAATAATGTAGCACAATACACAATGGAGCCGATTCAGTATTATTGTTATATTTTCGATAGTAATTAAAAAACGATTCAAAGTTTCTTTTCTTTACTGTAAAAATTGCTTTTTAATTTTTTCCAAGCGAAAATATTCTAAATGGGTGATTCTTCAAAGTAAAACTAGTGTATTTTTTTTACAAGTTTTATCTGTTAAGACTATCAGAACTAGTAATTTAATAAGAAAATATTGAAAAATTTATTTTTCTCAAAATGTAAACAAAATTGTTTTTGTTTATTTTCAAATTGTGATCTAAACAATTTGTTGTTCCAAAACAATTTAATATTTTTAAAGATTTACCCAACAAAATATTTCTATCATTTAGTCACTAAAAATTTCAATAATTTACAGCTTAAATAAATTTGAAATCGCCATAGTTTTACGATCAATCTTTTATTTCGGCAGTGGCACGTTCGTTTTTAAGCTCTCTGTTTTCATTAAATGAAATGACGAGGAAAAATCGCATCTCATCTCCACATTCAACTTTTAATGATAATAATTTTTATTATGTTAGATAACCCACGAGCGAAGCAGTTGAGATCACATGCTGTGACATAAATTGCTACTGAGGATTTTTTATGCTTAAATAAAAACAAATTGAGTCAATCAAGAAATGTAGCTGTGACAGTCGATAGTAATCAAAAAAGCGCGTGAGGCAGCAACCAACATTCATTTGAAGTGTCAATGTGGAATTTTATTTGTTTCCTTTCGATATCTTCACATATGAATGTGAATACCGCCATATTAATGCAGCATTAATGTTAAAAATTATTTCCGGCATTTAATCTTTCAATGAAAAATTCTTCTTTGCCTTAAAACAATGAATAGACACACATATAAAAATGAGCTTGTCCGGATGAGACTTCAATGAATTAAGCAAAGAATATGTGGAAGAAATCATTAAAAGAATAATTTATTGAAAAGTCATCAATGAAAAAAGCTAAGACAAAAAAAATAATGCTTTTCTTTATTAACTCATTCTTCATTTTAGATTATGATAGTTGTTGGAGCTTAAACCAAGAAGCTGACTGTAATGCACTAACGGCGAGACTTTAAAGAAATAAGAAAGAAAGATTATCTCTCTCACCCGCAAAGAAGAAGTCGAAAAAAAACATTTGTTCAGTTTAATCGGGAATGAAAATCTACACGAGTGTGTTTCTCTTCAGCTTCAGCTACCGAATTGAAACTCTTAACTCTCTTTAATTATTATTAGTTTGCCTTGTGATTTATTATTCAAAAATCTTTCTTTCTCTTCTTCATTGCTCTTCGCTTTTATTAGATGTATAAAGCTTTACTATTTTTTTACATTTATCGTTTCATTTGTTATAAATAGTCTTCTTTTTGCGGAAAAAATTTACCATCTCTTTTGTATTGCATTGAACGAATGTATAAAAATTATAATTGTTGATGGACAAAAGAGGTTTTAAGAAGAAATCTTGGAATTAAATTTTATTCTTGATTTTTATTGATTAAAAGCAATTCTAGATAATATTTATGCACAACAAACTTTTATTAATACAATATAAATTGAAAAAATGGGAGGAAATTTTTCATTAAAAAATGATAACGTTCTTTATTGGATACGCCCAACATTTCTTTATTGCAGTTTCTTTGAATTTTTTTATTGTTTCAATGCTCGAAACAAGGCCCAATCGTGTTTGTTAAATAAATAAAGTTTTAATTTGCAATAAAATAAAACTTTGAATTTCCTTTTAAAGCAATCAAACTTCAATTCATCCTTGTGTTTTCTTTTTTATTAAATCTAATGTACACATGTCTTTGAGGAATTTCCATATGATGCATGATCATTCGCACCTGATATAATGACTTTACACATCATACACAATCGTCAATAATGATCTATCTAATGAAAGGACACTCTTTGTATTCATACTCTGACCATTGCATTCTTGGAATAAAAATATAAAGTATGAAGCTATAATGAGTAAGAAATGAGCCATTGATGATGGAATAATAAGTCGTCTTTATTAGAGAAGAAACTTTTCTGTTGTTATTTTGTTTAATAGACGATTATAGGTTCTTTAGCATTTTTTCTTTATCTTCACAAAAGACTCCGACTATTTTCTCGTCATTCTTTTCATTGTTGTGGTGAATAGACTAAAAAATAGAGCTGAGAAGAATTCTTCACTTACCATATATGTGATGTGTTATATGAGAAAAGTAAGTAATTTAAGGCACAGCATTCAACAGTCGCCAGTTATCAAAATGTCACGAATAGCCAAAAAAACTAAACTATGAAGGCATGTATAACAATAGAGTGCGATAATTAAATAGTCAACAACACTAAACGGTGACTGTCTGTGTTTACCTTTTGTTCTCGTTTATGTAATGCACATTTTTAAAAAATAAATTCCAAGCTCTGCTTAAAATCCAGCGCGTCGTGAATAGTAAAAGTTCAAGTCAATTTTTTCTATTGTTAGTCGCCCCAAAAAAATAACTAAAAATAAAAAAATACTGAGTGGATGGTTTTATAATTTGTTAATTTCATTATTAAATAAAAGCCTGCAATGTCCAGCAATTGTTTACATTCAAAAGGTTTCGTTTAGAGAAGAATTAACACATACGCTTCACATTTAGCCATGTATGAAAACAAAAATATATAATAATTTTTGTTGCGCTCTCGACGACTTGAAGAGGGAACAAAAAAAATTTTTTTGAACGTGTTTGCATAAATGATTGAAACTAATTTTCTGGTAAACTAACCATGCATGTGATTTCTATTTAAGCATCTTCTTTTTCTTAGTGCTGCTGTTACTTCTTTTATGCTGCTTTTTACAAAAAAGGAATTATTTTTTTTTTTGCATGTAAAATAATTAATGTGGGAATTTTTTGCAATCGAGCCTTTTATGGTCATTTATGACTAATTTAGCTAAAAACATTTTCTCTTATATACATTACAATGACTCACACTTGTCGCTATATAATAATGACATGGTAATAAATTCATCTCGCCAAGAATTTCATACGATACAAACGGAAGTAGCAAAGAATGAGATAAAAGAGAGAGAAAATTTGAAAATTCTGAATAAAAAAAAGCAAATAATGGCGTTAAAGTTTCAATTTTGAATGTCAATAGCAGTGACGACTTTTCGACAACAGGTTTTGTGTGCTTTAGTCGGACAACATTCATCATTTTCATCATCATTTGAATGCCTCTTGTGATGTAAATAAAGCCTGACTCTTTATCTCATTTATTCTTCTAAGCAACTACTTGTATTCTCAAAACAAAGATTACCGATGTGGTGTTAATAGATTTGTTGAGTGAGAGATGGAAACGTGCTGTACATAACAACAATGTTAAAGATATGTGTCTACTATGAAATATTTAAAATTAACAAAATTCAATTGATCATTTTTCACTCTCTTCTCACTGATTATTTGAAAAAAAAAAATGTTTAAATTGAAAAAGTTAAATGAATCAAGTCAATTGAAAATAATAATTTTCTCTATTCAATCCATTTTCAGATTAGTCGAATCTCGTGCAATGTGATGAAAAGCATAAAAACAAACAAAACAATCAAACGCAAGCATTTTTTCTATTTTGATTTTTTTTCTAAAGAGATAAATTGAAATGAAAAAGAATTGTTAGCAATAATTCTAGAGAGTAAAGCAGGGGAAATGCAAGTAAAGTGAAGAAAAAAATTTTAATCTCAATTTAAAAGTCATTTGTGTTATTTTCAATGAAATTTTAAATATTTTTATTCTTTGTTTACATTTTTTTCGTTAAAAAATTTTATAAATAAATATTTTCGTTAAGTTGATTCCCCCTTAAAAATTCATTTCTTGTCGGATAAAACATTGCTAGTTTTGAATAATTGTATCATTATAAGAATCATTCTTTGCTCTTCCTCATGTATGTGTTATGTATATTCATTGTACTATGCACATTATACATTTTTTTCTTTTTTATATTGTGACTTGTGAGATAAATTAATGAATTCTCGAGCCATAAAAATATGCGGATTAAATGTGCGTTCTTTTAAATCATAAAAACATTAATAACATTATATGGTTATGTTATTTTGTGTAAACAGTATAAAAATCATCATTAATCATCCACTCCGGACTCGCTCTTTGCTCTTTTACTCTCGTTGCTTTATTTCAATGAATAGCGGGATGAAGAGGAGGAAATTTTTATGATTTTTATTATTTGAATTGTTCGTTGCATTGGCGTAGATTCATTTAATATTTTATTCAAGTAAAATTTACAACAGCCTTCACTGATCTAGAATTTTTCCACTTTGTTGGAACATATTTGATTTCATCACCATCATCATCCCTCATTGCGGTTTACTGGTCGTAAAAAATTATTATAAATTAATTTAAATTTGAGGGTGTTTAGTTGACAAATTATTTGAGCTTATTAAAAAAATTTTTGCTCTCGCTGTTGCAGATGTTAAGGAATAATTCCCACATAAGTGCAGTATAATAAATTTAAATAATTACTACCGATATTGCTTGCTTTTTTGCTTTTGCCTGTTTATATCATACATATATCATAACTGACTGCATGTATACAATCTCTTAGAGTGTATGAAATCAATTGGAAAATCATAAATATGTCATAATTGCTTGTTTATGACTCATAATTTTTGTTTCGCATCTTTTGGTTTCCAAGTAAAAATCGAACGTTATAAACTTATATCTAATGCTAATGTTATTGTTTGTTGCGATCCTTTTCCAGTTAGAAGGGTATTATTAGGTAATTTAAGACCAAATCGCTCCTTATTTGGCATTGAACCGGAGAGATGACTTCAACCCTTTTAATTACTTTCGTTACGCTTCCTCCTTTCGCATTATACACAAAGAGCACTGTAGAGATAAAATACAACATTTTTTTATGGTACAAAGAGTTCAGTCATAAAATTCTCTTTTTTCTTCGTCCTTGGCAAATGGTTGGTGCGAGCATTGAAGTCATAAACATTTTTTTTACAATTCTTTTTTTACACTCACATTTAAAGTCAAATTAAATAATTAACTAATTAATAAATTATGGAAAAAAGTTACAATCGCAATGTGTTGGTTGTTAGATTGTAAAAATATAAAAAAAGTAAAAATGTTGCGTTCTTTCATGTTGTAAAAAATTCTATAAAGAAATATTTTATCAATTATTACAATCTTGAAGTGTGCTTTAAAAATTCTTAAATTTCATTCTTTCATCAACATCTCAATCCTTATTTATTGAATTTATTCAATTATATAAAGTTATTCTTTCAAATCAATAAAGCGCAGACCCATGCAAGCATTCAAAAACTTTTTTTAACTCCTTTATTTTTCACATGACCTCTTGCGGCTTTACTTGATTGAATTCAATAGAGAAAGAAAGAAAAATACAAAACAAATTAATTCATAAAAAAATTATCATTATGGTTGATTATTACAATTTTTTTTCAACGACTGACATTTCTATTCACACATGTCGGCCATAAAAAGTTAGCTAGCGAGAGAGTGAAAAAAGAGAAAATAATAATAATAGTAACGAAACATAACATTTATGTATAAATGCCACCCCTTTCACTAAAATGCATGCTAATGACTATTGTTTGTTGTTATAGCACTCAATATGTTGAGATGTGTGTGCGGTGCGCGACAAATACAAGCGAATGAGAGTGGCATAGAAAATTATCATCAATTTTCATCCCCGCAACAAATGCAGGAGTAAAGATTGTAAAATCATTCAAAGAAGAAAACGGAATTTCAGCGCATTTTAGATTTTAAAATTATTTTTTGAAATCTTTGATTTAATGAATTCAAAATATTTCATTTGTTTACATTTTTTATTTACATTTTCAAATTGAATTTTATTTTAGTTATTCTTTAGATATAGATTCGTTTAGAACTTTAAACTGCAAATTTAAACAATAAGGATATAGAAGAACAAGTTTAAAGTTGTAATATACTCTTTTTTAAAAAATTTAGCCAGTCAAAATGAATTCTATAAAAATTTCAATTTTCAATTCATTAAATTCTGCTAAAAAGTTGTGTAATGCTACAGTTACGAATACGAGTAGAATAGTGTAGCTTTAATTTATTCATTAGACTCGTCCTCAATAATAATGGATTACGTTCCCTATGAAATGAAATGAGTAGAGTAAGAGAAAGAGAGAGAGTCCATATCGAATAAAAAATAGTAAAGAATAAAAATAAATAAATTGAAGAGCAGACCTATAACCTCGTAAACAAAGAGAAATAAAGAGATAGATTGTAGAAATAAGGAGGGGAGGAATAAAAAGTGATTCAGTAATAGAGTGATTATATCAGTTTAATTATTCAATAATCGATAGGAATTGAGGCATAAAAATAAAAGTTTGGTATATCATTGTCGTAGAATCTTCATGTGGTCCTCTTCAAATATGATAAGTAAAGCAACCAATCTCCTCCCGTTTGAATATTTTTGAAGTGATACACTCAATAAATAAATAAAAAGAGGGTGAAGCCAACGATGCGTTTAACAATGTGAGAGCTTAAAACAGATTGCAACAATTATGTTATTATGATTGTTTGAGAGTGATGAAAAAAATTCGCTCACGGCAATTCAACTTGAGAGTGAAAATAATAACAAAGAAGGGCTGCTAAAAAATTGTAATAAAAAGAAATTTTTTATATTTATAATATTTCATTTTTTTTATTATTTTCCAAATTCGGCCTCAAATGAGTTTCACGAATTTATTTTTTGTGTTTTACATTTTCTTATTTTAATGCAATTAATCTAAATATATTAAATACAGCAATTAAAATATTAAATTTTTCTCTTTTTTAAAAAACAATATATTTCACTTCATTACCCATTCTCGGTATTTACTTGATTGCTGCTGTTTCACAAACAAAAGGTTTATTTTTTATTTGTTTTTCATGCTTTTTAAATTGAATGGAAGAATGCAAAAAAATAAAGTAATGATGATAATGAAGTTAACACTCTAAACCGCTATCAAGTGTGCATTTTTAAAAACTTTTCAATCGATTTTGTTTCTTCTTCGCACGATTTTGGTTTTCTTTCTTTCATTGTGAGCAGCACAGAGAAACTTTTTAATTCAAAATAATAGAAAAAAATGTAACTTATTTTATTAACACATTCACACACATCTTCTCTGTGTCAATTATTTAAAAACTTTGTACATCAGTCATTGGAGTTGATTCTGTTTTTTTTATCTGTACTTTTTTCATTCATCTAATTCACTTTTTTTAAACTAATTATCACGAATTATTTACACACAAATGAGAAAGAGATAGACGATGAAATTTTTTTGATGTGAAGTTCTAACTATAGTACAATTATTTTCTAGCCAATAACATTCAATTATTTACTAAGACGCGAATGAAATGATAAAAAAGTTGAATAGGAAAAATTATATAAGTTCTAATAATCACCCTGAATCAATTTATATTTTTTTCTTCTTTTTAATATAGAACAGGAACGGGTCGTCTTAGTGAAGATGTATCTAGTTCAGGCAGCGCTGATTGTGATCCAGTACTGGGACTTGATCCAGGTGATGTTGATGAAGTTGACGACGGCGTGTAAATTCCAGCGACGGCATTTGAATTCATTGAATGCATTTGTGAATAAAGTGCAGCCGCGGGTGAAGTAATATTATTATAAAGACCCGAATAGAATGAACCTACTAGCGATTGTGGCGTTGATGTCGCAATTTTACTTGAATCCATTGACTGATGATGTGATTGATTCATAACAGTGTTGGCATTTGTTGTTTGGTGATTATTGTTGGTCTGAGCAGACAATTTTGAAAGTGCGAGTGGGTCGAAGCCGCTGAAGTATGGAACTGGATAATGCTGTTCAAGTGGATGTGAAGCGGCGGCCGCAGCAAAGTACGGTGGCAATTGTGGATGGAATGGATTGTACGAGTTCTGAAGAGCCGATTGTTTAGCTTGTTGTTGCATTGAGAGCGACAAATTTTGTGATTGTTGAGCAAGAGGATTTTTTGGTTTTCGGCGAGGACGATATTTGTAATCTGGATGTTCTTTCATGTGCAATGCTCTCAGTCTCTTGGCTTCATCAATAAATGGTCTTTTTTGCATTTCTGTTAACAATTTCCATTCTGCACCCAAACGTTTTGAAATTTCTGAATTGTGCACTGTTAGAAATAAAAAAAAATATTGTTAGTTAAATTAAAAAAAATTCAAATAATAAGAATGAAGACACTCAAGCATTCAAATTATTTTTTATAAAAAGTTTAATAAATTTTGTTTAATACTAGATTTGATTTTGATACTTGACTAAATCACAAAATAATCTTCAAAAAAAAATTAAAATTTTAAAGTCAAGTTTGTTATCAAAAATCAACTTGATTTAATTTTTAGTCAAGTTAATTGACTCAAGTTAAATTGACTTTATATAAAATGCAATTTATCGATATATGACGCTTAAAAATAAAATTTTTGTCATGAATCAGAAACTAATAGATCAGATTTTGTTCTTCAAAAATGTCATATAACATAATTTTTATTTTTTAATGAAAATTTTTAAGTGTCTTTTCCTTAGTAATATTTCCAATCACTCAGTAATGAACATAAAAGTTACTTACATTTTGGGTTTTCTTTAGCAATATTACGACGCTGCATTCTTGACCAGACCTGATTTTAAATAAATAATAAAGAAAGTTTTTGGTTAGTTTTGATTATTTCCATTTTTTTCAAAATGAATTTTTTGACAAATTTTGATTTTTAAACAATTTTAGAATTTTTTTGGTAATTTAATTTTTATAAAAAACTTACCATAAATGCATTCATAGGTCTCTTAATATGACCATCTTGACCAGGTCCAGGAATACCTGGAATTCCACTTCCATTTCCTTGTGACATTCCTGTATGTCCCATCATTCCATTATGTTGTCCAATTGATGCTGAGAAATGTGAAAGTCCATTTCTCTTAAGATGTGAATCATTTGGACTGTGATTAGTTTGAGGTGCAAAATCGCCAGCTGGAATATCTAATCCATTTGGTAGTCCAAATCCATAAACTTGATGTGGATGAGCTAAACTTGCCATTTTTATTTTTATTTTATTTTTAAATTGTTTTTACTTTCACTTTAATTTTTCAATTTTGTCACTTTTTTAGTTTTTTTAATTTCTCAATTAAATTTTATTTTTTTTGTATCTTTTAGAATGTTCTTTTAAAATTTTTTTCAAAATAATTTTTATTAATTCTTCACTCGAGCACAAAAAAATAAAACGGTGTTCACACGTCGACGCAAAAATCTGTAATAACTTGTTTCTTCAATTCTTGTTTTCAATTCTCCCCGGTCTGCTTTTGTGTGTGCTCAAACCAAGGTATTGTTGCTGTATGATATAGTCGAACACAAAAAAGGTACAATATATAATGAAAAAGAAAAGAGAAGAATGAGGGAATTATGAAACAAAATTGTGTGCTTTGACTATGATATACGAGAAGGTATTGTTGTGTTATTGTATGTGCTGCCTCTCTTCTCTCACTGCTTGGCTTTTGTTCTCAAACTCTACGACTGTAACTGCTTTTGTATTTGCGCTATAGCATTCATTGTTTGGCCCTGTTATTGTATACTAGTGTGTGAGGTGATTGTTGCGATTGGTTCATTTCTATCCGTGCCTTTTTCTTATAATTGGTTATTCTATTTTTCTGCCCCTCTTTCTCTCTTCTTTACTTTGCTACTACTCACTTGTATTCTCTCTCTTTTATGCGCCTGTGTATGTGCGCTCATTCGAAAATACAATACTCTCACTTATGTTATTTCGAAAAATGAATAAAAGTGTTAAGTACAATGATAGAAAATTATTATTTTGTTGTGTTTTATGTATGGGCTTATTGTAAGCATTCTTTATTCGGTTGTATGTGCTTTTGTAGCAATTGTAGCTTGACTTACAGTGCTTTTTATCCTCTCTTTTACTATACATGCCTAAACGCCTCCCTTTTGGCATCTCAATGCATGCATTATGTTTCTTTTCTCTATCTCTCTCTCTTTGACTTTTTTTCTGCGTTTTAACAACAAAAAAAAAAGAAATAAAGAAGAAGAGTGAAAAGACTCCAACATAATGCAACATAATGGCGTTTCAAATAATATAAAATAAAGTAGAAATTGAATATCTAAATGGAAATTGATTTTTTTTATTTTGTCATTGTTTGAAGTTGATTGACAAAATAAGTTCAGTTGCGGAAACTATTTTTGGCTATTGTGCTCGCAATAAAATGGAAAACTTTGAATTGACCGATGTAATTTAGAAGTAGAGAGATAGACACATTGTTTGGAATTATAATGAAACTATTGTCATTTTGCAAATGGCATTGTTATCATTCTTAGATGAGAGCATATCATATATCATGCGAGAATTGTAATTTACCTAGCTTACACATTATTTGAATGACGTTTACCTTTTGTTCAAAATGAAATTCAATTTACGTGTTTGATTGGATTTGATTTGCAATTGCGAGATTCGATTTTTTTTCATTAGAAAATTGCATTTATGAATTTGATACACTTTATTCAATATTTATTAATCGAAAACTATATTTCTTATTGATTTTTCTCCTATATCCAGTTGAATTTATTCTGATTTTGTTGAAATTTTATTGAAAAAATTCTAAACCATTCCTGAGTATTCTTTATTCAAAACAATTATTGTTTACATTTTTATAAATTGAAATGAAATCTTAAAATAGAAAGAAAAACCAATAACAGAGTTCATATTCACAGTATGAAATGTCATAAAAGTCTTTTGAACTTCTCTGAAAAAACAATAACACAAAACATTTTTTAGAAATTGCTTCTTAGAACTGAATTGTAAAAAAATTAGAAATGGTTGTTGTTTTAGAAGAAATTTGCATTTATAACAAATATTGCGTCCATAAAATGTCTAACATATCATCAGTGTGCCTACATTTTACAATTTTTAAACTGATACTTTGTCGACACACACGAATAATAAGCAAGAGACATGCAAATATTGAAAAATGCAATAAAACTTTTAAAAAGACCTTTCTTTCTATTTTTCTTGAGAACAATAAAACAATAGAAAAGATCTGCATTTTTACGAGAGTAAATTTAGCCTAAGAAAAGGTAAATAATAATATTTTTTTGACTTTAATTGTTTATAAGAATAAAAACAATAAAAGTCAACAAATTTCTAAAGGAAAACTTATAAACACACTGAATATTTTTACCTGAAAAAGCAAAAAAAAAAAATTTTATTGCGACCCTATCATCCCACTATTTTTTTGCCAGCATTGTATGCAAAATGTATACAAAGATATTGTCAAATAGACAAAGAAAATTGACTTTTTAATTCTGATAAAACGCCCACAATTTTTGTTGACTTTTAATTACCATCTCTCTATCTTTTGCTTTAGTGGTGACAATAATCTTTTATTATTAGTTAAAATATCACATCAAGTTGTAAAAATAAAATTAAATTTTGTTTGTCCTTGAGTCAAATGACATTTTTTCTCAGTAAATCTCCTCTTTATAACGTTCATTAACTTTCAATAATAATAACAATAAATTTGTACTGAAAATTTTCTTTGCACACTTACACATTCAACATCCATCCCATAACAATCTAATTTTAATTCGGGGGTGCAGAAAGAAACATGACATTAAATACAATGAAATGCAATATATGTGTGTCAATCTATTCAATTTCACACGAGAATGGTTGTTATTAAATGTGTGTGGAACCACTATTGTGTGCATGTTTCAAAAAAGAAATTACAATTATTTTAGAAAGGAACTTGTGTCAATTCTTGTGAGTAGATTATTTTGAAAAATCTAAAAGTTTCGTGATGATTTATTATCATGAAATTAAAAATCGTAAATGGTTTAAAATCGTGTAAGAAATTATTGACATGAAAATTTATTGGTTATATGATAGTCCAGTAAGTTTTTTATCACTTTAATTTGCCTTTTTACTTCTATAAAATGTACTGAAGTTAATAATCGAATGAATAAATTTGTTTAAAATGGCGATAAATTATGAACAAACAAATGCAATGAAATAAATCAAAAGTGTGAAGCAAAACCGCAGGACAAATTGTCAATGTTGAACTTAAAAGTCGATGCATTTTTAGAAGGAAACCAAAAGTAATTAAACTTTGAATTTCAATTAAGGCGAAGATACTCAAACTTTTGAGATTTATAGAATTTCCTAATTTTGTTTAAAATTTCAATAATATAGTAAAATTTTGATTGTATATTAATTATTTAATCTTGATACTAGGGGTTCTAATTTCGAGTTCGAGGTCGAGGAATCTCGAAAAAAATTTCTTCATAATTATCTTTTAAAAAGAATGAATAACCATGCATACTAAATTTCAATATTGTATTTTTTCATCTAAAATATCAAAATCGATCAAAATTCATAGTAATAGGTGAATATTAATTTCGCTTTGTAAAGTTTTCGCTAGATTTGCCTCTATTTTAATTGACAAATTTCAATAGTTATGATAAAATGATTTTGTTTAACAGTTTTTGAAAAAAAATTCTCATATTTTATTTTATTTGAATAAATATCTTAATAGTTCAAAAACTTTGTTTTATGTTCAAGGAAAAATGGGAGTAGAAATTCCGTTTTTCGCATTTTCTTAACAAAAATTTCTGATTTTTAGCGTATTTTTGAAACAACAATGCAGTTTATAGTTTCACTTTGATCGGCTGGCTGTATCCCGGCTTTCCCTCTGAGATCTCGAAAACTACAATAGCTAGCGACTTACAGTTTTTTGCATTTGATTTGTGCTGAAAAGTTATTGGTGGCAATCTTTATTAGAAAGTTGTCACTGATTACAATACGAAAAATTACGAATTGATCTTTTATATTGAAAATTGTAAACAAATATTTTTGTCTCGCATTTTTCGTTGTTTTTTCGTGAAACTTTTTTGTTAAATTTCTTTCGTTAATTTTTAGAAATTGACTCAACATTTTTAGCGCATTTTTGGAACAACAATGCAGCTTATACATTCACTTTGGCTGTTCGGCTGCCCTTTGAGATCTCGAAAACTACAATAGCTAGCGACTTACGGTTTTTTGCGTTAGATTTGTGCTAAAAAGTTAGTGCGGCGACGCTTATTTATATTTCTGTCACTAGTCTTATAACTTGGGAAATTATGAATTACTTTTCCATATTGAAAATTTGTAAACAAAATTCTTTTCGCGAAGTTGACTGCGATCAAAAATTTTTTCAGCTGCGCGTAGCCAACTTCGCGTATTTTGAATTTGATCGTTATTTTCAAATCACCGAAATTTATAAAAACGATTTTGAGAATTTTAATAGATTAGGATTATTAGCAGCAATTACATTACTCTAGTTTTTTTTAAATTATATTTCTATATGAAAATGTAAACAAAACAAAAAAATAGCTGCTAAATTCCTAATTGACTGCTATTTGCTACAACTTAAATTTCAATTATTTCATTCGAAACCATGAGTATTACAAATGAAATTTCCAATACNAAATTATGAATTACTTTTCCATATTGAAAATTTATAAACAAAATTTTTTTCGCGAAGTTGACTGCGATCAAAAAATTTTTTCAGCTGCGCGTAGCCAACTTCGCGTATTTTGAATTTGATCGTTATTTTCAAATCACCGAAATTTATAAAAACGATTTCGAGAATTTTAATAGATTAGGATTATTAGCA
This sequence comes from Polypedilum vanderplanki, assembly GCA_018290095.1. NCBI lineage: Eukaryota > Metazoa > Arthropoda > Insecta > Diptera > Chironomidae > Polypedilum > Polypedilum vanderplanki. The sequence goes on along the minus strand of CM031381.1, from coordinate 17,699,102 downwards.
GCAATTACATTACTCTAGTTTTTTTAAATTATATTTCTATATGAAAATGTAAAGAAAACAAAAAAATAGCTGCTAAATTCCTAATTGACTGCTATTTGCTACAACTTAAATTTCAATTATTTCATTCGAAACCATGAGTATTACAAATGAAATTTCCAATACATTTGAAATTTACTTTAACCCGTATATCTTATCACATGAATCTGTTTTACAAACGCATCTAATATTTCTGTAATTTGTAATAAACTCTGATCTAGGCACCAAAAATGCGCTTAAGTACACCGATCTGCAACACGGGTACTTGGTCACTGGTTTTCAAATCAACATAATATTTACATAGAAATCTGAAAGTTGAAAACGATTGAGAATCACTCGTAAAAACTTAAATATCAATGAATCATTCGAAACTAAAAATGTTTTACAAAATACATATTTAGCTCGCATTGGTGCTATATATAGATACTTTACGGACCAATTTCATACATAAAAAATTTACACTGATCCGTGCACCAAAAATGCGCTTAAGTACCCCGATCTGCCTAACGGGTACTTGGTCACTGGTTTATTTGAACGTTTATGATATATCTAACTCCCTTGTATACTTGTTAAAAAAAATTCAATTACAGTGCCATAAAATTATATTATCATATCATATTAGGTTTATATCACCCAGATAGAAATATTCTACGAATATTTGAAATATTTCCCAGATAACGGACGATTTTTCGTCCGCTTGCGGATTATCCGGTTTTTTTCCATACAAAAAATCGAATAAAATTGAAAAAAATCCGCATTTTTTCTATTTTTTCCCATATTTCGGACACTGATATGCGTACAAAAACTGATAATTTCCAATATTTTTGTACGCCTGCCGTATTATTTTTGATATTTTTCAATATTTTTGTACGCAGGCGGACTATTTTTGATAAAAAAATATTTTCAAATAATTTTTCGATATTACGTACGCCATTCGGACGATATCAAATATTATCAAATATTTTATCAATATTTGTCCGCCGCCGGACGATATCGAATATTTTATCAATATTTGTACGCCTGGCGTACGAAAAATTTTAAAAAATTTTTTTTTTCGTACGCCAGGCGTACAAATATTGATAAAATATTGATAAATATTGATAAAATATTCAATATCGTCCGCATGGCGTACAAAAATATCGAAAAACATTCGATATCGTCCGGCGGCGGACAAATATTGATAAAATATTTGATAATATTTGATATCGTCCGAATGGCGTACGTAATATCGAAAAATTATTTAAAAATATTTTTTTTTATCAAAAATAGTCCGCCTGCGTACAAAAATATTGAAAAAATATCAAAAATAATCCACCAGGCGTACGATATTTAAAAAATATTTTGTACGCATAGGCGGACAATATCATGCGTACGCCTGGCGGACTACGCCGAATAATTTTTTTTCTATCTGGGCAATGTGAAATATCATTTATCTATACAAAATAAATTATTTTCTAAAGTTTTTTGTAAAAAACATGTGAGAAATTTTTTCGAGGAATCTCGAGGAATCCCGGGATTCCTCGGCCTCGATCTCGACCTCGAAAATTCTTCGAGATCGAGGAATCGAGAACGCCTATTTGATACATCTTTATTTTAAATAAGCTCACTTTAGTTCAATATTAAAAGTTTACAAATGATTTTTCAATTCATTTTAAAAATGTAAACAAAAGATTTAAAATTGTTTGTTTACATTTTTTCAATATATAAATTTTATTCTATACTTTATGAAAATTAAATTTTTTTGAATAAATTCTATTATTTAATGATCAGAGTATTTAAATATCTGCATCTGCAGTTTATAACAATTCAAAATAATCTTTTCCATAAATGTCCTCCCTCTCATCACAGAACTTATCAACAAAAAAGATGAAAACTTTACTCGACAGTAGTGTTTAAAAAATTTGAAAAGAAAATTGTAACCAAAAGCGGAAATATGTTATGACAGAATTTCTATTGTTGTCCTCACTTTTAAATCGTACGATATACAGTAAAAAAAACCTCTACTTTCAATTCACACTCCTCTTTACTATTTTTCCCATTAAAAATTCAACTCTCTGTGAATTGCTTTGCCCCGGTATTTGACATTAGATTCTTTCTTTATTTTTCTTTTCTAGAGAGTGTGAATTTGACATGATTTTGATATTTAAATTATACATTTTTATTGTATTCGACACAAACACACACACACACTTGTGACAATAGAGGAGAGAATGGAGAAAGGACAACAAGAATGCCTCGAGTGCATTCACTAAAAAGGGTTAAAAATTTCTCGATGAGAATAATCATCTTTTAAAAGGATGCAGCGATAAATCACAATATGATAATCTTTTTATATAACACTAAATAGGGAATTCTAATGATTCAAAAAAAATCACTTGTTGCACTTAGTGTGAAATTCATTCATAAAAAACTACTGTAATTATTGTTTAAGTAAATTTTTATCTGGCTTTTTAAGTGTAAACTCTTCATCATTATAATAATTATAATTTCATCATTTCTCTCGAGTAATGTAAAGTGTGAGCATTAAGAAAATTGTTGTATTCCCATTCAAAAAAAAAGATATTCTTTCTTTGAACAATTTAAAAAGGAACTTCCGTTTCTCTCTTTCTATGTTGAAGAATCTCTTTATATTTTAATAGAAATTGTTATTGAATGGACATGAAGTACAATGAAGGTTGAACGTAAAAAAAGAAAGAAGAAAGAATGAAGTACATAAGAGTCAGAAATCTCAGAATGAAATTCTTTTCTAGCCTTTTCTTTAATGAATTTTTGTGCAAGTCATTGAAGCATAACTTGTATTTTCTCATGAAGATGTGATAAACTGTTTTTAACCATTGGGCGCAACCACGAGACGAGCTTCTCACTCAAGTGCCACTCTCTTCACTTATTTTTTATATAAGAATGATTGCTATAACATCATCATCTCATCTCTCACTAGCCACACCAATGAGCCTTGATTATATATCATTATCGTAATTTCTTGTGCGAGTCTGAGAGAGTTTTTTTTTTATTTTCAACCATCAGCAGTAGCAACAGCACTTTATGTATCGTGTTAATTAATTTAAAATAATGATTTGCTCAAACTCAAACGCAGATGGCTGACCGTCTTATTTGCGAGAGAACGAGTGAGATATTAATTGAATTATGATATAAAAAAGATGGAGAATTCTTTATAAGAAAGCATCTGTAGTTGAAATCATTATAAAGAGTGCAAACATCAAATAGATTGAAATATCAAGATATGATTTTAATGCAATTCTACTATTAAAAAACTTTCTTTTTCTCATGTTTATCTTGACATGTCGATGACCAGGGAAAGAAAGTTTCACTCAAAATATTATTTGTACTCGACAGTTTTTTTTATTTTTGCAAATAATCCATCAAGCATAAATCCGATTAAGAGAAAGGACAATTTCTTTCATTTTTTATTATATGCTTCTACGAAGGATTTTTCCCTTTTTTTATTTTATCGATATTTGCAATAATTCGATTATGAATGGAACTTCAAACGAAAGGACATCTGTCAAAACATTAAATTAATAATTTCACTTTCTCTTTTCTTTGGCTTGTCTTTTGTGAGAAAAAATTTCATAAGGACAATTATTGTGCTTTTGTCATATCGAGAGGAGATTTTTTTATTTTCTTGAATACATAAATTGCCAAGTTGTTGATTTCGTTTTTTAAACGACGCTCAAACAACTCTTTTTATTTCGATACGATAGGGTTGACTTGATCTTTAAGTGTGATTTGATGTAGAGGAAATTAAAATAGAAGCAAAAAATTTCTTTCTGATTTTTCATGGAGTTGCGATTTCAATCATTCTTTTGACATGTTTTAAGAGGCTAATGTTGTGGTTGAGAGAATAGGGGACTAAAAAATTAATTAAAGAAAATTACAAGGCAAAGATATTTTGTTTTACTGACGAGTCGGTAATTTTACTAAATAAATTAAAAATTTCTTTAATATTTGTTAAACTTAGATTTAATTACCATGATAAATCAATTTTATTATACATGATTCAAGCATTTGTTGACAAATTTGAACTTTTATTCAATAAGTTTTTGAAGATTTTGTTTAATTTAAATTTTAACAAATTTTAATAAAATTTTTTGTTTACAATTTTTATTATTGTTTTGATTTTTTGTTTACATTAAAAAATTTTTAAATTGTAAAAATGTTTTAAAAAAATAAAAATTTCCTCAATTTTTTACATTATTTTAACTTTCTTTAAAATGAAATAATCACAAGTTTGTAATTTCAGATCAATTAAACTCTTTTTACTTTAAAGAAAATGTCATTTTAAAATCTAACTGCAGAACATGTCGATAGTGAATAGCAAAAATTTTTGAAATTCCAAAGCAACACTTATCCGCATTGAGAATAACAATTAAAGTGATGTTTATTAAAAAAAATATTTTCTCATGACTACTTAAAAGCATTTTCACACACAAATATTAAAGAGTCTTTTTCTTTCACTCTTTCATACTCATTCACTACTTTTTTTCGATTATTGAAAAATTTATTAACATAATCTTTCACATAATTCAAAAATTGTCATGACAATAGCCAGCAAAAGCAAAGCCAGCCAGCCAGTATTTGTGTACATCGACCAATGATTATTTAAATGCCCTCATCTTATGAGATGTTAAGTGCATTCAAAACTGAATCGTGTTTTCTATAGATAAATCATTTCAATAAGAAATGGACACATTCTGGCGCGACCTCGCCTCTTTCTTTTTCAAAGAACGAAAACAACAACGTTTTTTCCTCTCTCTTACTGGCATTATAAACTGTCGCATGATTTATTGGCGCTCGGGAGTGAGTTGGAGAGTTGTTGCCATTTATTTATTTTTTATTTACTCCAAAAATGCCGCAACACAGTGCTATAATTGCTCTAGAATGAAGCAATATTTTATTTTGCAGACAATCGATCCTTGTGACAACTCAAGCGAGATTTGTTGGCTTAATTTTAACTTTCTGTTTTGTGAATTATGGACATTGCTGCTTGTTAAATTAAGTCAACATCGAGGGGATGCAAAAAGGAGACAATTTGAATCCCCATGTGAATAAATAAGGAACGAAAATGTAATTAAATGTCTTTTGTGATCAAGAAAAACATCTTGAAATTTAATTTTGCGAAAATTTAATTTGATAAAGAGTCACTTCAAGTAGATTTTGATATTCAACTCAATTTGCAAGGATTTTTCTATCAAGCATATTGAAAATGTCAATTAAATTCACACGGCAGATTCCACGCTTACTCTTTTTCATTTAAAAAATCCCATTTATGATTGATTAACTGAGAATTATTACAAGTGCGTGTAAAGTGAAGAATTTTATTGACATGAGTTGATTGATTCACAATTTGAATGAGAAAAAAACATATCTCTCTCTATTAGTTGAAAGGAATGAGAAAAATTTCCATAAAAATCATATTCATGACACATGCACAATAAGACATATTTTTTCTCTCTTTTTTACTGCATTAATTAATGGATTGTTGAAATTGAGTGGAAAATATGAACTGACAAAAGAAGGAAACAAATGTAATTTCCTATTTTTTGAATAAAAAAGTCGATAAAAAAGAGAGGATAATTTTGTCAACGTCATTGAAATGTCCTTTTCAATTGCATTGTATATGTTTGTCCCTTTGCTATCTAAAGTTTTTATTTGATAGGAAATGATTTTTAAGAAATTTTTCTGTTTGTAAACAAACATCATTAGAAATTTTTAACGAAAAAATTTGAGTTTCGTTAAAAATTATTTCGTTTTGTAAACAAATAAAAATTTTAAAAATATTTCTTAATTTGTCTGTATTTCAACTCATTTCAATTAAATAAATCTTTAGCTATTTAACAAGCTGATTGATTTTAAGATTGAGATTTAAATCTCGTCTGTCATTTTTGAGTAAATTGATCAAATCAGTTTGTTTTCATTAATCACCCTTTTAATATTTGAAATAAAAATCTTTTCAACAAGAGTGAAAGACATTTGGAGAGAGAGTTAGAGTGCGCGCACAATGAAAGGACATGCGTTCATAACATGCATAATTTAACTTGATTCTTGCAACTCATTCTTATAACATCAATTAAGTTTAATTGTGTGTATGCGATTGCATCTCTGACGATGATGAGTTTGTAAGAATATAAAAAAATGTAAACAGCTTTAGAGGAAGAAAAGAGAGAGAGAGATAAATAATCGACTCATCATCTCAGCACCTCATTCATTGCCAATTGATTAATAATATCATTGACCATTGTGAAGCAGAGTGCGGCAGAAAAAAAGGCAGACAAAGTTTGATCGTCATTTTTTAAATCATCACATTGTTGTCATATATTTATTGGAATCTCTCACTCTCGAAAAATGTGTTTAATTGAATGAGCATTCAATATGGAAATGATCGCACAATTCGACCATCAATTCAAATGATCATTCATGAGCTTATAAATATTCCGCCATATTTCCATAACTAAGAAATGAATTCACTCTTGACGATTATTTTGTTGTATTTTTCTTTTCATCAAATACAATGCAGACACAAACACTCGCGAGCAACTCTTGCTTTTTCTGCTGACACATATGGACGACGATATCTCTATTTGAATATGCCGACTTTTTATTCATCATCCCACGTAGCAATCGCAATGCAGAGAGTCTTTTTTTGTGTCGTTATTTTTTAAATGAATGAATGACTTCTAGACTGACTGACAAATGACAAAAAACCTAATAAAAAATCATATTTTATGCGACAATTCAACGAATGAGAAGAGTGAAAAATAAATTAATTAAAAATAAGAGGGAAATTCCGTCATTGCCTCGATTCAGTATTCTTTCATTATCCATAGAGCTCAATCTGAATGGCAAACAGTCAAGTGAAAATACTCGCTCGCTTTTGTATCCTTTTTTATTATATTCAAAGCTTTTTATATTCTGTCATCATGCAAAAAAGAGAGTGAGCACATAATAATATGATGAAAAATACTTTTTTCATCATCATACACATACACACAATGTTATATTATAGCAAAATGAAAATTTTCCTCCATTCAGCAAATTGTATACAATCTATTATTTTCAAGTGAGTTTTCTGTTGTGACATCGAATAATGGAATAGAAAGGATATTTTTTTATTCTATTCAAAAGGTAAATGTGAGATGAGATTACCATACAGATTTATCTTCAAGTTTTTTTACTTTATGTTTGAAAATTTCGTGTTTTACTTAAAACTCTGAAAAATAACAAACGTTTTTTACAATTTTTAAAAATTTAAAAAACTGTTATTATTGAAAGTTTCTGGTAATAAAATTATTTTAATTTTTCTTTTTTACGTTTATACACTTTTTCCTGTTCGTTACACCTTCAATTCCCTTTGTAAATTGAACTTTCTTCCTCAAAAAAACATCATTTGGGAATTTTCTTTTTCTGATTTTTTCCTTTACAACAAATCCATTACGCAAAAAAAGCAGCATACATAAAAAACTCAAAATAACATTAACTTAATGCAATCAACTAAACATTTCAAATGAGAGTGAGAGAAAAAATTTCCCATTAGAAATCATCATCATCGCTTCCGTTTATGTCTTTTAGATAAATAATAATAATTTTTCTACCATTCATTCTCGACAATGATAATTTGTTTGCAAACAAATTTATTGTAAGTTAACCCTCGAAAAAAATTGAGAAAAAAGAGGAGAGAATATTCTACATAATGTGTAGTACAATAAACAACGATAAAAGCAATTTTTGTGCGCTTCTGCTACAATTGAATGCGTTTTGTTCCAATGACATAGAAAGAAGAAAAGAATAAAGAGGGACATGAAGCAACTAAATTTTTTTTTTGATGGTTTTCGGAAACAATTGGTCATAAGCTAGTGTCTGTGAATTGCATTTATCAAGCAATAAATTTCTTTTTCTTTTGCAAATTGACAATTGACAGTAAGCATCTCTCTATTGTGTCTCTGTCATTACAATCATTTATTATTTTATTAGCAGTTAATTTGTCAACCATAGGAAAACATAAATATTATAAAATATTTCTTCTCTCACTCTCTCGCTTTTCCGTCGGAAGCAAATCAAATTTCATGCATAATTTTAATAATTTTCTTTCTTCGCTTTCATTTTTGGATTGTTTATAAAATTAAATTTTTGTTTACATTTTGAAATTTGAAAAATAATTTAAATTATCAAATTTTACAATCAAACTTTCAATCTTTCTAACAACGAAAATAAACCAGTAAACTCAAAGAAACAAAAAAAACGTAAGAATCAAGTTATTATTACTTTATTTTAATATTCTTTCATCACTCTATAATCATTTGACAAAAGAAGAAGGTAATTGAAGGTCTTGCGACTTTTATTAAGCAATTTGAGCCCTTTTTGAGTTGTACGAAGTCACACGGTTTTTGTATGGCCACAGAAACTGCAGGAATTAAGAATTGAAGTTTCACTTGAAGAAGGGTTCAAAAAATCCTTGCTGTGCAACGACAGCAAGATGTATGTCAATAATAAAGAAATGTGTGATTTTTCAAGAGCAATTGAACTTCTACTCTGCCTAACTTTAGTAATTTATGCAGTTTGCGAGATCGATTACAATTCTCTCTCCTTTTTAAAATAATTTTTTATCGAGTTTAACGACTTGTGCGATAAAAAATGTTGAATTTTTCTCTCTCTTATGTGCGGTTTTCATGCGAGGTATAAATTTCAAGTGCTTTCATGAATAAGCATCTTGATTACAATATGTACATTTTAATATTGCTCTCTCAAGTACTCACTCTCATGTGCTCCAATTTAACTCCTTGCAATTTTTTTATTATTATTGCAATGCATGAGAACTAAATTCACTCGTTTGCTTTTCTCGAGTGTACATATAATTTACATTGCAATTTATATTATTGAAATAAATATAAATCTTTATCGTGATATTTTTATTTTGCAATTTGGGGTAAGAAAATAACAATTCTAACTATTTCCACTGAATTTCATTCATATGTTAATTCTTTCCTTTTTCCTATGAAAACACATGCATGAGTGATAAAATAGAGCAATGATTTTTTTCTTCCTAAAAAAGTGTAAAATTTTCTATAGAAAGAAAAACTTTTTTTCAGTTCGTTGAATAATGACTAGAAATCAAAATACAATATCAATAAATTTTTCATTTTATTGAATAAATATTGAATCAGCACACTAGAGAGAAGAAGGAAAAAGTTTACTAAAAATATTTTTCTTTTCCTTATTCTTATATATCGCATAGAATAGAAAGGAAAAGAAGGAAAGAGAAGAGCACAATGGACTTGTCGCGAAATCTTATGAAAAGAGAAGTAAATACATTTGTTTACATATCGGATTAAACATTTTCTTAGAAATGGCAGCAGCAGGGAAATTTCAGTCCCACGAGACATTTTTTTTTCCATTTTTCAGCGGTTGATTCAAATTTTTTCTTTTCTCATTTTAATATTTCTTTTTCTCATTGCTATTCATACAAAAGAAATCTTTTATTCCTCTTCTATTATTCCAGCATTTTGGCAGAGATTTGGCTCTTTTTTATTTTTCTTCTACTGCTTCTGCAAAATCTCTTTTCCATTGATAACGTGAAACCTTTGCAAAAAAATAAAAACTTTTTTATTCTACTTGCTTTCATTTCATCATCAGTATCAGCAATAGGGTAAGAATTTGATATAAAATTATATTTTTATTCTCCCATTCAAATTGATTTTTGGTTGGAGAAAAAAATTTAAATTACAATTGATATATGATGAGTTCTATACAGTTAGCAAAATGCATAATACTAAAGTTGAGAAAATGAACAGTTTTCCAAACTGTAAGCAATTTTAACCGCTCATCAATTAGGTTCAATCAACTTTCAATAAAATATTTTTAATGTATGCAGAAAAAAATTCTATTCATTGTAAGAAATGAGCAAATTGATGATGAATAAATGACGAAAGAAGAAAAAAAGGTAGCAAATACATTAAAAAAGGTGAAAATCAAAAAAAAATGAATTGAGAGGATTTTTTGATTGTCCATTCATCTGCCCCTTTTCACTTAAATGTTTGTATCCATGCGTTCGTCTGAGAGGGATATTTGAATGGGTAGGATTAAGCGAAGAGAAGTAAAAGAAGATTTTCTTTTACTCATCCATCATAAATTGAATTTCACACATTGTTGAGTATCATTCACTTGATCTGATTTGTTTCCTCTTTATCAAAAGAAATATTACTTGATCAATATTGGCTTTACTGGTAGTGCTTACTATACAATATAATAGAAATAAAATAGCCGAGGGTGAGGGATATTTTTTCCTTTTAGTGATTAACACATATGCGAGTGTTTTGATTTCTATGACTTTTTTCTCATGACATTGTTCTCGTACCTCAGGGTGTTAAATGTTAAATTCAATGCGAAATGTAGGTCGACACTCCTTCTTTTCTTTTATCGGACTTTAAAAGAAATAAGAATAAAAGGGTGTTTGCATTAAGAAGGGGATGATTTTTACTGATTTTCGCAACAATAATAATAGCTTGTGTCAAAAATTTTAAAGAAATTTATAAAGGTGTTACTTTTTAAGAAATCAACACTATTTCTTCTTTTATTTTATTTTAAATATATCCCTGATTTTATTGTATGTGAATCTGTAATATAAAAATAAAAAACATCCTTAAAGTTATGCAACATACTAACATTTATTCTCATTTTATTTTTTGCCGCATTCTTCCCAGAACTGATATTTTTTCTCTACCGCTTTAAGTCTGTCTTTTTCCAAGAGCTCACGAATAAGCCACTGTGGTAATTTGCGGCCTTTATAATGTCTTGGTAATGGATCTGTTGTTGCTTTTCTAATTTTATCTTCAACAAACTCTTCAGCTGAGAATTTTTGTGCAACTTTGATCTGATCAAGAAGGCCATTGAGGAATCTTCTTTCTTTCTTCCACTCACGTCTCTGCTTTGCTCGACCCCATACGAACTTCATCTTCTTTCTTAACTTTCGAAGCTTGTGTTTTTTCATTTTCCTTTTTCTGATTTGAATTAATCTGGCTGCTTGCTTTCCATTTTCATCTGATTTGTTGCCTGTCGGTAAATTGATAGTTTTATCTATGTTCGTTATTTCTTCAATAATTTTTTGATTGATTTGTGTTGGTATTTCTACAATTTTGTTGGTTAATGGAAGCTCAAAAATTTCCTTCTTCCATATTGGTTGTCTGTATCCGATTTCATTGACTATACTAGCTGTGCTTTGCAATGATAGGCCGTTTAACTTGCTCTTCTCAATATTATGTAAAAATGCTGGATTTAAACTGCTGCTCACCGACAATGGACTTGAATTTGAAGAGACATTTAAATTTCTTATTGAAATAGATGCTAAACGACTACATATTGATATGCCTGTAATTAATACTTTATAATCTAGCATTTAATGTAAAAATATCAAAAGATTACCTTTTATTTGTCGTAGAAAAAGCATCTTTTCAATTGTTTTCTATCGCAATGTTTTGATTTTTTTTTCACTTTTAGCATTTTTAGCACAGCGCTTTATGCAAGTTTGTTTACAATTTTTATCATCTTATTGGTTTTGTTTATTCAAAAAAGTTTCAAGCTTCAAATTAAATTTTAATTCAAAATGAGTACAAATCCAAGCCCAAAAACCAAAAGAGCATGGATAGTTGTGCTTGGAGATATTGGAAGAAGTCCTCGAATGCAAAATCATGCAAAAAGCTTTGCAGAAAACAATCATTTAGTGGAAGTAATAGGATATGATGAGTCAAGAGTGAATCAGGTAAGAAGGAATTCAGTTTACGCAATAACCAGCTGGTTTGAATGTTTTTATTGTTATAAAGGAAATATCATCAGACCCAAGAATTTCAATTAACAGAATGACACCATTCCCGGAGATTCAATTGCCTCGACTTGTGAAATACATTTTCAAAATATTCTGGAGTATACTATCGCTTTTGAGTGTCTTTTTGAGCGTCAAAAAAGCCGATTTATTAATGCTACAAAATCCTCCTGGAATTCCTGCACTCTTTTTATGCTACTTCTATTGTAAAATCGTACAAGCCAAATTCATAATTGATTGGCATAATTATACGTGGACTATTATGGCTTTAGACACATCGCCACGCAGTTTTATGGTCAAATTTGCAAAAACAATCGAATTCTATTTTGGTCGAAAGAGTGATTTAAATTTTTGTGTGACTGAAGCAATGAAACAAGATTTGCATGAGAATTATGATATTGAAGCAACTGTTCTTTATGATCGTCCTCCTGAAAAATTTCAACCAATATCAGTGGATAAAAAACATGATTTATTTGTGAATCTTGCAAAGGTTTATTCAGAATTCAGATCTGAAAAAGATTTTTATGAAACAACAGCATTCACAACAAAAAGTGATAGCGGTGAAATCAAATTAAGAGACGATAGGCCTGGATTAATTGTCTCTAGCACAAGTTGGACGCCAGATGAAGACTTTCAAGTGCTTCTAGACGCACTAATTTATTATGATAAAACAGCAGCAACTGATGACGTCAAATATCCAAAATTAATTTGTGCTATTACTGGCAAAGGACCACAAAAAACTATGTATCAACAAAAGATTGCAGAACAGAATTTTAAATTTGTAAAAATTATAACACCATGGCTTGAAAATGAAGAGTATCCTTTGATGCTTGCTGCTGCAGATTTAGGTGTGTGTCTGCATTACAGTTCTAGTGGCTTGGATTTACCAATGAAAGTTGTTGATATGTTTGGATGTGGATTGCCTGTTTGTGCTATGAATTTTAAATGGTATAAAATCATACATTAATTATTTGAATAATTGATTATCTTTATTTCTCTATTCTAGCCTGCACGAATTAGTTGTTGATGGAAAAAATGGATTTGTTTTTAATGACTCCAAAGAATTGGGTAATCAATTAACGAATTGGTTTTATGGATTCCCAGGAAATGCAGCTTTATTAGCAATGAAAGATGAGTTTGCGAAAAATATTAAAAAGTTTCATTCGCTTCGATGGAAAGAAAACTGGGAGAAAGTGGCTCTCAATCGGCTTTAAATATATTTTCTTCTCTAATGCACCTCTCATACATAAAATGTTGTTTGATATAGATCGTACTTGCTTTTCTACTCTTTTAATTAAAATGTTATTTTCTAATAATTATAATTATTTAAATGTTGCATAAAAGTCTCATTCATTACCGTGCCTACATAAAATCTTGTGTTTTACTTTTCATAACGGTCGTTTAACGATTTAATTTCAAATTTTAGCATTAAAAAGTAAATCGATTTTCTGTGAAAAAAATATGAAAAATTAGTTTTAATTTTAAGCCGATTATTTGATAATTTAAGTACTTTTTGAAGCTTCAATTTGTATCAAGATGTCTCAAATACTCCGTCGTAATTCAAGGTAATAAGAATACTGTAAATTAAAATGAATAAAACTTGTAAAACTATAATATTTGATTATTTAACAAATCACTCATGACTTCTTCTTCATTTCATAGGATAAATTTTATTTATCGCTCGTTAAGACCGGTTGTCATTAATGCCACAAAATTAAACTATTCAGTACTGAGTGGACGAAATCAATGGAATCATTATGGAAATTTGAGATATAGACAAAATCAATTATTTGATAACAACCTCTTGTTAAAAAATAATCCAGCAAATTTCAGAAATTATGGAATGCTTGTTGGTAGAATATTGAGAGGTGCATTGAAACTGAGATATTTGTTACTTGGTGGTGCAGTTGGTGGAACAGTTACACTCAATAGTGTAAAAACTCTTTATTAATTTGTTTACAATGTTTATACATTTATCAATTTATTTCAGAAATATGAGCAATGGAAAGAAGGTCTTCCTGATATGAAATGGCTTAATGAAGTCTTTCCTGATAATGACCAATGGCAAAAGTTTTCAAATTCAGTTATCGGCATAACGGAGTCACTTAAAAATTCTATTGAACTTGGTAAGGAATAACTACATCATTGTCTGCAAACATTCCATCATCGTCTATTAATATCTCTTAATTTTAGATCCAAAATTAAAGAAATTAGGTGAGGATAAATTGATTGAATGGAGAAATTGGTTCGATAGTCGATTAGATAACGCCATTGAAGCAACTGAAATTGAAACACAGCTAGAAAATGCCGAAAGTAATTGCAATTTAATTCTATTTAGTTATCTCTTTTTTCTTTTTCATTGATATTCAAGAATGATTGTATTCAACTTTCGTAAATTTATGATCTTTCTCTATCTCACTGTGTATCTCGCAGGACAATTCACGATGCTGACGATTTTAAATAATTTCCTCGAAGGTAAATTATCAAAAATTCAATCATTCTTGAATCAATTACGTCTTATGACTTTATTGAAATCATTTAATTTACTGATTATTTCTTCCATTTTCAGATCTCGGAGCAGATTTGGTACAGAAATCGAAAGTCATTGCAAAAGAAATGAGTTATGAGGAACACAAAAGGAAAAATCAGATACTTCAAAAACAAATTGATCAGCTGCAAACTGAAATCATGAATGTTCAAATCAAATATCAAAAAGAATTAGAAAAGCTTGAGAAAGAAAATCGTGACCTTCGACAACAGTATTTGTTAACTAAAACAAATAGAAAGATGATATCTTCAAAGAAAATTAAAAAATCACTTATTGATATGTACTCTGAAGTGCTTGATGAATTAAGCGGATATGATTCAAGTTACTCAACTGCAGACCATTTACCTCGTGTTGTTGTTGTTGGAGATCAAAGTAGCGGAAAAACCTCTGTTCTCGAATCAATAGCACAAGCAAGAATATTTCCTCGTGGAAGTGGTGAAATGATGACAAGAGCACCAGTAAAAGTGACACTCTCAGAAGGTCCATATCATGTCGCCGCTTTTCGTGATTCAAATCGAGAATTTGATTTGACTAAAGAAAGTGATTTAGCTGAACTCAGACGTGAAGTTGAAATTCGAATGAGAAATTCAGTTCGTGGTGGAAAAACTGTGAGCAATGAAGTCATTTCGATGACTGTTAAAGGACCAGGTTTGCAACGAATGGTTCTTGTTGATTTACCAGGAATAATATCAACCCAGACAGTTGATATGGCAGCTGACACTAAAGATTCAATTACCATGATGACAAAACATTATATGAGCAATCCAAATGCTATCATTTTGTGTATTCAAGATGGTTCAGTTGATGCAGAACGTTCTGCAGTGACAGATTTAGTGGCCAATTGTGATCCACTTGGCAAAAGAACAATATTTGTTATGACTAAAGTCGATATGGCTGAAAGTCTGGCTGACCCAGATAGAATTCGTCGTATTTTAAGTGGAAAGCTTTTTCCTATGAAGGCATTGGGATATTTCGCAGTTGTGACAGGACGTGGAAGAAAAGATGACTCGATTGATACTATTCGAGACTATGAAGAAAATTTCTTTAAAAATTCAAAACTGTTTCAAAGCGGCGTTACAATGTCACATCAATGCACATCGAGAAACTTAAGTCTTGCAGTTGCTGATCGATTTTGGAAAATGGTGCGTGAAACGATAGAACAACAAGCTGACGCTTTTAAAGCTACTCGATTTAACCTTGAAACAGAATGGAAAAACAACTTTCCTAGAATTCGTGAGTCAGGCCGTGATGAATTGTATGAAAAGGCGAGAGGTGAAGTGCTTGATGAGGTTGTAAATTTATCACAAATAAGTTCAAAGAAGTGGGAAGAGCTTTTAAATAAGAAGCTTTGGGAAAAGATTTCAAATTATGTTTTCGAAAATATTTACCTACCTGCAGCACAATCTGGTTCACAAAATTCATTCAATACGATGGTTGATATAAAATTGCGTCAATGGGCTGAAGAAGTTTTACCTTCAAAAAGCGTCGAGACGGGTTGGGAAACTTTGCAAGATGAATTTGCAAATTTAATTGAAAAGGCTAAAAAGAATCCTGATCATGATGATATTTTTGATCATTTGAAATCAGCTGTCATTGATGAAGCAATGAGACGACATTCCTGGGAAGATAAAGCTATGGACATGCTTCGTGTCATTCAATTAAATACACTCGAAGATCGTAATGTTCATGACAAACAAGAATGGGATCAAGCTGTGAAATTTCTTGAAAGCTCAGTTAAAGATAAACTTTTGCATACTGAACAAACAATTGCAGAAATGTTCGGACCAACAACAACACAAAAATGGCTACATTGGAGGTCACCAACAGAAGATCAAAGAAAACGTAGACATGTCAAAGATGAACTCGATAAAATTCTTAATAGTGATAAGAAACATCCGCCAACATTGAGTTATGATGAATTGACAACAGTACGCAAGAATTTACAAAGAAGTAATATTGAAGTCGAAACTGATTATATTAGGTGAGCTTTAATATAAATTGATTTTTATATTTTATTAACTTAATGTTTTTCAGAGAAACTTGGTATCCAATTTATCGAAAACACTTCCTCAATCATGCATTATCAAGGGCTTATGATCTTAGAAAAGCTTACTACTTGTATACACAACAAAATGAAAACTTTGAGGTAATAAATTATATGAAATACTGTAGCTTATTAATTATTAATGATTATTCATCATTAGATAAACTGCAGCGATGTCGTGCTGTTTTGGAGAATTCAGCAAGTGATTAAAGTGACTGCAAATGCTTTACGTCAACAAATAATAAATCGAGAAGCAAGAAGAGTTGACAAGGAAATTAAAGAAGTTTTAGGTAAAAATAAACTTTGAAAAAGTTTATCAACACGCAATAAATTTTAATTTTTTTTTTTCAGATGAATTTGCTGATGATGAAGATAAGAAGGTGCAATTGCTCACGGGTAAACGTGTAACATTAGCAGAAGAATTAAGTGAGTATCAATTAATTTCTACTACTCAAGTCTGAATAAATTATCATTTCGATTCTATCATTCTATAGTTCGCGTGCGACACATTCAAGAAAAGTTGGAAGAATTCATTAATGCATTGAACACAGAAAAATAAATAAATGCTTCTGACACAAGACAACAATTTTAAATTTAATTGAATTTTTTCAATTGGATTTTCATTTTTGTAGCATTCTCGTTTGCTTCAATTATAAGTTATTTTTTCAAGTTTTAATAAAAAGATGTTAGAAATAAAAGTTCTCAGTTCATGCATGTTGTTAAAAATTATCATACTGCTATTTCAAAAATAATGAAATTTATTCAATAAAAAGAAGATTGTATTTAAATTTGCTAGGCAAAAAATGTTTGAATGTTTCCTTTATTTGATTTTGCAGCAAAAAATTGTATTACCTTTTAATTGATTAATTGCGTCATAAACTGAAAAGCTCAATATAATCTATTTTAAGATCAAATTAGGATGGGCAAGGCCAAAAAAATTTTCTCCGTCAGATTTGATTTTCGTTGGCAGATTTCTCTAAACTGGTAAAAGCTAGAATAAAAGTGAATACGCCATTCTGTAGTACTAATTAGTACTTCATTTTAAGATATTAACATACGAGAAAGATGCTTTCTATAAAAAGATTTTCCATTCCTTTGCTCAAAATCTGACGGAGAAAAACCGTGAACTACCTTTTTTGCATCGAATTTGCTCAGTACAAATCAATAAAAAACTCAATTGTTTCTTAATCAATCTATTTCATTGTTATATCAATTTCTAAAATAAAGTAAAACGAATATTTTAAAATATGAATAATTTGTTTTATAAATGTTTTCATTTTGAAAATTTGCAAAGAAAACTTTGCAGCTTTCAAAGTCAATAGTAGAGAATCACTAGGAAGCCATGTTAATTATAATTATAAAGCCTACTAACTCTACTTTTCAGTCTACTAATTAGTTTGGGTCAAAAAGAAACGAAAATAAACAAAATTTGGACATTTTAGTAACAATATTTTACAATTTGAATTTGTTTACACTGAAGACCAAAATTTAACCATTTAGTTAGCTTGTACTTCAGTTTAAGCTACAATATATTGTTTTAATTTATATTCAAGTTCATTATTGACAAATTTGAAATATAAAATTGAAAAATTTTTTAAAAATGCATTTTTTTGAAGTAAACAAACAGTTGAGCAACAAATTTTCAAACATTTTCGTCAATTTAACTCAAACTAAAGCAATGTATCTTCTGATTTTACCACAGAATTACTTAATATACATCGGGGAAGCTATTTAAACATTAGAAATTAATATTTAGAGCGATTTTTTGTATTAGAAAATTGAGCAACTCGAAAGTGAGCAATCCCGATTTTTTTGGCCTTGCCCGGATAAATTTGAACTTAAGATCAAGATGAAATTTAAGATCATTGTTAATAAAATTGACCTAGAAATATCTTGAAAGGTGTTGATTTTAAAATAAATTACAACATTCAGTTTCTTCTATGATACACAAAAAAATTTTGAATTTTATTTTAATATTTTCATTTCTCATGTACAATTCTTAAATCTATCTAGCTATCTATTTAAATTTATGCTAACTCACGCCAAGTGATAAAAAATTATTTCATATAACATATTAAATGTTTCTCTCTCTCTATGACAGAAAAAAAGCAAATCGCGTAAAATATAATAAAATTATTTAAAAAATAATAAAAATCTTTTTCATATCTATAAATAGAATGTTTGATTTTCATATTTCACTTAACACTAAAACTGTAAAACATTTCGCTTTAATTTCTCAATTGATAAAATAATAAAATTATAAATCTTTTTTGTTCAAATCTAATCAATTAACGAAAAAAATGTGTTTTTGAAGGACGATGCTAGTAACAAACGAAATAACGCTTCACTCTCTCTTTTTTATTGTTTCAACAATTTCATTCTTTTAAATATTAATACATCAATTTCAATTGTTAGATAATGAATTTCTTTCATTCATGAGAACATGGAGTTAATTTTTTTCATCGTGTGCTATTATACGATTTTAATATTTTGGTCCACAGATAGTAAGTAATATTAGGAAAAGTAAAATAATTTTCTTTATACGATCTCTTCTATCTGTCTCGTGTAATTACATCAAATATAATTTATTCTTCATTTAAGATATGTTTATCAATATATAGAAATTGGTGCAGAAATTTTCCATTTGTTTTTAGAAGTTTTCAATTGTTTTCTTGTTTTTATTGATTTAGAAAAATAAAAAACATTTATCATTTAAAATATAATTAAATATAGAAAGTTTATGTCTCTCTCACATACTCTCTAAAGTAGCGAGGGATGAAAATTTTCAATAACCTTTTGTAATTAGATAAGCAGCACTTTTGTGTTAGTAAGTTTTCAAAATTGCTTCTCTGGTTCATTTAATTATTTTCCTTATTAGTTTATCTCGCACCGCGAATACATTTTAATAACATGTTATTAGAAACACATCTATGTAGATAACTCTCTGTTCTATCATATATTAAAGTATATTTCCTTCCAATAATTTTATTATGTCACATCGCATTTTCATTTCTTAATCCATTGGAGAATATTTTTTCTCTTTCTCTCTCACAAACGTTAAGAAAAAGAGAAAAAAAAAAAACAAAAAAAAAACGAGGAAGGAAGAAAAGAAATGATGAACTGATGAGATTAGTGAACCGCATCAATGTCTCTTTGGGCTCGTGAGATTTTCAATTTGTCCTTAGGCGTGTTATTTTCACCCGATTCAAGTGCAAACATCTTCATTTTTTCTTTGAATGACAATTTTTCCGGCACAGGGGTCGATTCTGTTGTTTTTTTCTGCTGTTGCTCTGCCAGTCTTCTTTGACGTGGATCTCTGTAAATTACAAAATTTAAAGGTAAGTTTTAATTTTTTTGAAAAGAGTTTTAATGAATCTATCTCTTTTTCTTCCCTACAATATTTCACAATGATACATAAAACTAATGGAAATTTAATGAAGGTTCAAAGAGAACAAAAAGATTGTAGATAGAAAAGTAGAGAGATAGGAAAAGAAATTAATTTAATCATTGCTATAATATATTAAAGAAAAGGTGATTTTTTACCTTGCAAGGCGATGAAACTTTGAATATTATCAGATAAAAAAAAAAATTTAAAATTTAAAAGATTAAGAAATCAAAAAAAAAATTCTTGCAAAATTCTGCAATATTCCCTAAAATTAATTTAAAATCATTTTATTTAGCAAGAAATTGAAATTTCAATACAAAAAAAAAGAATTTAAACATGAGTTTTGAATACTATTCTTCTAAATTATCAAACAACGTTTCTTTGCCTTGATAAAAAATTCCCAATGAAATCGACTCGATATAAAAAATATATAATTCTAACATCTTACCTATATACTTCTTGTGCGCCAATTACACCTGGCGTCGATTGCATTTGAATTCCCCAGTTAGTATCAGCTTCTGGTGTCTGTGGACTTTGAAGCATTGCTGTAGTTTCTTCAATGAATCTCTGTGTTTAATTAAAAAATATATAGAAAAGCCATAAATTATCAAGGATATTTATTAACTTACATTTGGATCCTCACGAATTGTTGACAAATCATGTTCATGTTCAACCATGACATCTACACTGTTATTATTGTTGTTTTCATGATCATGGAATGAGACTCGTTTGTTGTCACGTGCGAATGATACATTGTTATTAATTAGGTTCATTTGCTGTTGAATTTGATGTGCCGTAAATGTGCCTGTGGTCGTTGTAGGTGAATTTATTGGTTCATTTGATGGTATATATTTATTGTTGTTGTTATTGTTCATATGTGTCGTGTTATTGATGATTGGGTGCTCATTGAACTGTAGTTTTTGGAAGGTTCCGCTATTTCGAAGCTTTTGTTGATGCATAACAGCAAAAGAACTGCCACGTTCAGGAGGTGGTGGTGGAATGTTGCCTTGTTCATCAGCCTGATAATCGATTGCAAGTTCATTCATGTCTTTATTTAGCTGTGACAACATCTGATTAGCATTCGTATTGTTCATTGTGATTTCACTAAGATTATGAGTTTTTGTGTCAATTTTTGGAGCAAAACTCGTCACTTTTCCATGTTTTGACGGTGATGAAGGATTACTATTGTTATAATTATTTGTTGACTTCAAAATACTTTTGGGTTGAACAGGTGGCGGTTGTTGTGGAAAAGGAGGATTTATCATATTCTCACTCGATGGCGATGTTGTTGCATCTGAAGATGTCGGTGAAATATTTTTAATGTCAACCTGCTTTAATCGTGTGGTTGGTACTGAAATTTGACTAGTCACATTATTACCAATTGTTGGCTGTTGTAGACGTAAAACTTCCTGTACAGCACTATTATTTTTCTGATATTGAATATCATTTTCCTCTTCATTTTCTTCTTCTTGTGCTCGTCTCTCGAAATCACGTTCAAGAACTAATGTTTTTAATTGCTCTTCTTGCTGTGGCGTTCTTTGCGGCAATAATGAAAGTTCAACAATCTGCTGATCACGCCATTGACGTACTTGTTCACGTCTCATTTCGAGTTCTTTTTCTCGTTCTTCACGCTCCCATGGATTTGATGGTGCAATCGTGCTATTGCTATTTTTCATTCCTTGCTGTTGTTGCTGCTGTGTGGGATAGAGTGCAGTTTTTGGTGCATCTGATGTGCTATAGTTCACCAATTGCGATGTCGACGACGTTTGTTGACCACTTGCACTTTTAAATAGCGGATGCGTGGATGTAGGGGGTAATATTGGAGGTTGATGTTCCTCATGACGCTATACAAATATCAAAAAATATTCCATTTATTTTTTTCATGAAATTATTTTAAATTTGATAAACATGCAAACACAAAAAATAATTTTATTCTATTTGTGATTCTACTGTGCACAAAAAAACTTACCTGTGGTTTAGGTGCAGTAGTGGGCAATTGTTTTTGTGGACTCTGAGGATGAAAGGCTTGTCGCTGTTGCTGTGAATGTGGCGAAAGCATTTGCGGCGGAATTGCGGAATTTGTTGTCTGGGGAATGTGAATGTTGTCCATTGAATTTGTATAGTGAATAGGACCATTTGTTGCCATCTGTTGCTGTTGGTTTCGTTGTTGTCGTTTTAACATTTCACCCATTTCTGCCATTTTTGCTGTTCCTCTTAAAAGTGATGCTTGCTGATTAGGAGAAAGCTGTGGCTCTTGTTGTTGCTGTATTTGATACATTTGATAATTTCCAGTGACTTGATTGACATTCTGCATGCTTTGACTTGCAGGAATTGTTGCTGCATAACCACTAGCATGTGGAATATTTGGCATTGATGGTGCCATCATTTGTTGTTGTTGCTGACTTCTCAAACTATGCTGTGATTGTGCATCTCTATTGAAATTGCCCTGTTGCTGTTGCTTATTGGGCATTATTGGCGGTCGATGAGCGGTAATGGGTGAATTGGTAATTGAAGATGATGCATTAGACATTCCGCTTAAATTTGGATGTGAAATATGTGCTTGTTGTGCGGGTGAAGGCATCATATTATTATTAGTGTAAACCATCATATTTGATGGATTTGTTTGCATCAAGTTACCAGTGCTAGTGCTTTGCTGCTGTGCAGTATTAGGAAGGTTGGGCGTAGAAGGAGATGAAAGATTCATTACATTGCTACTATTGCTATTGTTGAAATAGGCTGATGCCGGACGGTTCATAATGTTGGTTGCGAGTGGTGCACCACTGCTGCTGTTATTTCCAATAACTTGTTGATGATTCATGGAACGGCTGTTGAGCGAAGGAAAAATTTCACAATGTTTAGTCACAAAACACATAAAAATATCAGTAAAACTAGCATATAGCGCTTTTTTCTATTATGGTTTTAGATTTTTTAACCTTTGAACTTGAAAATTGCATTGATCTTAAACTTGATCTTAATTTTCATTTTTTAAAAATTGAATGATAGAGAAGGAAAATGCGCTAATAAAATTATTGACTGATTTGTTATCAACACTTACTTGTCACCAAGATTGGGATGACTTTGATTCTGTTGACGATAGACGCTCAAATTTTGATAAAATCCTTGATCTGTTGCCGAAGTCGATGTGTTTATATTCCCAGCACTGCTACTGCTTTGACCAGTGAGGTTTTGTATGCTTTTCGATTTATTGCCAGCATTGCCTATTACCACAAGCATAAATTAATTTTCCATTATGGGATTTAGCTATTTTAATTAAAACTCACCGATATGATGCAACGATGGGACGGATTTGCTATTCAGCATTTGTGGTCCGGCAATTGGTGGTGGTTTTCCCTCGGTGCCAACCCTCGTCATATCTCGTTCCGACATGTGGCGTCCACCTGTAAAATTGATAATAAAAGGAAAAATGAGATAATGTATTTATGGAGAGTAGCAACAGTGGCATAGACTACTGCAATAAGTAACAGACAATAAAAGCATCAGCAATGTAACACATTGTTGAAGTAAATTAAAAGCTCATAAAAAATTCTCTTTTTGACATGCATGCAGTGCTCATATGCAGAGAATATATATATACACATATCATAAAAACTGAATATCAATAAAGAATGAATGGATGGATGAAAAAAAAGTTTTAATATGTGCATATTGAACGAGAAGTGCATTAAAATTTTATTGCACATATTGTGATTTTTTTCTCTTTTGTTGACATCATTTAAGAGTAAAAAAATGTTAAAAATAAATTGATTATGAAAACTGATAAAAAAAATATTTTGTATATTTGTGATTCAATGAATTTTAAATAAACGTGAGTTGACAAATGATGATGGAAAATTTTCTTTTATTGATTTTTTCATTCAAAAAAAGAAAATTAAATCAAATATAAAAAGAAGAGGAAATTGAAAATGAAATTTGAAACGCGTAAATTAATAAATTAAATGTGAAAGATGAAAGCTGATTGGTGTAATAAAAGCTACTTAAAAATATATTTTTATGTGAAAGAAATGTGACACTACTTGAAAGTACTTATAATTATATTAATTAGTTCAAGAAATTTAAGTAGTTTGGTCTTCTTAATGAGAATATAAAGAGAAAAGTTTTTCAATGTTATCTAATAATTGAAACAACCTCAAATTCGATAACGAAAACCTTCAATTTTCTCTCATTCAATAATTTTACAAAATGCATCAGAATTTAAAATCTATTTCCAAATAAATAGAGTTCATGTTAGACCATTGGATTGATTCATTAAAAAATAAAATCAAAATTGCTATCGTCATTTTCTAAGCCTACACAAAACAAAATCAATTAAAAATTCATATAGATTGGCTGCAGTGAATTATTAATTGAGTAAAATTAGACAATAGTTACTCTCTATATGTAAATAATATACAAAGAAAAATTTTTTTCATCATCATCTATAGATAAAGACTGAGTGTGTGACAAGTTGCACATTTCAAGAGTGGCTTAAGAAAAGTTATTGCAAACATTTTGCAAGTGGCACTTTAATTAAACGCTCTCTTGATTGGATTTTATTTATTCATAAGAGAGAGAAGAAGAACAAAAGAAGCCATATATAGAAGAATTGCAAGTGTTACTTAACACAAGTGAGTGATTTATTTAAAGAAATATTGCTAACAAGACGAAGGCACTTTATTTTTTACATAAAAAGCAGAATGAAAAAATATAAAAAAGGAATATATGTAAAAAATATTATAGACCAATTAAGTAAGAAACGAATGTAATCAATTCATGTAAATATATTTAAAAAAAAGTATGTATTATGAAAATTCTATTTAACTTTCAAGATTTAATTAAAATTTGTAAATTTCTTCATCTTGTTTTTGTGATAGTGTAATGATAACAACATCAATAAGAAAAAGAAAAGATAAAAATAGAAAGTCTTTCATTAAAAAAATGAACATCAAGATTGGAATGTTTTTAAAGAATTTCATACTATGTCAGATTATGAGACTCTCGTTGTCATCCTCTAAATTCTTTTGTTGTTGCATTGCCTTGATTTTCATCAATTTCTTTTTTCTTTTCTTTGCTGGGTCCTTGATATTGAAACATGCAGATCTACATCGATGTTTCTCTGATTTAAAGGGTGTAACTTCAGTCAAGTCAGTTGTAGCCTTGACTTCTATTGGAATGTTTTCGATGTTATTGCATGAGGGATGGCAATGGAGTTTTTTACGTAGTATAAAGCAGTCTGGCAAGCAAGGATTCTCACATTGATGATGATGATGGTGGTGACGATGGTTATTGCAGTGCTTTTGCTTGTGCACTTTATCCAACCGATTTAAAACATCGTGATAGCGATTGCAATCACTATATGCTTCATTTTCCAAGCATATTACAGGTGAAGAATTGGCTCTTTTCATGAAAGTGCATACAAGTTTCTCCTTTGATGGTAATCTGTATTCGCTCCATTCTTTCAATTGTTTTTTCACGCACGTCATTTCTTCATCAGTCAATTTATCACCACCATCTCTTAAATCTGGCGTTGAATGATGAATTGAGCTTTTGGGACAAGTGCAATCATTTGTTATATATGGCAGTGTATTGAAAAATGTTGTTAATGCTTTCACTTTGCCAGAACGAATAATCGAATCGTCATTCTTTGTACTTTCATTACCCTTGATTTCATCCCATTTAATTTTGTAGTTATTTAGCTTACAAGTTTTGGCACAATGCCGTTCCTCTTTTTCTTCTCGTCTCATTTGAATAAGCTTATCAACAAGTATGCAGTGATCGTTTGTCTCGCGATAATGAAGTGATGAAAGTGATGCTGATGATGGTTTGATAGAAACTGAGCGCACTCTATCTACATAGCCGTCTTTCGATGTTCGTATATCGCTCATTGCTCTGATGCCAGCATGAAACAATTTTTTGGGATCAGTGTCATTAAATGTCTTAGTATGAAGGGAGGAAATTGGGGGGAAATTTTTACCATGACTCGAGCTGCGACTGTATAGATGCTGCTGTGCAGTGCCTGTTTTTATCACGTCAAAACTCACAGTCTTACGGCATGTATCACGTTTTTTATCATCCTTGTGGCAAATTTCAGTATCACTGAGTACACGACAGGGCGCCGAGTCATTAGAATCATCGTCAATAAATGGAATTTGGCTAAGATCACCGAAAGATTTTATGTCATAAACACTCAATGCTGGCGTTTGCAATGATTCATTACTTGTACATAGGGTCTCTTTCGAAGTATTTCTTGTTTCTTCAACCTCACTCTTGACTGATTCCGTTTTATGCTCATCATCACAATATTCTTCAATGAATATAGAAGGATTCGTATTCCAACGCTTCTGAGGCATCAATGGAACAGAAATAAGCGGCGGAGATGTGCTCGAGACACGACGAAAGGGTTGATATTGAGGCATAAGGGCACTCATACCAATATTGCTACCTCCACTATGCATCGAATGCAAACTATTGCTACGCGTACGATAATTTGAATTATTAAGACTAGAGGCTGAACGATAGTCACGATAACGAGGATCAAAATGTATCTGATCTAATTGGTCGTTTGAGAGAATGTCCTCGTCAGAATATGAGGTGCTAAAGCGCCGTGCACCTGGATAAATGTCTGGATTGGAACTGCGTCTGTACGTTAATTGATTGAGCGATAAGGTACTTTGGGGACGCGGTATTAGATGTTGTTGATGAATTGGAACGTGACCTAAACGATATCTACGTATGCTTTCATCCGAATCAGAACGATACAAATTTTCATCTTTTATAACATCCATCATAATTATTTAGCAATTATCATATTACAGAAATTATTTTAGAGAATGAGTTAGTAGTGTGAGCAATAAAGAAAAATAGAAAGACAAAATTTGTTAGCTTGGGAATGATGTTTTTCTAAATTCTTTTTTCTCAATATAAAATGGTTTTGTTAGTAGCAAATTATCTTAATCTAATAGGAAGTATAATTTGTAAATATTGAAAATAAATTTTACAAATCTTACAACATTTTAATAAAATTTGTAGAAAATTTATAATATATTTTGTAAGAATTGTAGAAGTAAAATTCATTGTTTACAAATTTTATTTCCAAAATTTGTATTTAATTAAGCTTTTAACAACTTACCTCTTTGAATGACTGGACTTGGTTGTTGTAAAAGTGTCGCCAAACCATGAAAAATGGCACCTAATTATAAATATTAATTTATTATCTGCCTTTTTTTATAAAATAATATGAATACCTTGTTTAGCAACTTCTAATGTAACAATTGGTCCAGTTCTGACTAAATAATCTGCTGCACGTTCTTGTGTAATTCCAATTAAGCTTTGACCATCAACTCTTAGTAATTGATCACCAGCTTGAAGTCTTCCATCTGCGTCAGCTGCTCCTCCAGCAACAACAGATTTAATATAAATTCCCAAACGTTCCTATACAACATGATAAAATAAAAATATGCATGCATATATGAAAAATTCCGTATAAATAAATGAAAAGAATGACAGAAACTTACTTGACCTGCACCCTTGGCAGCAACAATAGAAAGACCCATGCCGTTTGTGTTTTTATGAAGTTTGATTGTTTGCACTTCCGGTTGTGGCATTTTTGATGATAAAACGCTTGGTGAGCGACCCTAAAGAAATGATGAAATGAAAAAAAGTTTAAGAAAAATTGTTTTTATGACATGACATAAAATGATATATTTACATTAAATTGATGCATATAAACTGTCCATAAGCCAATACTTGTTGGTTGCGATGCTAGACGACAGTATCCTGCCGACTGGAATGGAGCGAGAAAATCAACAAGACCAGCAGGGATTCCACGCACGACATCACAACTGAAGCCATCGACCGGCAAAAGCAAAGCTAATGGCAAGTCCGGAGACTCTTCCAATCTAATTTCACGACCATCGGCGCGTGTCAATTCATCAGCAACTGACTCAGCCATTCTGACTGTAGCATCAATTAAAGCTCTTGGAATTGTTTCTTGTGAAAGTAGAGCTGCCATTTGCAGTGAATTTAGTCGGAAACATGAGCATGCAAGTTGTTGAACTTCTGTGACTGATGTTTTTGGTGCTTGTAAAAACTCGGCACACTGGTTGATTTTGGCTAGATGACAATCAGCTGCAAGCTCAAGTCCTTGTTTTTCTGCCCACAATTCTAGCAATGCTAGTCTATCACTTAATGCTTTTCCCCATACATTCGTACATAAATGTGATGTTGTGACAAACTGTTGAATAAGAGAAAAATAAATTAGTAATGTCAATTAAAATTGCAGCTCAATATGAATATTTAATGTGCATGAAAATGCAAATGAAAATTTTTTTTTACCTTATTGAAACAAACAACATTTATATAATGGAACAATTGCGAAAATAGCTGAATAGTGAGTGCTGCATTTACACGGCATCTCCTCAGCAATGCCATCGCAGATCCAAGAACTGAAAGCACAAGTCCAGCGGCCGAATCATGGTCAATATTTTCCGACAGAAATTGATTGAGTGTTTGTGATAATTCTGAATGGAAAATCGATACGAGATTTTGAAAAGCTGCTTGTACACATTCGGCTAATACTTCCTGTGCTTGCACACTGAAAGCCGAAATATGTCGGTCAGATTTTAGGAAATGCAAAAATTCGCTGCTGTTGGCCATCCAAAATGAGAGAATTTTTGGATCGTTATATTTCTCTTGAATGATGTTATGAATAAGATTTGCCACATGGTGAAGAAAAACAGTCAATTTGTGAGCACGTTCAGTTGGCTGCAGGTCGGGACGGTAATGTGTTGAGGCACGATATCGCGCACACAAATAAAGTGTATAAACGGGCGCGAGTTTAAAATTTGGAGCATTCACATCGAGATCAGTAATGACAGCTTTTAAAAATTGTTCCTGGCTATGCTCGGGAAACTCAAGAACTGCCGGTAAAATCGCCTCCTGTCCTTGTGGTTCCATTGTTGGTGTTGCAGCAGACATTCCTGCTGGCTGCTTTGCAAATGATTGTGAACGACTGTGTTAATGAGATGAGAGAAAAAAAAGTTCCATTCATTAAATTTTCATTAGCTCAAAACAAGCATTTTTAATCCATTTCATTCTGTTAGTCACGAATAATATTAACAACAACAAGAAACTCTCATTTTAAAGGGATAACATTGACATATGAATTTTATGAGTTAAAATAAGAAAACAGGCACAAAAAAAGCTTGCGTTTGTTATAAAAAAATGTGTTGTGCGAAATTTTTCACCTGTCCTGACTCCTCATACTCGACACAGATTTTGTTTCGTTTTCAAGATTGCCGGCATCATTATCGAACAGTGACTTATCATCGCTTGATTGCTGTGCGGTGCTTAATTTTAGTTCATTGCTTCCTGGACTGTGCTGTTGTTGTTGTGATTGTGTCGGCTGTTGTTGCGGTGCCGATTGCATTCCTTTTTGTGGAAAACCTTGTTGCTTTTTCGTGTAATTGGAGCTAGTTATACTAGTATCTTCTTCCTCATGCCATGATGGTGGATTTGTCGACGAACGACTGAGATTTATTATACATTTTTTGGGGTTGGTGTTATGTGTAAATATGTGTGTATATTTGTTTGTGTATGTGAACATTTATTGTTATGATGAACATTGATGGTGAGAAGAAACAAAAAATATAAAAAGAAAAACGATAAAAAATGATAAAAATGAAGAAAAATTGCACAGTAACAAAAACAAGAATATATTAAATAAATTTCTATAAGATGCTTCTATAAAATTTATGTACAACAGAAGCACAGACAATAAGCTTCTTTATGCTGTGCTACAATAAATATTTTTAATGGCAGAAGAATTTGATGAGAAAACATTGTCATCACCATTGTTCATGCAGTCACTTTCTTTTTCTCACTCTGAAATAGCAATAAAAGGAGTGGAAAATGACGTATAAAAGACGTTATATCATCTCTGTTCTACTCAAGTGGCTTTAAATTGAACAATTTTATTAAATTTCTCCCTACATGAGAAAGTGAGTAAAAGCAAGGCGAGGAAAATTTCAAGAAAATGATGAGTTTCTTTTGAAACTTGAAGTATCAATTTAAGTTTTTTATAGATTTCACATATATCTTCTTAAATCTTTTATGTTATAATTTTTTTGTAAAATAGTATGTTTTTTAGTTAAATTTTGTTCATCTGAGTTAATTTGAGTGATATTTGATTGCTAGAATTTATATTTGTTTTTGTTTACATTAAAAATTTTTCTAAACAAAATTTTCTTTTTACAAATTTATCAATTTATAAACAACTCTACTCTCTATGGTTTATACAAATATTAAAATTACTATTTAGATTCTAACTTAAATTACTTCTCCTTGATAATAGATTGAAATGTGTATAAGAGAGTAAATACACAAGAGAATTTCCTTGCCATATACATGTACATAAAATGTGTAGATACTTAAGTTTTTATTGTTTCACTTGCAAGTAATAAAGATGTGTTGACTTTTAGACAAATTGAAAATTCAATTGAAAACGATTT
Organism: Polypedilum vanderplanki; assembly: GCA_018290095.1. Lineage (NCBI taxonomy): Eukaryota > Metazoa > Arthropoda > Insecta > Diptera > Chironomidae > Polypedilum > Polypedilum vanderplanki. Next base: position 17,668,754 of record CM031381.1, on the reverse strand, counting down.
TACATCACTCAATTTTACGCATTACGGCATAATATATCGGATGACTGCGAAGGGTCTAGACACACAAATGTTTTGTTTTTGTATTTTCCTACCTCATTTATTTTTTCTCAGAAGAACACAGATTTCTTTTTTGCTTTTGTGAGAAGAGAAAATCAATGAATGTGAGTAATCTTGTTTGCTTATTTATTTGTTTGTATTGATTTTATTCACAATACAAGAATTTCCCTTTTCCCTCTTTCTCTCTCATTTTACTGCTTTTCGTGGAATTTTAACTTGATTGATTGATGGGATTCTTATGAAAACTTCAAGCGGACAAGAAAATATTTCTTCTTGCTGTAGGATAAGTTTATGATAATTTAATCATGATATACTTTTGTATTTTAAATTGAGAATTAGATGACGAGATATGTAGGAAGCAGCAGCAGTAGCATTAGAATTTTTCTCTCTTTCTCTCTTGTGAAATACTCGAAAAAAGGAAATCCGGTACAAAGAAAATTTTTCTTTCCTCTAATCATTTTAAACACAAAAATTCTTCTGCATGTAATGCTTCTATTATGAAAATCAACTTGTAAATCTCTTTAATATTCTTGTCAGTTACAGATTATAAAGTAGCAGTAATTGACGTAAAAGGAAAACTTTCTCCATCCATTTCAAGCACTTAACACTAAATTGCCATCAAACAAACTTAAAAATAAGTGCGAGAATTCTATGACAGTAAAAAATGAAAGAAAAAACTCATTCACGTGCTAGTCGAAATAAATAAGTTCGCTTGCAGTCCCTTGAGATGTTATAAATCAATAATTTTTTATACATATACAGTATATAAAATGAAGAACGAAAATAGAAGAGTCAACAGAGGAGCAATAAACAGCATGAACAATGATGATGATGACGACAACATAGAGCGAGCCAATCAAGCAAGCGAAAGAAATTAATGATACTGAAGTAAATAAGCTCTTGATAACAAAGAATTGTACTCACTTCTCATAAAGATAAGCTGAATCTAATTGCGATTGTGATAATGCCAAGTTGTAGCGGCCATCAGTTGGTATATCGATAAAACGATATGATGCAGCACGTCCAAACATCACAACGGAACCGTTCTGTAAATATAAAGAAAAATATGACTCAAAAAATGTAAACATTCCGAGGCCAAGAAAAAAAACTTTTCTTTCATCATTTTCCTTTCACGCAGAGCAGTCAGCAAATGAAACGCAAACTAACAAAATTTTTCTCTTTTTTCCATCACCATCGACGCATTTCTTTTGTTTTGTTTATTCAGATTACACACTAAGGCGAGAAAAATCTTTTCTCACTGGCGTTTGGCAATGGATAGTCTCTATAACATTAAAACTTTTACTTTTATCGTTTTGGAAACAGACATACAGACAGACACATACTACATCATCATCAAACGATTTTTCAGTCGTTCGGAAAAGTTTTTTCGTTTATGCTTGACTTTGAGAGTTGATTTAATTGAATTTTCTGCTGTTGTACACACAAACAGGCAGTTATCGAGTCAAATTTCACCCTTAAAGTCGACAATATATGAATATATGTAGATAAATGTTTATGCACTTACGGGTTACGAAAGTATACATTTCATTTATGTCTATATACTCAGAACAATAACAACAGTTAACTTACATGCAAAATTGTTGGCTGCGTAATATGATGTCCATTAACAAACGTCAAACCATCAGCATGAAGCGGTGTTACAGTACAAACACCTTCATGCAGCGATATAAGACAGTGGCGAGGTTGAATTGACGGTCCAAACAACTGTAGAGCATTTGTATTTGCAGAACCAACCTCAATAGGTTCCGTCGTCAATTTAACCCTTCGACCACCATCGCCCGCGTGTGTAATTTCAATGAGCATTGGTCCTTCGCGTTCTGTTGTCATGTTGCCACCATTACTAATACCCAATGGTTTTTTCTTCCTACGTCGCGGCTGTGAATCAGCTGGACGCCGACGAACGTGGAACATGATGGATCCTAAATAGTAAATTGAAAAGAGACATTAAATTAATTCTTTGATTCTCATATAAGCACGTTTCAATTACAATCGAGATAAAGGCACGAACATGAAGATGCCTGATAGCAAAAGATAAAGCGATTTACCACCCACAATTTTTTATTATTATATATCATCACAGTGTTGGCTGATTGAAATTGGTAAAAAATGGCATTATGATAAAAAGAAAAATAAAATCGATAAACGGTGTGCTTTGGCTTTTGTGTGACACAATTTTTTCATCAATTTATATTTTTTCTCTTTACATCCATAATTTTTGTATATAAGAGAAAGAGAGAAGCGTAAATAATCGGATTGTGACATTCACATGAGAAGAAGCATCAATTCCTTCTTCTTTGTTATAAGCATTACATAAAAGGAGAAGGAATTTATCATGTCATTTTGTTGTAAGCAATAAAAAACGCATTGTTTACGCAATAATGGAAGACGATGATGCGATAAGCGATCTCAAATGACGTTTGAAAAATGGCTCTTTTCTCTGGGGATTGAAGCTTTTCTTATACTAGTAAAAGCTTAAAGTGTGTAAGATTGCTTGTAATTCTTGATTTATGGTTTATTTACTAATTCAAATTGACAAATAATTCCAATTAAATTTCAAATTATAAATTTAAACAAGAAATCAAAAGATTTTAAAAATTTAATGTTTAAGCTAATTCTGAAAACGCTTTAGCGCTTTATTTAGCTAAAAATAAATTTCTTTCATAATAACTAGAAGTGTATTAATGCTAAAAATATTTGTGCAAATAAGATGATTATCAAAATCTTATTTAATTTTTGGGCTTTTCTTTATATGATACATATGATTAATTTGAGTTCCTTCTCTTAGATATCATAGATTTTTTTTATTATTTCTCTTGACGATTGAGATTTAATTTCACATGTGACGTATTAAAATTATATGAGTAAGCGTTTGTCGAGTTCATCGTTATACACATGTTCGTAAATGCGAGGATGAAAAAAGCATTAAATCGCTAAAGCCATCTGTTTCATGTGGGTAATGAACGCTTAAATTATTCAAAATCTCATGAAATGAAAATGTATTTATAAAAAAAGAAAATTCTCGACCTACTCACACATATTTGAGTTTAGATGAAAAATAGAAAATAATCAATGAATGTTTGTTAATTAATAACTATACCACATGCAGGCAGTCTCAGTAAGAGAAGAAATGAAGGCGGGTTTCTTGTAACAAATATCATATCAATTGAATAAGACGACAAATAGAACTCGTTAATAGCTTAGACACTAATTAATCTTCTTCTATGATTGAATAGCAGAAACCTTTCCAAAAGCTTCTTATTTGTTGTTGAATAGTAAAATTTTAGATACCAGGAGAGCATTCGAAGGAGGGTGTAGAGTCAATTTGAGTTAATTAATTTTACTTCTTATTGGTTTATGGAAATTACAAGCAACAAATGAGTGTGTGTGACTCATCAGTATTCTTTTATTTTATGATCAAATATAAATTTTGTTTCTTTTCTAGACTTAGGACAATAAAACTAGAAAAATATTAAGATTTATCATTCGTAGTTCCTAAACCAATCTTATTTCCTTGAAATTTTAAATAAATCTCAGAAAAAGGTTCTTCTATGTTTTTCAATCCATATCCATCAAATTTAATCATACTCGAAATGTTTTTAATTATTTGCAGAGAAAAAGTCTTTCATTGATTAGAAATAATCCCCATATGTGGTATTTTCTCATGCATTGTTTGTTCAAACATTGTATACGATTATGGATAAATTAAACTTTTCATTTTATTCCTTACTTTCTTGCTACATACATGGAAATTCACTTTCGAAGAAAAACATTACAAATTTATAAAGAAGTAATTTTATCTCACGTTAAAATATAAAAAGGTAAAGAAATTGCATACGAAAAAGAAGCAAACTTTTTGCTCTGTTAATTTTAGATCCCTTAAGATGTTTACGTGAATAAATATTTATTCGCACACATGAAAACTTATTTATCGCTTATGGCGCTCATAATGCATACTTATATGTTTGTGTTTTTTACCAAGTCTTTATGAGTATCCTTAAAAATAAATAATTCAAGTTTTCTTTCTTAAATATAAACACACATTGTTAGTACTTTACACATCAGATTACTCATTTTATATGCGGTTGTTGTTTGGTTCTTTTTCTCCTCCTTCTATCTATTTTATTCAACTTTGAACTTTTATTTTCAAGGATTTTTCAAATTCTGCTGAAATTTTCTTTCATAAATTTTTAATTTCATTCTTTTTCATTGTCAATTTATTTTCGACAGACTGAATGAAAAAAAAGTTTAGCCTTGTCAGGCTGTCGACATTCAAACAAATAATTAATTGAAAGAAAATTCCAAACGATTACACTGCAATTGTTAAATCAGCGATAAATCTTTTCCTTTTTTTTTATTTATAAATCTAACCTTTAAGGCAAATGAGTAGCACCTTGATGTAACACTTGTTATCGCCAGTGAATTTGAACAACCACTATTTTTGTTGCTAAAGAAAACTTTTAAAATCATCCCTTCGCTTTTACATGTATCGACTCATCGCACTGCACGTAGTGGAATGCGAAAGGTGAAAAGAAAAATTGTGTTGACTTCATTTCACTACAATATTGTTGTGTTATTTTTATGTGGAGCAACAACACACAAGCAAATGTGTATTAAGAAAAGAAAGACACAATGAAAAATATAGCACGAAGCCGAGCTTCTACGACACTAGAAAAAAAATTACAATAGCAAATTGAGCTCATAACTTTTCCTTAAGGACAAGAATGCATTTTATTGTGCTTTGAGTAGTTGTTTTAAGATGATCTTACTGATCTCTTGAACTATTTTACAGCTAGAAAAGCAGGAAATTTTAATTTGAATTTTCATAGCAAGAAAAAGCTTAATAAAGAAAATTTTCAAATTAAAAATGACAGTTAGTAAAGCCAAAATATTCTACCCTCTTTTATTGCCACACATTGACAAATAGAAAAACCGAGTAGCTGAAATAAATGTGATAATTCTAAGTTAAACACCCGATGTGTGTTTGTATACGTTTTAATATCAGCTGCACGCTACTCGACTAGACGTTCCAAGCGTAACTTCGCCATTGTCATTTTTGGAGTGAACGAAAAGGAAAAAGTTTGGCTCAAATCGGATATTTGACAAACAACGAAATTTATCGATTTGTTTCCATTCGTCGAATCGTTTCTATTATAAATGAGGAAATTCCATTAATTTACTCTCTCTCTCCTTTTATATATATCAAAATGAATAGGTTTCTATTGACAGCGACAGTCTAGAGATGTGTAAAAATATAAATGAAATGAGGAAAAATTGAGCAAACAAAATTTTCTGATAACAGACTAAAAGTTCTTCTATGAGAGAAAAAGTGATAATTAATTTTACCACAAGGGAAATGAAGGTTAATGACGAAACGACGACCCAAAAATTCTATGGAAATGACCATTTGCCATATTACCACCTCTGTTGCGCTTTTAATATTCGTGCCCTTTTCCTTTTATACTTGTTTACGATTATTTTATAATACATTAGTGCTTTAAAAGCGAAATAAACTTTGATGAGTATAAAATTTAAGTTTCATGAGACCAAAGTTCTTAAAAGCGATGTTGACAGAAATATACAAAAGAGGGCAAAAGGAAAATTGTTTTTTCTTCTTTTTTGGTGCTCTATGCACCTGTGAGCGAGAGGATAAATGAGGAAAATAGGATAAAGAAAGGCTTAACATTTGAAAGGGATGGCTTTGTATTTTCTTTTTTCTTTGTGTGGGAAAATGTCTTTGTTGATGTGGTCAAGGGATGATAAATTAAATGACATTATTTATTTTTGTTTTTGCTTTTTAAAGACATAAACAAATAAGTGAACAAAATTAATCAAATTGCTCATTCTTAAATTATTTAGCTTTATTCGTTAAAAAAATTGTGTTTAAAAAGTTATTTGTCAATGAAAATCATAACAGTTTTCAATCCCTAATTCAATCAATCATTTTAAGTCAAAAGTTTTCGTTCCTTGATACCCAAAACTAAATTTGTTGAGTAAGGTCAACAGCTGACTTGATTATTAATGTGAAAAGTTTTTTCTTCTATTATCTTCTCATCATACACTAAAAGGCAGACAAGCATTCAATTTTATACACAAGTCTAACGAAGCAAACACTTCAAGCATGAAATTAAGTAAATGATAGAGAGCAAGTAAGAAAACTTTTAGTAAGCGCATCGTTTCCATCCCTTGTGTTTTTGTATGTTCCCTGTAGGTCAAGTTAACTTTATTTATTTTCTCTCCTTTTCTACTTCCAACACTGTTTGCCTCAACTGAATCATAAAGGAAAAAATGGATAAAAATTCATAATTCAAGTTTTGTGTGTGTAAATGTTTGAATAAGAAAAAAAGTTAAGTCCATAAGGGTGAAAAAAGAAAAAAAGTTCATCAAAAGTTCTGTGAAGGATCACGAGTGTGTATAATGATTGAGCCACAAGTAAAAAAGCCTTCTTTAAAGGTTTTCCTAAATGAAACAAAATACTTACTTCGAATGCCCCAATCAAGCATTTTTTCTATTTGGGTTGTGTATTTAATGGTTCTAATGAAACCCTTTTTTGCTTATCGATGCTTTTTTGATATTAAACTTTTTTTCTATCACCGTTTTAATATTTGATTGTTTCATCGTCTTTAATTTTTTCTTATTTATTTTTTTAAAGCGCACTCATTCTTATGATTATTATAAAACTTTACTTGTACAGCACTAAATAATGATAATAAGTGTAAGAAGAAGATGCTTGCACATTGAAAATGAAAAGGCTATGTAAAGAAAAATAATTTGTGTAAAAGCTTTAAAAATAAACTTCATGTATTTTATGAAGAAGTTGTTACTGCTACTGCTGTTTCATTCACTATTCACTGTTAAAGTTAGAGGATTGTGTGTAAAAATTCCTCATGATCCCTTAAGAGTGTTTTTCTCATTTTGAGTCAGAGATTTCTATAGAGCTATAGTCATACCGCACACTTGAATGAGTAATGAACTCTACAGTAGAAAAGCAATTGAAGAAGAGAAAGGACACGATGATAAAAGACGAAGAAGAATGAGATAAAAAATTTAAATGAATGAAATTTGTAAGTAAACATCAGCTTTTGTTATGCGGAGGGAGAAATTGAATTGTTAATGCTGATTGCAATGTAATTTGTTTATTCAAATTATTCTCTCTGTTTATTTTTATTTTTATGAATAATTAGGATAATGATGAATTTATAAAGTTATATTATCTAAAAAAATGACCATAAAAAATCTCATTTTCTTTACCCAAGTTTGCGAAAACATAAAAAAAAATGATAAACTTTATGACTGTTTTTCGCAAATAGAGAAAAATAGCTCAAAAGAAATGAAAAAAGGAAAAAAAGTTCAAAAACATGCAAAATTCAAATCAAAATTTATGTGAAGCTTCTTTTGCTAATGATAAAAAATAAAATGAGGGTGAGAATATAAACATTTCACAAATAATCATCTATTCAAATTTGCTGCTTTTAAAGTCAGTCACGAATGCGAAAATTTAATTATAAAATTATACTTTTTCTGACACTATATAAATATTTATTATAACTTCTTTCACTCTCACTTTATTTGTATCATAGTTTTACTACTCTCTGTATCTTTGTTCAAAATGATGGAAAAATTTATTACGATATTTTCACTTGTGAGCGAGCAATTTATTAGTAAACTTACGAATAGAGTGTTTATTTCACATTTCACATACACGATTCTAAACAAATAAGCGGCCGAACCCACATATATATATAACACGTCAATGCTAAGTTGTGTGCTATCAATGCAATGTGTTCTCTATTACATTTTATTATTATCGTTGATAACTTTTTTACTAAATGTTTTGAAATAGAAAATGGACTTAAATATTCATTTTGTTTAGCTAATTAGAAACATATAGTTTTTCACTCTTTTAAGTATCAAATAATTGATTGAAATTGCTATTTATTTAGAAAACTTTAAAGAAACAAAACACGAAAAATTGTAAATAAAAATGTAAACAAAAACAAAATTTTAATTCAATTTTATTGATTTTTAAAAAATTTATTTAAAAAGTTATTTTGGTTTTCAAACATTAGAAAAAAGCGCTTAAAGTACCGTGTTCTGTTTGAAAAAATTCTAATAGACATGCAAAAAGCAGCCAAAAGACATGCGAGTGAGAGAAAACTGATAGATTGATAAATAGATAAGTGCGATAGGAAATAAAACATGAATCTAATAAAAAAAGTTCTTTCTCCTATCTAGATTCAATTAATAGTCTCACAGCAATAGAAGCAATGACGTCGTTCTTCTCTTTTTTCTCTATCATGGGGACACACTGACTGGATGAATAAAATAAGAAGAAAATGACAACAACCAAGAAAGTTTCTTTCTCTCTTCATCATGCTCAACCCATTTTTTAATCTTCTGCTTTTTTATTCAATTGTGGTAAAAAGGAAGCTAACAAAGTAAGTAACTAAGTGCATCACGATTATGATATTTTTATTATCAGTAAAACTTTTATTTTAGCTCTATTGAAATGACATTGATGATAAATATGCATGATATGAATTTATTTGACAAGCAGACTTTTCTATGCACCCGCAAAATTGAAATTCAATTAACTAATGAAATAGTTAAACATTGCGTGTCTGGAAGATCTCAAAAGAGTCACGCGCGCGACTATAAATCGTTAAATTGATTTCAAATGTTACATTTTACTAAGAACACATGAAGGATTTCCCTTAATAGCATAAATTATTGTTGTCTCTAATGAGACTTGAAGTAAAAATTTCTAACTGCGTATAACAATAAATTAAAAATGTTGGGAGAAGGTCAAATTATTAGTTAGTTAATATCAAAAGAAATTTATAAGAACAACAGTCCTATTGAAAAATTTAACAGGAATGTGAAAATGAGAACTTTTCATGTTCTTACAAATGAATAATTACAACTTTAGCTACCAATAAAAAAATGGAATTTACTGTTGAATCACAATGAATTAGAAAGGTAAAAATTTTCTAAGGTTTTTCACTTTATTTTTTAATTGGTAGATTTATTTCATTACTAAGACAGTTTAATTAACTTTGCTGTCAAAAGGGGAAAATAAACATTATTGAACTGGAATAGTAGAGCTTCTCTGCTATTTTTAAAAGCAAGAACACTCAATCGAGATCAATTTATATATTTTTGATTCTCAACTTTAACTATACACATCACAGCAATTTCTTTAAGTATGTACTTTAAGCAACAATAGAACAACTTTTCTTTTTTTTAGGAATAATTTTTACTTTCTCGTAATTTAATTTACTTAGCGCAGACAAAAAATATTATTAAATATAATGAAGACGCGCAAAACTTTTTCATTCACTCGCTTGTTAACTATGTAAATTATTTCTTAACTCAATATTTTATATCGATGTTGTCGTGCGCGTGATAAAATATTTTTACAATCCATAGCCATAGTGGCACATCTATCAACTTCGACATAATCACAAGAACTGAATATTTACAAATTTTCGAATAGCAGCAGCAGCTTTTTTTCTCATGATTGTTTTTTTTTCTTTTCCTTCTTTCGCTACTGCTGCCAGATGATTTTTCTCTTCTCTTGTATATTTACGAAGCGAACGAAGAGAGAAAATGAACAAATACGAGAGAGAGAAGAAAAGAGAGGAAAATTATTATGTTCGGGAAATTGCATTCATTTTTCATCATTCATGTGCTATTATCAATTTTATTTGCGAGCATATGAGTTTGTGAGTAAAAAAGAAAGAGCAAAAACAGATGTTGTTTACACATTTCATTACAAGAGAGTAAGCGAGAAAATTGAGAGAGATTTGATCATAAAATTATCATGAAGAAAATGTGCAATCGTTTAAATGGCAATTATTGAGAAAATACTTCAACAACAACAGTCAAAGAGAAAATAAGTGAGAGCGCGTGAAGTAAATCTTGAAAATTATTTCCATATCTTCATTTTCTTCCTCACAAATGATATCATAGTAATGTGAGACGCACCATGACTTTAATAAAAATCAATATTCGTCAATTCTCATCATGAATGAAGAATTTAATAAAGCACAAAATAAAGAGAGGAAACAAATGTGAATAATGCTATTATTTTTACAGGTGAATTTAGTAAGAAAAAATTGAAAAAAACGTTCTGAATGAAATTTAAAAAGTTTCGAAAAATAAATTTTTACCTCTTTTACTTTATAAAATTAATAAATAAAAATTTCTCAATGAATCAAAACAAGAAGGAATTTTCAAAAATTTTATTTTTATACGAAAAATTTTAATGAATAATTCTAAACTCAAATTCAATATTGTTCTTATTTGATTGCTAAAAAGCTTTGGTATGGTTTTAAATGATAATGTTTGAAAATATCAGCAAAATATTATTGTAACTGTTAAAGCATATTTGAATTTCAAAAATGTGTCTTGTATAATTGCAAAGTATCCGTTATTTTAAACTCATTTTCTAAATTTGGAAATATAAATTTAAGTCCGATAAGTGATATTTTATTAAGTCAATTTGCTGTCTAATTAAAATATTTTTCATAATAAATTCAAAATTTAATCTTATTAAAGAGATAAATGATAAAAAGCACTTTCATGTTCGACCTTATACGAATATAATATTTGTAAATTTAAACTTGATCTCAAAAAAGTGTGAACAATTTCATAATATGTATGAATATTTAAAATTTTTCTCACCTCTAGACGTCGGATGATTCATTAGTATTGATAATGGACATTCATCATCATCAAGAATATATTCGGAGCCATCACTATTAACCTAAAATAGTTTAAACGAGAGACACATTAGTTTATGGTGGAAGAGCAATTATTCAAATTTTTTTACCTGCACAAGACAATAATGTAGTGGATCAGCTTTGTCCATACCATATTTTGCCAACATTTCTCTAACAACTGCTTGTGCGCAATCACGTATTGACAGCAGTAGTGTTTTATAAGGCACATCGCGGCAGAGACTTTCACCATAAATTTTTAACGTTCCACCCGTATCAGGCCCTCCATCTCTTGATCTAAATTGTTGCAATTTCTTCTCAAGTTTTTGCTGTCTTCTTCGTCGCATGACTGCTTCTGGATTTGATATTGAGCGCGTAAACGATGTTTCTGGAAGCTCTACAATGACGCACAGTAGATTTAAAAACAAACTGTCTCATTTGACAAATTGCATGCTACTTACCGGTATACAATTTTTCAGCAACATGGTTTTCTGACTCGTCAGCATTTGAGTTGAGTTTTTGCAATTTTTCCTTCTTCTTTTGCTCCTTCTTTTCACGTTTCGATAATTTTCGTTTAAAGTTTGTGTCTGTGTTGTCTAATGTCTGTGACGACAGAAATTGAGTTAAATTCTATGTCATTAATAAAAGATTAAAACTTACAGTTGGTTTTTGATCGAGATCTTTCAATAAAAACCTTCCTTCGCGGTCATCGACGTGCCAATTGAGCTGCACAAGCAATGGCTTTTCATCTGGATTTAATTTTCTTTCCTCACCATTTGCATGCACTTCATAAAGTGCATAATTTGGGACGGATAACATGCGCATATCAGGACGGAATTTTTCGATTAATGTCTCGATCACATCGGCAACTGTTGCATCAGATTGCACGCGTATACATTTGGTAGCGACTTTCTGACCAACATCTTGAAAATAGAAACGCATTACGCCATGGAATTCAAGATTTTCACTTGGCTCTGACAATTCAAATAAATCTAGTCGATTTGCATTCCATTGCTGAATTACTGAACGCAATGCTTCGCGATCCAGCATTCGTTTTTCGTTCAATGACATTGTCATTTATAAAAAATATGATTAATCTAATCTGCAATAAAAGAAAAAGAAAAAAAAGTTGTTGAAATTTTCATTCATAGACTTTTGTCATCAATCATTCGCTCATTCAACACAGCCAGCATGGGAAAGATGTTATTTTAAAGGATTTTGCATCATGTAATCTCCTCTTATGTCTATAGAATTTGTTTTTCTTAGGCATAATATCCTCACATGCCCTTAAGGCCATAATGTTTATACAGGAACTAAAAATTCTTATTTTTTTCATAAAATAAGAAAACAAAGCGAAAAAGAAGAAATAAAGGGTTGATTGCGAAGCCTCAATTTCAATTTCTTTCATTATAAATTTCATTCACAAGAAGGAGGTGCTTTTGTGTGATGGAATGCTTGAGATAAATTGAAAACGTTTCCTGTTTGTGATGATATTTAGTTAAGGGTTTTTCAATATAATATAATGTGTATAATTTTCATAATTTTAAATTATAGAGCTATGAAAAAGAAGTGAATTGAATTTAAGAATAAGAAATTGTTATTGAGAATTAAAATTTGAAATACAATTAAAAGCTATCAAATTTTAGAAACAAAATTTGTTGTATAACATCTAGTAAAACATGAATGTTAACAAACTCAAATATTCAAATCTTTGGGATTATCGAGTATCAAATTTATTAATATTTTTAAGTTCATCGCCCTTTTTTATGCGACTAACTTACTTGTTTAACTCAAAAAATTTTTTTTCCCCTAATGCATGCAAAAATTTTTTTCCTCTAAAAAAATTTCCTAAAATAGCGTTTTTAAGCAATCTGGTTTTTAACATATATATGTTTCTGTCTAATGCTCACTCAATGTGAGCAAGCAAAAAAAATTCCAATGAGATAGAAACAAGCAAATATCACGCAGACCGAAGCCCATTGAATTTGTTATGGTCAATATTTCATAATCAAATTATAGTCGTTGCTTCTCGAAACTCAAAAAATTTTAAAAAGAATTTTCCATTTGAATGCGCTTTTTGCAACCCCTCTCTCACTCTCTTTAAATGGCTGACTAGCTTTTTCTTTGCAATAAAAATATTGAAAATGATCTGTGAATTTTATGATAGAAATGTTGTGGCAATGAGAAAGAAAGAATGAATGAAATTCTCTTCACTTTCTCTCAACTGATTCGTTCCATCAATAAAAATAAAAGAAAGCATCAATAAATTTATTTCTTTCTTTTTTCATGGGTGATGGTGGTGATTGAGTAAAAATTGCAAAGTCGTTGTCATAAAAATCAGATCAAAATTTATGTACTGCATAAATGTGCATTGAAAAGTGAAAGAAGAAAGGTCCCATGAAATAAAGAGAGAGTCAACAATAGAAAATCATCCTAACATCATCAATGTACATGCAATCCCTATGCAATAACATGTCAATCAAGTATCGACTACAATAACCAATAAATAAAGAAGGGAGATGAAGAAGTAAAAAAACCACCCGGAAGGTACTGCAACTGTTTCTATAATTCACATATAAGAATAAATTTATGACACAAAACAGTGATATTTTTGAATTTTTAAGAAACAAAGAATAAAAGAAATATGGAATGCACTGGTGCATAAAAAAAATAACATATACAAAGACAGGATAAAGAAGCATTTATGCATCATAAGCCCTCAATCATAATGCGATAATTCTTTTCATTCTTATTTTGATGAAAAGGAATTTTATGAATTTTTGTTTAATTCTTTTAGTTAAGTTTGTTTTTAAGGTGTATAAACTATTGAATTTCTATGAGAATTGAATTAAAATGATATACGTTGCTGACATTATTTTTATAACGGTTTTTTGGAGTAAAAATAATTGTACATAGATTAATTTTAATCACGTGCTCTTGCAATTAAATTTTATTACTTGTGGAATGAATGAATGTTACAAATTAACTAACCAACAAACCACTTAACTCTTATCGATCATCATCCCCTTCAATCAACGCTTCACATTCAATTTTTAACGAACTTTTTTCCATAAATTACTTATTACATTCGCATTGCATGCATACATGTTTCATTAAAATTCATCCATCAATTTTTTTTCTGCTTTTCATGTGAGCAAAAAAAAATTGGTTAAAAATATTCCCCTAATTTCTCAGTATATATCATGACATATGTCTTTTAATAACAATAATAATTTCGCGAAACTATTGTATAACAAAAAATGTAAATTTTTTTCTGTGCACATGTGTCGTTAATATTTTACCTTTACAGCAATTTATTTGTCATTGGCTAAAGAAGAGAATTGCAATTAAATTTAAATTTATCATTTTTTGAATTCACAATTCACTGAAACTTGATTTAAGAATGAAATTTAATTAAAAATCGCGGACGATGTGGTGGAATGAACGAGTTCTATTTCATGTACTACGCTCAATTGCAAATTGAAAAAATAAAAACAAATTGCAAGCGAGTTTTCATGAATGTTAATAACAGAATTACATAGAAATCTCGTTAGGGTTTATTTTTTTTTATGATTTTTAGATGTAACAATTCACGCTTGTCATTATACCTTCTCATTGTTTATGACTAGAAAATTGATGATCATTAAAATACAAAATGATTTTTAAAGTTTGGAAATTTTATTTAGTCTAATTTATCGATAGTTTTATTATCAGAAAATAAAAATAATAAAATCTGTAAATAAATCATTAATATTTTAAATTCTGTTGAAATCATTCTAAATAATTTTTGACAATTCTAATAGACTCATAAAAAAGTCAATTTACTGATTTTAGATAATAAACAGAAATTAAATTATTTCAAATGCAGCAATTTATAAAAAATCGAGAAAGAGTTTTAAATCCCTACAAAAATCTTATTTGCAAGCAAATCATAATTATTACGATCGATTATGTAAATTGCTCAGTTGTATAGCTGTAATATTGTATTAGTATCGATGACTCTCAGTCGCTCACTCGCGAATATTTCAATCATGATTCACGTCGCGATGGAATTTAAATTCTCGGTAATTTCATGCGAACGACATCCAGTCATCAACTCAATTGTTTCTTAACTATGTTTGACAACTTCGTGAAACATCTTAGTCTAATTATCTTTCTTTTCTCATTTTATGTCTAAAATTTCATGAACAGAAAATCTCTCCTAATTCCCTTCTTATTTTCTGTTGCCAGTTATAAATTAGGGCATTAAATTATTGTCATCGGCATTGTTGCATTAGAGTGAATGATACATGTATGTGGATTGCATTTTACACGCAATCACGATTGTATTCAGTTACATTTTTTTTGAAGTTGAATTGAGGCTTGGCCACTTGAATATTCAGATCAAAAAACTCATTTTTATTTGGACATGATGATAAATTTATGAATTTTTAAAAAATAATTTAATCGCGTACCACGCAGATTTGTCTCTAAATTAAGTGTGATCATATTCACTTCCGAAAATAGTGTGTGAAAATGATTGAGTGGCTGTTAGCTAACTAACTGACAGACAAATCTTGTATAACCATTTATTCAAGACGATTTTTGTTTGCATTTTTCCAATTGTTCTATTTTTATTCCAGTAGAACAGCCTTATTTAAAATATGTAGAATAAACAAATCTGCATTTTCATAGATTTTTCTCTTTGAGACAAATGAAAAATACAACAAAAACAATCTGAAGAGGAAGAAGAGTACTATTTTTAGATTCATTCATTCATACTTTTTAACAACAGACATTTTTCTGCTTGTTGAGAAGTTGGTTGGGATTAATTTGATACTGAGAAATGAAAATCAACATTTGATATACATGTACATTCTTTGAAATCAGAATGGCTAATAAAAATGCCATAAATCGTAACTGATACTTGAAACATTAAAATAAAAGAGATAGCAAACAAAGAGAATAAAATTAAATTAGAGCATAGATTAGTGGAATCATTTTACATTCTATTGCCCTTTTTATTGAAACACGTTTAACTTGTATGTAATTAGTTGCAAATGGCAACATCAAAAAGAGAAAGAGTAGAAAAAAGTATTTGCAAATTAGTCGTAACAACAATAATGTCTCATTGAATTTAGAGCTAAAGCCAACATATAATATATGAAATATTAAATTAAGTGGTGCATAACAGCATGTATGCGAAATTCTCATGTTAATGCAAGAAGTTGAAAAAAAAACTGCATAACTAAATAAGTAAGACCCTCATCTTACTTGCAAAGTTTCAAATTTCACTTTGAACATTTCAAAAAAAGAAGTATTTACTGAACACTATTGTACTGATCATCAACAATTAAAATAATAAAGAAAAAAAAACTTTTTTTCTCTTCTTCTCTCTGCTCTTTTCATTCATTTTGTATTCAACACGAGAATTTTACACACAAAACTCCTCACTGAATCAACAAACACTTCATCTTTCTTTCTTTTTTTTATTAATTCACTTGAAAGGAATTTATTATAATGGAATACATGCAGCCTTTTGTTTCATTCTCTCTTGACTCAAAGTTAACGCGATAACGCACTAAACGTGGATCAAATATCAAATATCGTTCGTTTGATCAATAACATTCCCTCAGATTCTTTTCAATTTTTTTCTTTATTTTTTTTTGACGATGAGTAAAATTTTCTAGTTTTCTTTTTGTTGACGATTGTAGGCACGTAAAATTGTTGTATAGTTATAAAAATATTCCCTACTAGTTCACTCGACTCGTTTTAGAAGAAAAGTTTTAAATGCTGATTAGAGAAATACTGAAAATTTAAGTACTGGGCCAAAATGCAAAAACAGTAATTAGCACTTATATTTTTAATGTTGAAAATTAAATCATATTAGTAATATACTGCAGTAAATGACATCAAAAATCACATTATTATATTAATATTCTATCCCTAATTTTTCTTCTATATTTTCGCTTACTTGACTGTTTATTAAAAGAATAAATTCCATTGAAGAATAAATCAATCAAAAAATATATTTCGTTATAATTGTGTTGTTTGTATGTGTATCGAATGGAAATTTCAATCAAAGCAAGAAAGAATTAGAACAACCTGAAAATGAAAAAGAATTTTACCTTCCCTCTCTAAAAATTGCATAATTTCATCACAAGTAAGTAAGTTGAAAATTCATCGAAGTAGGAACAATCTATTTAAGAAAGACAGTTTGTTGTTATTTCAAGAATAAAATGGCGATGTCGTCTGTAAAAAGCATGTAAATCATCGATAAACTCTTGAAAATGTAGAGCGCGTGTTGTTTATTTTTACAGACCAAGAACAATAATGAAATATGGAACTTTTATAATGTATAATAAAGATTATAGCGCGAGCAATTTGAAGGGGAAATTTACATTTCACTCTATGGCATATGAAAAATGATTTTCAATAACAATTTTTTACTTTATCCGCTGCAGTAGCTAAAATGAACTTTTATTTATTGACTCGAATTAAAAGGGGTTTTTTGGTAAATGAAAAAAAAACTTTTCTTTAGGCCAACAGAAGGAGTTTCTCACATAAATCATAGTGAACATTGTTGTTTTTTGTAAGTTGACATAAAGATTCATTAAAATTAGAAACGAGTAAAGTTTTTAGTGTGTATTGTGACATGCCCAGAAAACTCATTCATGCATCACTCGAGATGTTTACATGCAATAAGGAAATTCCAGACAAATTCAATAAAGTTCCAGATTTTGTTTTGAAAAAATAAACAATTCATACACTCAAAATGCATATCAATAATGGGGATTTAAAATGAGCGAAAAAAATAAATAATGAAAAGAGTTGTAAACAATTGCAGGGAGTGTCAGCTTCAGAGTGCAACAACATAATAAAACTGACATTCTTAAGTGTGTGTGCAGCTTTCAATCGGTAATTGGGCCATGCACTCATGCACACGCTTTCGTCTTGTTAATTGTTTGACCAAAATATAAATTTTTATAAGTGTCATGAAAAGTCAAAAAGTCGATGTGTAGAGAAATTTCAAAACTATCACAATTTTTGTGGGTGCGTTCGGCAGTTCACACTCGAATACGATTAAATTGATTAATTGGTTAATGAGCCGACGACCGAGAAAATTATTCGTTGACTGCTCATATTTTTTGAGTAAATTTTTTGATTAATTGAAGGCATTTGATTCAAAGTAATGTCATTCACACCATGCACTTCCTGCACATGTTTGTTTCGCACTTCAAGTGAATTTTAAATGGAGCGTTGAGTAAGTAGCTTTAAATTAAAGAAGAATGAAATCAAGTTGAAGAATAATTTTCATTAACCTACGAATTATAATAAAACAAAAGAATCAAAAAGATTTTTAAAAGCATTGAATTTCTTCTTAAAATCTTAAAAGAATTCACATAAATTGTAAGTAAATTTAAGCTCAATAAATCGAAGTGTTATCACATTAAGAAAATTCAGTTTAAAATTAATTTAAAAATCAAATAAAATAGCTCATCAATTAAAAAATTAAAAGCTTCATGTTGAAAAATAAAGATAAAAATTCAGACAAATGGTTTTTTATCGATACAACATTATTACGCCCTCTTTAAGCACTCTCACAAATTTATTCATATTTCGTTTTTCGCAGAATGCATTTGATAAAGATCGCGTCATTCAAGCGGAAATTGAATTAATAGATTGTTATTGACATTGCAGAAATGAAATGAATAATAAAAGTCTTTTTCAATTCAAAGCAGGTCACAGGCCGCTTTCTCAATTGAAAGAATGTCAACTTTATAAAATTTAATTCTCTTTCCGCTTTGACACAATAAGTAATAAGATTTATTGTCTCAGACAGAGCTTGAATTCACATTAATGTGTGATAAAAATTCGTTGTGACAATCAGAAACCTTTTAGTGAGCAAATGAACTAAAATTAAGTCATCTCTATAACTCCACACTAATAATATGCAAATTTAACGACGATCACAAAGCACAAAGTTGAGTAGTTGTGGAGGAATTTTAAAGAAAGAGAAGAGAGCGAATTCCTGAAACTTCTCGGACTATGTTGCCATATTTCTCTCTCTGTTATCCATCCATTCTCATTCTCTGACCGTCTTTACGTGTGTACTGTATAAGCGACTTGCATTTGTCTGAGTGTATATATATTCATCGTCATCGTAACATTTGAGAAAGAATTGTAACTGTTTCTTCTGCCTTCTTATTTCTTCTACATCTCTTCTTCTGTATGTCGCTTCTTTTTGCGCTTTAAAAAGAGAATGAATAGCCTGGAATGATGATGATGATGGTATACTAAGTGTGCTGTGTCTCTTTTTTTTTGCTTGAACTTTTTTTTGTTCAAAAAAGAAACTATGGAGTGATGGAGTCGAAAGTGCAAGTGATATACTTTTTCTAACAACTAAAGAACATCTGAAACGATGATTAGCAACTTTTTTTCGGTTATGTGTTCACACTCATGCAATATGCATTTTCTCTTTTTTTCTCCTTTCATTATGTCGCAATTTATCAAAATCATTTCTAGAGTATGTGAAAACAAGGTATAGAAACTATATTTTCAAAAAATATCTTTTAAAATAAATATTTCATTTGTTCATACTTAATTTAAACTATAAATTGCTTTGATTTTTTGCTAATTTAAACAGTATTTAGCAAAAAAAAAAAGAGAATTTTTGCTTTTTTTTCCAAAAAATTAATTTTAAAAGTTTTTATTTTAATTTCTTTGTTTACAAACATTGAAATGTAAACAAAAAATACAAATTTGTTTAAAATTTTAAAAGAAATTTACTTAGAATGTAATAATTAAAATCAATTCAAATATTTATAGATTTTAAAAATTTACTGAGTGTCTTTGCCTTGACAAAAAGTGAGAGAGAAAGAGATTTCAAGCTGTTTCCATTACAATCGAAGTGAAAATCTTGCTACTACTGCTTTTGCTGTTTCAAACTTTCATTGCATAGCCAAAAATAGAAATTTATCGTTGATATCTTATTGCATTGTGTTCAATTAATAATGGAGTGCATTAGCTCTCAAGTCTTTTTAATCACTAGAAAAAAGCAATTTTAGACAAAGGGCAATTGTTTATGTGTCGCAAATAGAATTCTTGAAAATTGTGTGTACACAAAAGTAAAACTTTTTTTATAATTTACTATAGCACAGAAAAGAACTTTAAACTAAATAAGTAAGACTCTTCCCCATTGTTATACATATAGTTTTTAGCTCAATTTCCGTTGTGTCATTCATGATCCGTAACGCGGCACCGCACCTTTTATAAAATAATATTTTTTTCGTACTCGACAAACTACAACATAACCGTTTTGTCTATGTTATGTTTTAAGAGATCTTCCTCCAGTAATGATGATGTGATTTAATTACTTTCTTCATATTAAATAATATTATTCATTATGAAAGATGAAAGTGTTTGATCTGTATTTAATTTATGCAAAATGTTGGACGACGGATACTATTCTTTGTACATATCTCTACATGGGAGGAAGTTGAGTGTTTCACTTGAGGGCACTCAAAGCAACCCCTCTACCACTGTCTACGTGTATATTTTTTGCCTTTCTCTTATCTAGATTCAAACACTCAATGACACAAAAATTAAACGACAAGTGCTAATTGCTGAAAACATTTTGTAAATTTTTTATTCCACTTGTGGCTTTGGTAGAAAATTAACTTACAAGTCGCGGTTGTTGTATGTTTATATTTCACATTTTTCTGATGAAATCCACTAAAATTGGAAACGGTTTCTCATGACAATTTCAACCAAGTATATGTGTGTGGCGAACGAACGATATGTGACTGTTTGTCGCAGAAAACAAAATCAAAGCAATGCAAATTGAAAAGAGAGTCGTGACAAATTAAGGAGGAAATATGAGTTTTGGAATTAATTTGTTAATGTTTTTATTTCTCGATATAGCGAGATGAATGGTTGTTATTGTTTGGCGATGCTTACCGGATGAATGACTTTCGTAATGGAGGCTTAATTGAAAGTTATAATGTCGACACTGTAGTGAGAAGTTGAAAAATTACTTAGAAGAAAATTATGTGATAATTTTTTCTTCATTGATTTTTAATGATCATTACTCAATTTTTTTGGACTTTAATTTTGATCTCGTTAATTTTGTTTTCGCATGATGAAAACAGAAACAAGAATTGAATTTTATAAAACGTTCTTTATAGTAACAGTTTTCAATAAATTTTTCTTATTTAAAATTCTTTTCTTAAATGTTTTAAACAAAATATTCTCAAATAACAATTCTATCTGCAAACATAATATCGTGTTTATTGAACGAGAATAAAATTGGCATATTCGAATGAACCGTCATTGAACCATGTCTCCATAATATAAAAACAGAACAAACCAAACATGAAAGATCGTGAGTAAATTATTAAGGCATGATAGTTGAAAAAAATCAACTCTCAGTAGCAAAATAGAGGGAAAATAGTTTTTAACTGAAGCATTAAAATGAAATTAAATGAAAAAACTTTAATACACAAAAAAAGAGTTTAAAAATGACTGTGAGAATTGTCAGCATAGTGATGGTAAATACTATCCCATTGTTCATCATAATCGAAAAAAATACCATGCTTTTACCACAAACTGCAAATTCAAGAATTTATTTTTCTATTATATTTGAACTACAAGCATAGTTAATGATAATGGCCTATCGAACGGCTGATTTTTCGTCACTTATTACTTTTCGCATATTTCATTATGAACATATTTTTTCACCTTTCTCAAATCTCCGGAAACATACTTTCAAATGGCGATTTCACTTGAGCTGCCGTATCTACTGTTGCTGCTGTGATCAACTTATTTCTCTTTGATCGATCAAATTTCGATCAATTTCGTTCAAACTGTTTCCAAAAAACGATGAAAATAAATTGAATTGGAAAAGAATTAACAATAAATACATGTGTGTGGAAATCTCTAATCAAATTATTTACCAGAAATGAAATGAAGCCAAAAAAGTCGATTTAGGCGAAAATATTCGTTAAAAAAAATAACGAATAGAGAAAATGGGAAAGAGATTAAAAGCACGTTATTTGTGTGTATTTATAGCCTAGCTGGAATTATCTTTTTATCTGTGTCAACTATTGATCGAAGAATGCGATTTAGCTCTATGCTATGATTGGCTTACTAAATTTTTCTAATTGACTCAATAAATTGAAAAATTCTTGTTAAAAATTAAAAGAAAATTATTTTCTAGAACTACAACTGCATATTTAAAAATAAACGCCACTTAAATATTCATAAAAGAATGAAAATTGGCTCTTCTAAATGAAAACCAGATCAAAGGCTTTTTTGCGCGAAATAAACACGACTCTTTGATCATACACATTGTTGCCAGATTTTGGTTTCTCTTCGATTCTTTCTCTTCTCTCATAATCCCATGTGAATGTTGTTGTTGTTGCTGATATCGAAATGGAATGAAAGAGAAAAAAAGTTGAATGGCTTCTTTCTTTGGCGAATTAAAAGTACCTACAACAACAACAAGAAAAAAAGTGTACACATTGTTTGCTTCACCTTCCGCACCACACAACATCTGAATCTCTTTTTTTCTCTCTTTTTCCTTTATATATTATATATTATTTCACAATAATTGTGTTTTGTAATTAGTTATACACTCGAGTATGATTCACAACTTCTTTTGTTGCCATCTCAATTTTATATTTTTTTGCACAACGTTTTTCTCTAATAAAATATAATCATCATCATCATGAAAGATCTTTGTATGGCGATTAATAATTTCACAACAATGAGTATTATAATTTATACACACCGAAAAGTGTTTATAATGAATTAATCGCGTAACATAAATGTGGCATTGAGTATGTGGAAGATATCGGCACTTTATCGCTTGTTAAAAATGCAACAGTTGGCGGTTTCCGCATTTTTATCTTGAATATTTTTATGAGAAACTTTTTAAAGTAAGAAGTAATAGAACATTATCTCAAGAGAATTTTTTTAGCCTTTACATGTTTAAAATGAAAAAAATTATTTTGTTCTTCAAACTTTTACAAATGACAAATTTCAAAATATTATAAATAGCTCTATATTTAACTCATCATAACTAAATACGATGAAATCAATTCAAATATTTAAAGATATAAGGAAGAATTCTATTAATGCTTCATTTTAAATTCTTTCAAAAATGATTTTGTTTGTTTGTAATAAAAATAACTAATTTTTATGGCCTATTTCCACAAAAGCATAACATTATTTAGTTGTCTTCTTATCTTTATGACAGAAAACAGAAAATTGTCTCGCTTATCTTTCCATATAGACTCATCAAGAATTTTTTTCAACAAAGAATTTAAAAAAAATAATTCTAGAAGAACCTGTGCATAATTTTCTATCTTTATTTTCGTGTGGTTAATGGACAACTTCCTTCTTCGTGCAAAAAACCTATATAAATGTAGACATTGTTCCCAGAAGAAGTATAAAAAGAAGCAATCGACACTTGTTGATGTAATTAAACATTTTTCTTCAATTACGAAATTTATTAAATTCAATTTCATCTCATTACTTATTAGTTGAAATGGAAAAAAGTTGCTCAATTAAAATGTAAACATACACATGACTAATGTAACTGTACATGTAGCAATTTCATGTCTTTCCTCTCACATTCCACGAGGTTTTCTTTCTTTTTTATCAAACGCACGTTGTAATATGAAACAGCACAAAAAAAATCTTCAATTTCGTCACATATGATGACGTGAACAAGACGAAGAAGAAGCATCGACCGAGAAAGAAATTGGTAGCAGTAAAGACAACACCAAGAAAAAATCTGATCTTTTTTCTACCTGTCGAAATTCATAAATTGACGGATTTTTATAACAGTTTTTCTTTTTCTTCTCTTCTATACTTTGTTTTACGATCTTCTATACATTTCTACGTCGTGTCGAGAATACATAATAGTTTGTAGATGGATGAATTGGAGACAAGTTGGAATGTTTCAAGTCACTAACTGACATACCTAAAACCCACTTTTATAATCGCATTATCCCAACAACAAAAAATTTTCTGTGTTCTGTTCTACTCGCTTTTATGGATGGAAATTATTTTTGTGTCGTTTTGACATTGAAAAACTGCACTGCTTTCAATAATATGGTTACTCACTCACTCACACTCTTGACCATGAAGCAGTTTTTAATATTTTATTTATGTATAAACCGAGGGTTCATAGACATTTTTTATGTTAATTTTTTCATAAATTTTCCATAAAACTCTCGTGAGAAAAAACTTAGTTTTTTTTCCAAAAAAGTTTCGAATTCTCTCTTTTGCTTATTTTGCAACCCCTTATAAACAAGAAATTGAAGAAGAATAAATTCAAAGAGTGAGATTATTTTAATAGAATGCAATTTTATTTGTTCTTTGCACAATTTTAATTTTTTGGAGGTTGGAACAATTTGTTTACTATTTTCATTAAACAAAACTGAATGTACACTATTCAATGACATCTTTAAGAGAGAGAGAGAGAGAAAAGACCATCAAGACACATATTAAATATGAAAAGAATTGCGCGAGACATGTCAACAAAGTCGTTGACGGTAAACAAATTCGCGAATTTCATTTTTCTTGAAAACCTGTTTGAGGCGACCTGAACCCCATCATCATCATCTTACTACCATCCATCTACTTACTTCTATGTTTTTTCAATATATTGAAATGGCACACATCGCGCACAACAAAAAATGGTAAAGACGATAAAGAAGAAGAAATGTCATTTTAATTTTATTTCGGGAATAAAATCAAGGTGAAGAACTTAAATATAAGGCAGAATTTCATTTTTATTTTCTTAATTAATTAGCAAATTGATAAAAGCTATTGTAATGACAGCATGTCTCTAGAAAAATTATTTTATTATAACTTTGTTTACATTTTGTAAAATTATCATTTTTAAAAAAGTAACTTCACCTTGATTAAAAACAGACATTGCAAAGTAAAGAAAAAATATTTCGATGGACGCGTCTAAACGATGACCTTTTTCATGCAGTTAAAGCAACAACAATTGATGAAATGAATCTCAAAAAATAAAAAAATTATTCACAAATAACTTCACACAATGAAGATCAGCATCTCTTGAAGCATTTTTTTTTTCGAAACACCGAATAATATAAAACCTGTTTTTCGATTCCTTTACCAAAATTATACGATACGGCAACATTGAATAATAATATTCAAGGGTTTTAGATTAATAAATTAAATTAATGGGTTGTGAAAGAGATATATACTGTAT
Source organism: Polypedilum vanderplanki (assembly GCA_018290095.1). Classification (NCBI taxonomy): domain Eukaryota; kingdom Metazoa; phylum Arthropoda; class Insecta; order Diptera; family Chironomidae; genus Polypedilum; species Polypedilum vanderplanki. Next base: position 17,643,728 of record CM031381.1, on the reverse strand, counting down.
GTGCACATTTGTCCTAACACATCGGGGGTTTCTATCGTCATTGCACTCACTCTTTATTTTTTCTTTCTCGTGTGCGCGACATGAATATTTTTTAGCAGTAAAGTGAACGAGAAAGATAGAAAAAAATAGAGAGAAGTCGGGGTCAATGCGTAAATTTTCTAGATATTATTTTAGCCTCAATTTAATAATTATTAAAGTCACATTAGAGGTATATTTGAGGGAAATTATTATAATCAACACTTGCAAGCGCGCTTCAAGCATGTTTATTATTTTGCTGCCTCTCTTGTCTAGTCTCAACTTTTAGTATGTGAATTCAAGGTTGAGATGAGGAATTTACATAAATGTACGTTTGTAACAAGAGAATGAGTGAGAGAGAGCAATCAAGATATATTTGAGTGTTTATTATTTGAAGGAGCTCAACACGGCTCACACGTTTGCCAAAGTTCAATAAAGTAAATACGACAACGCGAGTAAGAAAGAGAGAGAGAGAGCGAACATCATTCTATTCTCTGCCGCGTTGCTCATATTTTTCCTCTTCTCTCAACGACAACCTGTTGATCGTGATCGAATTTATTCAAATATTTGATTCACACAAATACACTCGGCTCATTAAATGTAAATATTATTATCAAATTGTGGAATGTTTCTTTTACCTGAACTTGTAGACAAAAAAAGTAGCAGTGATAATTTAGCAAACAAGAAACTCGACACACTGATAGAAAGAGAGAAAAAAATTTCTCTTTAAATTTGTAATCCAAATAAGAGACAATTTTCACTTTTTCTTCTTCTCTACTTGTTTTTCTCTTCACTATTAATTTTTATACATTTATATTCCATGCCCTTCTTTAATTCTTTCTTTTTTTGTTATTTTTTTGTGGTAGCGAAAAAATTAATTAAAATGAAAAAGTATCACAGGAAATAATATATGTATGATGTGATCAAGATGAAGAAAGCACTTTCAATTTTTTTCCTCCTATTTAAAAACTTTGCAAATTTTATTTTTCTTTGGTTTCGAACTGAAAATGTTACAACTATCTACTATTCGCGAGAATTATATATTATTAAATATTGTTCCACCGATAACGAAACAGGAATTAATTGTAAAATTATAACATTATCGAATGATATGCCCCGTATAAGTAAGCAAAAAAATAATTCATTTGATCTTCAAATTAACTTCGCAAGCGGAACGTCTTAACATCACGAGAAAAAAATATCGACTGAATGTGAGTATAATAATATAAAAATGAGAATAAAATTTTTTCCTCTGTTGTTTTGTAGTTAGTCAAACACACACATTCACAAATAAACAATCATTAAGCCTAACGTCGTTTTTACCTGAAGATGTGAATAACATAATGCACAATTTTCACATGAAATTAGCAGAATTTCCACTATCCCCCAATTTATAAAGGCACACCTTTGTTTTATCTCAAATTTTTTATCACTCTTATCAATTTATTTCAAATATTTCCGTGATATAAACGATTTATAAATTTTTAAATGATCAACACCAAACAAATAAAGTGGACGTCACTATTCACAAAAATCTTATGTTCATTGCATTACGTTTTCATTTGATCTACATACGCAACCGATATAATTTTTAAAAATTCACCTCAAATGGATGTCATTTTTAACTTAAATTGAATTTAATTTAATAACATTGTTCTTGAAATATTCTATTAATTGATAGGAAATAAATTATTAAATTTGTAAAATTGAAATGTAGATCATCAGGGTTCAACATTTTGAAACATGAAACATTTGGAAAAGGAATTAGACTTTGCTATAACTTTGTAGAAATTCAATAGATTTTTATTTAAACTTTAATTATTTACACCGGCACATTAAAAATTTTAGCTGTGTTATCTTCAGAAACAGTTAATATAATATTTCTACCCTCATGATAAGACAAATCATAAATGTGATCAGTATGTCCTAAGAGAGTGAATTTTCTTTCACCGTTTCTTACATTCCATGATTTAATTTGACCTCCAAGTGTTCCTGCAATAAAGCTTTGATTTTTTCCCCAAACTAATGAAGTAATTCCTGTTCGATCATCATTATCTATAATTTCATTTCTTATTGATTGATGAGCGACGTCCCAAATTAAAATTCTTCCATTTAAACTTGCAGTTATTGCTACTTTGAATTCCAATCCTGGACAATCGATAAGCACTTTTTCAATTGATCCTTCATATGCATCAGAACCAGAATTTGGTGAAAGCTCAGAGAGTCTTCCAATGATTCCAGAATTATTGATTAAATTTACTCTTCCATTTTCACTGCCAGTAATTATAAGCTGATTATCGTTATCTGTATCGAGTGTTGTAATTGCTAACGGAAAGTTATCTCTTCTTTCATCATACGTATTATCTGATTCAGGTTCAATTGTCAAAATTGCCTGTTGATTTTTAATATCCCATAGCTTAAATGAACCATCTCCATAACCAGCAGCTAATCGTTTTTCATCACTAGTGAAAACAGCAACTTCACTCTTGAAACCATTGCCTCCAATCACTTTACATTGACCAGAAGGAATTTTCCAAATATAAATGTCTCCAACTTCAGTTCCAGCTAATAGAACATGAGACTTTTTATGCCATTTCATCCAACTCATATCGCCCATAGAAAACTCCCAAACTTTTTTATATTCTTTATCTACTCTAAATACTTTCATTTCACCACACATATCTCCAGTTGCTAAAAATGTTCCATCATGTGAAAACTCTGCAGCAATTACGCTATCTGTATAGTCAGTTACAGCAAACACCACTTCTCCTGTATCAACTTTCCACACATATGCTTTGTCATCTTCTCCTCCTGTCACTGCAAGTGTTCCATCTGGATTTAATGATCCACAAAAGATTGCTTTTGTGTGCATTGAAAATGTCATTATTGAATCATCTCGTTCTGCAACAACACGGTTACGACGTCCAAGATGATCCATTTCCCAATCATCGTCTAAAATATGTATATATATTTATTAATCATAAAAATTTTATAATTTAATTAATTTACCTTCTGATGTATCACCACTTTCATCATTATCGGGAATTTCTTCGAGATTTTCAATCACTTCATCAATATCATCACCTACATATATGAATTCTTCTTCTTCATCATCATTTTGATAAGGAGATGTTGGTGGTGTATTATTTCTCATTTTACTAATTCACTTCCAAAATATTTCTTGAATTAAAAATTGTGAAATTCAACAAGAATAAAACGTGACATTTGTTTATAAATAAACGATTCTTTTTGTTTAACGGTTGTGAAATATTTAAATCATCGCAAAAAAATTGTTGATCTTCTGAATTTTTATTTTAAATTTCTTCTAAAAAACAATGGGTTCTAAAAAGAAGTTGTTGAAAAGAATAGATGAAATCAATCATCCAGGTTCAAGAAAAACTTTAGCTACAATTAGAGATATAAAAAGGATAAAGAAAAGGGATGAAATTAAGAAAGGACATGCATTGAAGGTAAACAAGCATGTGTTTGTTTATTTTGATAAATTTTTAAAAATAAATTTTATTTTTAGGCAAATGTTAAAGGAGCACAACTTATATATTTCTTAGAAAAGATTGAGGAGAAATACGGTAATATCGAGAAGAAGAAACTAGAGCCACATGAATTCCATGAAATCATCGAGAGTTACTTTCATAGATTTGATGAAGAACTTGAGCAAATACAACTGAAAACTCAAGTGAACAAGAGACGGCAAAATCAACATTCAAGTAGAGAAGCAATAATTAAAATGAATCTAGAGAATGAAATTAGGAATTATAGAGCAGGAGGACTCGAATTACCAAACTTAACTGATGAAAAGATTTATCAAAAATTCCGAAATTGGGATGGAAATTCTCATAATCTACAACATATTGAAATGAGATTTATATCAAAGAGCTTCCTCGATAAATTAGCACAAGAGAATGAAGAAACTAATAAAATGAATGTTGAATAAAAGAAATTTATCCAATAAGAAATATTCTTTTGTTTGAATTTAACAGTCATTTTATTATTTAAAATGAAAATAGCACAATTCGCAGCAAAAAATATTCATTTCAGTCACGTTGCATCAGAAAATTATTTATTGAAAATTTAAGTATTTTAAGTGAATGTAAGCATTAAAAAGTCTGCAATGAATAAATTGGCATTTAAAATTCAATTAATAAAATTATTTGGTAATTTAATTTGTGTACTTTCTTTAATTTTAACAGAAAATGGATGAAGCAACTTTTATTTCTAAATTTATTGCACTTGGTTTTAATGAGCAAAAAGCAAAGGAGACTTTAAAGAATGCAACTCTAACAAAGAATATTACAGCAGCATTTAATTCATTAGATAATCATAATAAGAAAATTGAAGAATTGACAAAAGGATCTGGAGCATTAGTCTATCATTTATGCTCAAAAATCAAGCCTCAATCGCTTCAATATTTAGATCTTCTTATATCTCTCATCACTGAGAATAAGTTGGATAATAATCTTCGAGTTGATTTAGCATTAGAATTTGTACTTTCACATAGTGTCAGTAATACAACAATCAACGTGGCAGATCTTGAAAAGCATTGTGGAGTGAATGTAAGATGAAATATGATATAGATTGTATTGTTATTTTTATACTTTCAATTTTAGGTTGTTGTAACACCTGAAGAAATTGAAGAAGTAGTTGCTGAAGTAATAAAAAAGAACAAGAAAGAGCTCGAAGAACAACGTTATCGCTTCAATACCGGCAAAATGCTTGCAGAAATTCGTTCAAAAATTCCTTTTGCCGATGGAAAAGCTATCAAGTCAGAAGTTGATTGCCAGATATTTTATCTTCTTGGTGCAAAAACTGAAGCTGACTTGGCTCCACAGCCAAAGAAGAAGGCAGCTCCATCAAATAATACTGCAACTTCAAAATCCGTCAAGCCAAAAGAAGAAGAGGAAGTTTCAAATGATGACACTGCATTAACAATCACAGAATTGATGAAGAAAGTTAAATTTCATGCGCCAGGTGAAAATTACAAAACTGATGGTTATGTTACGACACCAGAAACCGAACGATTACTTAAAGAGCATTTAAAAATCACTGGAGGTCAAGTTAGAACAAGATTTCCTCCCGAACCTAATGGAATCCTTCATATCGGTCATGCAAAAGCTATTAACATCAATTTTGGATATGCTGCTGCTAAAAATGGAATTTGTTTTCTTCGATATGACGATACAAATCCTGAAAAAGAGGAAGAAAAGTTTTTCATTGCCATCAAAGACATGGTAGAGTGGCTTGGTTACAAACCTCACAAAATCACTCATTCTTCTGATAATTTTCAACAACTTTATGAATGGGCAGTTGTTCTTATTAAAAAAGGACTTGCATATGTGTGTCATCAAACAGCCGATGAAATGAAAGGTTTCAATACTATTTTGAGCCCATGGCGTGATCGTCCAATTGAAGAAAGTTTGCAACTTTTCGAAGATATGAAGAATGGAAAAATTGATGAAGGTGCTGCTACATTAAGAATGAAAATTACTTTAGAAGAAGGAAAAGTTGATCCTGTGGCATATAGAATCAAATTCATAGCGCATCATCGTACTTGTAATGATTGGTGTATTTATCCAACTTATGATTACACGCATTGTTTATGCGATAGTATTGAGCATATTACACATTCATTATGCACAAAAGAATTCCAAACGAGACGTTCTAGTTACTATTGGTTGTGCAATGCTCTTAATATTTATTGCCCTGTACAATGGGAATATGGACGACTAAATGTAAATTATACAGTTGTTTCAAAACGAAAAATTGCTAAGCTCATCACTGAAAAAATTGTTGCTGATTGGGATGATCCGAGATTGTTTACGTTGACTGCATTAAGACGTCGTGGTTTTCCATCAGAAGCAATTAATAATTTCTGTGCTCTTATGGGTGTCACTGGTTCTCAAGGCTCAGTTGATCCTAGTATGCTTGAAGCTTGTGTTCGAGATGTTCTCAATGTTACTGCTCCTAGAAAATTGGTTGTGCTTGAACCATTAAAAATTACAATTACAAATTTTATCAGCGATAAGCCAATCATCTTAACTGTTCCTGACTTTCCATCTCAGCCAGATAATAAATCATCGCACAATATTACTTTTGATCGTGTAGTTTATATTGAACAAAGCGATTTCAAAGAGTCTCCTGAGAAAGGTTATCGTCGTCTTTCTCCAAATCAAACTGTTGGTCTTCGTCATGCAGGTGTTGTAATTAAAGTTGTAGAAATTAAAAGAGATTCTAATGGAAAACCAATTGAATTATTTTGTACTTGCGAAAAAAGCGAAACTGCTGAGAAGCCAAAAGCATATATTCAATGGGTTTCTGTTCCTCAAATAATTGAAGTGAGACTCTATGAAAGACTATTTTTACACAAAAATCCTGAGGATATAAATGAAGTGCCTAACGGATTTTTAAGTGATTGTAATAAGGATACACTAAAAATATTGAAATCTTATGCTGATAAATCTATTACTACTGCAAAAGTTTATGATAAATTTCAATTTGAGAGAATTGGCTTTTTCTCTGTTGATCCTGATTCTACGAGCGATAAACTTGTTTTCAATCGTACAGTATCATTAAAAGAAGATTCTGGAAAAGAATAAGTTTAGATGTAAATTCGTTTTTTAAAAAGAACTTCAAATAAAATGTTCATTTAATCTTATTTTTGCGTTTTTATTGTGATCGTTAGAAAAATTTTGAATTTTTGAATTGCCTATTTCAGGGTCTTTTCACTAAAACGCGCTACAGAGCGTAAACAAAAGTTGATTATAAAGAATTAAATTTTATTTATAAATATGGATAAACGTAAAAATGCACAGCAAAAAGCGCCATGCAGATACGGAAAACTATGTTTTCGATTAAATCCTGTTCATTTTGATGAATATTCACATGCGCATTGTAATATATTTTATTAAAATATTTCGACTAAAATTAAAACGTATAAAAAATTATTTTAGTGGATGAGATCTTGTCAAAAGGATGTGATGAAAATGGAGAATATTCAATTCCAGATGATATTATTGCAGGAAGAGAGAAAATAGCAGAACAACTTAAAGTGTTATCTGAACAAAAAAAATTAGAAACAAAAAATCCACCGGCAAAAGTGCAAAAATGCAATGATGACGAAAAATTAAAAGTTGATCAATCTCTTCCTTCAACTAGCAGTAATACATCAATCACTCAATCCAATTTACAGAAGAAACAAGACATGAAAGATTTTTTTAAAGAACGAGCTGAAAAATTTAAAACCAAAGATCCAAAAGAAATGCAAGCGCCAGAATCAACAAAAAAGGCACAACAAATAAATGAGAAAAAGACAATGAGTGATGAAACTTTAGAAAAGTTAATGGAACAATATGTACCAGTTAGACTGCCACGAGGTAGAATGGCAGAGAAATTAAGAAAAGCTGCTCCGTACAATATGTTTTTAACTACTGTTACATCTTCTCCACAAACACATCATGAACCATTATCCATAACATTCCAAGAACTCTTAGATCCTTCACTCGGTGATTTGGAATCATCAGTTCAATTTAATTTCGTTGTAGATATCGGCTGGTTACTTGCTCATTATACTTTTGCTAAACTACGGCATTTACCTTTAACGATTTTCTATGGAAGTGATGAAGAAGGCATTGCTGATATAAATAAAAAAATACCAAATGTAACGTCTATAAAAGTGAATGTAACAACTCCCTTTGGTTTACATCATACAAAAATGATGCTCTTTTTCTATCAAGATAAATCAATGAGAGTTGTTGTTTCAACCGCAAATTTATACGATGATGATTGGAACAATCGTGTGCAAGGTTTATGGATAAGTGATCGATTACCACCTCTTGCTGAAGGTATTCCTCATTCAAACAATGGAGAGAGTGTAACTGGTTTTCGTGAGGACTTTATTCGTTACTTAATGACATATAATTTACCTAAGTTACAACCAATTATTGCACAAATAAGATCAACTGATTTCAGCAGTGTCAATGTTTTTTTTGTTGCTTCAGCTCCAGGCACACATCAAGAACTCGGTAACAAGGGTATTCAATTTGGACATTTACGAGTTGCTCGTTTGCTCTCTGAAAATAGCGCTCCAATTGATGACAAATGTCCCATTATGATACAAGCAAGTTCTATTGGAAATTTAGGACCAAATCCACAATCTTATTTGCTAGGAGAAATTGCAAACTCATTTAAAAAAGATTCTGCGCCTGTTGGTATTCGTCGAGTTCCTCCAGTAAAAGTAGTCTATCCATCATTAAATAATGTGCTCGATTCTCATGATGGAATAATGGGTGGCGGATGCCTTCCATTTGCCAGCAGTTCATATGAGAAAGAATTGTGGTTAAAAGATTATCTCTATCAATGGCGTGCATTTTCAAGACATAGAAATAAAGCAATGCCACATATAAAGTCTTATTGTCGTTATTCTGATCGTGGATTATATTGGTTTTTATTAACTTCTGCTAATATATCAAAATCAGCATGGGGTACAATCAACAAGAGCAATAAAATCAGCACATCTTTTCGTATTAATTCATATGAAGCGGGTGTGTTATTTTTTCCTCGAGTTATCATCAACAAAGATCGATTTCCAATGAACGAAGCTCAACAAAAGGATGATAATATTCCTCTATTTAAACTTCCTTATGATAGTAATATACTTCAATATTCAGTTGATGATGTGCCTTATACAGCTGACTATCTAAAATCATATTTAATACAGCGCGGACTAATGACTAAGTGAAATTCTGTTATCTCAATAAATTTTAATTTGTAATTGTTAATCAGATAATAATAAATTTCATACTCTTCAATTTTGTTTAATATCTTCTTGTTTTATTTCTTTTCAAATGAAAAACATTGAACATTAAAACATTGTTTGTACAATATAAAAACATAACATTGAGAATATAAAGCATAAAAACATTAAGTGCTGAACACTAAAACATTGAAACATTGAGTGCTGAGCACAAAAAAATTAAAACATTAATAGTTACGTACAAAAAACATTGAAACATGATTAAGGAATTTAAATAAAATGATTACAAAGAATTACAATGTAGTGATAAATGGAAAAATTTAGAAAGATCTCTAAAATATTTCTTTTGATTTTATTGTACCATTGAAATGATTTCTAAATGAAACTTGGCAACGATAACAAATTTCTTTCTCAACGCCAAATGATGATGCAGAGTTAAAGGAAAAATTATTTTCTCTACTAATTTCACTTTGTAATTTGATGAATCCTGAGAAAATCTAAAACTCTGTGTGTTGACATTGCATCACAAAATTCTTCTAAAACAATTCAATTAAGAGAGAAATAAAAAATTTAATTATTCACATCTCAATTTTCTTTTTAGTCAGTAGTAACAGTAATTTAATTGAGTGAGCAAGAGTTAGAAAAAAATGGATAAAATTCCAATGCAAACTCTTCAAATCTATCGTAAATCTAATGTGATTTCATCGGATGTAAGATTCAAAAAAATTGAAGAAGAACTGCGTCAAGTGCGAATTAAATATCCTATGCCTCCCGCTATAAGGCATCCCGAGAAGGCAAGCGAAAAAATTGATTTAGGTGAACCCCCAAAAATTAAAAGCATTGAGCTGCAAAATAAATTGAGAAGAATTGAAAATCAACTTAATTTCTGGGTTAGTGAATATAGAGGTTTGATTGAAGATTTACTTCAAGTTGAAAAATTATTGCCGAAAAGTAACCACAGTTTAAATGAATCTGATGAATTAGCGCTTGATAATGTTCATAAAATTGTCAAAATTGAGGAAATGAGAGAGAAAATTTTGGATGAATATAAAAATTTAAGTATTCGTTTTGAAGAACTTAGCGATAAAACAAAGAAACAAATACGCAAATTAGAGGACGAATTAAGTGACAGTCAAGCAAAGGCTGAATGTTTAGAATTTGAAGTAAAGAAATTGAAAAAACACGCAAAATAAAAAGAAAAATTGAAAAAAGCTCCTAAAAGTCGTTAATTTCACTTTCAAGTGGTGATAAAATTCACAATATTTTAGTCGAAATAGCGAAACCATTCATCATTTGTATGTGCGTGTTTTTATAACATAAATAGCTTTATATTGAGCTTCCTTTTGTGCTGCTTACCTGTATTTTCCATCAATGCATAAACAGCTACTTGGAAGTGCTTAATTTTCATGATTTTTTCCTTTGATTATTTATATTTTAAACATTTAGATGGTTGGGTGGTTTAGATTATCATTTCATTGGAAAATGTTTATTTCAGTTGTAAAAATAAATTCTCGAAGGTCGATCTTCAAAGTTCAACTTCTTTGATTTTATTGAAATCAACACGTGCCAAAACGACATTTTATGGTATTTGACATCAAGCTGAAAAATTAGAATTTTTTTGATAAAAGCGAAACATGTATGAGCGAGTAAATCAAGTTTGGAAGGAAAATTTTGTTGGTTTCCTGTGGTTTACAAAATTGAAAATAATTTATTTTGCAAAATCATGATAGAAGGTGACAACCAACCACCTTTTCCCCACAAGCATCCTGATAAATTTCATTTTTATCATATTTTTTGATTAACTCCTCTCGAAACAAGATCAGAGCTTTTTATTTGAAATCACCTTGACAATGAGACACACTCTTCTCGCTCTATCACTGACACAAATATTTTTACGGTTCGCTATGCCTTGTGACCTGAAATTCTGAAAATGTGTTTAGAAAAGAAATAAAAGAGTTGAATTTTTTTCATACAAAAATTTATTTTCCACTTCATGCTTGTTGTTTTTTTCTTTTCCTTAAAAACTAAAAATGCAATAAAATTTAAAAATAAAATAATTATAAAACAAAGTAAAGAATCAAAAAAAAAGTGTTTATATCATGTATAAATTCCTTAAAAAGTAAGAGAGAAACTTATGAGTAATTGTATCGAATAACTAATCTAGTAATTTACATATATGTAATAATAATAAATATGAGGTAGATCTTCTATTTTATTTCAAAGCAAATAAAAAAATTATTATTGATCAAATTGAGTTGAGTTTTTCATTGTTATAACTCTCATTTATATGATGAAGGATAAACTAAAAAATTAGTTTGCTAACTTTTCTCTTGCAGTATTTTTGAGGTATTTTAAAATCTTTTTTTAAGAATCTGACTTAAACATAAAAATAACATATATCATGCATACATAATAATAAGAAGAATGTCATATAATTCGTGGAATGTACAAATATTTATAAGTTGTGAAAGAAGAAAAGCTCGAAAGGAGCAAAAAATCAAGAAAATTAAAATCCCTATCATCCGTCAAATAATACGAAATAAGCTGAGAAAATTCGCTTTCTTCTTGAGTTATTTTAAAAACAAAAGTGAAAAAAGAGATTCAAGAGAGAAAAAGAGTTTATCATAACAAAAGAAGAGAAATAAGACTTTTTTATATATCCACTTAGATTCTAAGAAAATAAACTACAACTTTTGTCATAATACATTTTTAAATATTTGTGTTCGTCAAGTCATGCGGTATTTCTTAAAATGTTACAATGAAAGTGAAAAACTATTATCCTGAAATGCGACTTAGATTTATGTTTTTATCATGGGACTATGAACTTTTTATTTCAGAATCTGCGAGGTTGAAAATTAATTTAATTATTATAATAATTTAATACAATAAAATGTGTCTATTGTTAGTTTATGTAGGTAAATATAATATCATCGGAAGGAAATGGAATGGATTAATATTATTATTTCATCTATTTGTTTATTGCACTGTATATATGTGAAAATAATTTAAACAATAAAAATTAAATAGAGCTGCCAGAAAATGTTTTCACTTTCATTGTCCATTCACAAAATTAAATAACGACGACTAATGATAAATTCTGCAAATATTTTTTACATTCTGTCATTGTTGGAATTTATTTGTTTGTGTAATTCATAGAAAATAATTGTTATTCTGTGTGTGTGTACATCATCATTTTGGATCTGAGATAGATAAATTAGGTAGATTGCATTCATGTATCTTAATCTGTTGTGGATTTCCTACTTTTTTACGCTCAAAATTTTTTCATATTCTCATTCAAAATATCATATAATTTTTATTTTGTTTTATTTGTAAGTGAATTTGTGTGTATCATCATCTTCTTTTATAAAGAATTGATTTTAATTTTTTTGTACACTCAAGGCACAGTTTTTTTACGTAATATTTATTTTCTCTTAAATGTTTCGTTAAATCCCAAAAAAGAAAATTAAGTTTTCTTAATTTTTCCAAAAAAAACACATCATTTCATCTCAAAAGTAATTTTTTTTATTCATTTCTTATGTGTATGCAAATAAAAAAATTAAATACTTTATTATCGATAAGATAATTAAAATTTGTTGCTTCTTGTGTATGTAAGAGAAAATTTTGGTTGTTTATTGTTTGCTAACACTTTTGAATGTTTCATAAGCATTCAACTGAATCAATTTATAGCCTTTAGAAAAACATTAATTGAGTTTCTTAGAAAATGAAAAGCTAATCGATCTTGAAGAGCAAGCAATGTCGCAAATTTTTGTCAGTAAAACAAATAGGAAGAAGATTTATGTAGATCTCAAATTTGAGAATGTAAACAATCTTGAATGCTCTTTTAAAACAATTCACTTTTGAAAGAGATAAACGCAATTTAAATATGATATTGTATCAAAGTCTTATGGAATGCAATCAAATTTGATTTTTCAAGAAGAGAATTTCATTTTTGTTTACATTTTTAAGATCTACATAAAATTTCTTTTTTTGAAATTTATAAAAAAATTCTGAAAAAAATTTCACTTTTTTTCAAGGTATGCGTTAATAATATTTTTACATTTCACAAAAATTTGAAATTTGTTACCATTCAAAAAACTCGCTAAAATTATTATTTTCTTCTTAAACGATTTTGGTAAATCTATAGATAGATTTATCTTACGTACTTTACACACTATTATTTTTATTCTTTATTTTTAATTTGATGAAATCAGGTACATCTATTAATTTCTTTCTTCTTTCTCAATTAATGCGTGTTCGCGGTATATGTAATTCCTTATTTTCTTTCTTCTATTACTCCCATGTAAATTTCTTCTTCTAATCAATTAAAAAAATTTCTCAATTGCGCATATTGCCTGTGAGCAAAAAAATTTCTTTTATAATTTTTCCTCTCTTCGTATTCTCATATTAATCAATTTTAACAGAAAAAATTTCTTTTATCTAATGGTGCTGTTGTTGTCGCTTATTTAATTTGGACAAAAATTTTATTTACTTTCAATTACTTTTAATGTTATTCCACGAAAATAGAGAAATTTTTTGCATTTTTTTATTGAAATTAAGTGAAATGGTGAAGAAGAAGAAAAAATAAAGAAATAGATTAGAGATTGCTATTGTAACGATAATGATTTCCTCGTGTGTTATATTTGTATACTATTATTTTTTGAAACGCATGTTTATCTCTTAAATTCAATATTAAGGTACTGTGTTGTATGCTGGGTTGCTTTTCAATAATTTTTATTAAAACTTACAAAGAGGTAAGACTATTGGAATTGTATTGTATGGAGGAAAAGAAATCTTTGGCTGGAAAATGCTTGATTAATTAAAAATCATACAAGACAGAAAAAAATCTTAAATGCCTAAAAATTGATACCGTATACTCAAAGAAATCACACATTCACTGACAATTTATGAATGTTCGAATAAGATAGAGAGATAGAGAGAAATTAACTTCAATATATATTTATAATGGAATATATAATACAATATAATTCATTCGACATAAACAGTTGATTATGATACAAAAAAGATTTAGGATAGAAAATCGTTGATAGATTGAAAATTAGTAAGTGTTAGAGCCTTTTTATATCATCACTTTCTTGCGAATATTTAAAACATAAAAAAATAATTAATAACATTCTTCCTTGCGTGTTCATCAATTATTAAAAAACATATAAATACGATACAAAAATAGCCTCCATTGCAAAGAAATTTAAAAGAATTGATTGAAAATTCGATGTGAAAAATCAAAATTTAATAATATTTAAGAAGAGAATATAGAGAGATGAAATCGGAAAGACTTAAACTTATTTACATTTACATTATTTTAACGCATTTTCTTCTTCTCGACTGATGTCTTTGCAAAGTAGTATAAAAAAAAATCTAACGCCTAACACATTTAGTGTTTTTTGTTTGTGTGTTTGTGGAAACGAACTTAATATCTAGGGCATAATCTTAATGTTTTATCCATTGGGTCCAACAATTTGTTGCCGAAAACTCCATCCGCTAATCGGATGTAATGGCTTACTGCTTAAATTACTATCATTTAAATCATATTCGTGTAAATTCTCTTCGGAATCTTCATCATCATTATCCGTTTCAATACTGCTTGACTTACCAATCTTGCTACGATCACTGCTGCTGTTGTTATGATGATTACTATTGTTATTAACATTATTATTGTTGTTGTTATTTAATCCATTACATAAGCTGTTAATATCGATTAACTGATGACGATGATTACTGCCGAAGGATGAGCATTCTGAAGAGCTATTTTGATCATTTATAGACGACTAATTAAAAGAAAAAAGGAGAAAGAGAGATAAGGGTGTTAAAATACTTTTCTTTTTGAGCCATTAACAGCTTCCATATTGATATCAAGTATCATTACTAAAGATGCTTTCATTCAATATTGAATTTTAGTTAATGTAATTCAATGCTCTAATACTTGAAGTATCTTACATAGAATGTTTTGATTAATGAAATTTTTATAAATTTATACCTGAAGACATTTGTAAGGACTCGAATTTCCATTAACCTTCAGTAGAATTTTTTCAGGTGTTTTGTTCATCACAATATTTGGCGCCATCGCTTGAAATGTCTTTAACAACAATCCATTTGGCTTCCGTTCATCAGTGATTTGTATTGTTGACTCAGTATCACACTTAATGGGTGGCTCATCGCAAACCTCTGTCATTGTTGTCAACTCTTCCGTTGGTGTTGATGTGCGTAAGATGTTTTGGTTTTCGTTAGCACTCAAGATGACACCGCCATTTGATATATTCTCTGTTGCTTTTACATTGTTCTCTCGGCCATTTGCTGTAGCAGAGCTATTTTGAGATGCTGGAATGAGCGTTTGCATTTCATACATTTCATCGGTTTTCATATTGTCCATCACAGGAGAAGTTGTTGGAGAAAAAGATGACTGTTGTTCATTGATGATGCCATTGTTTTTCTTGCAATAACGATATCGTCGACATAATATAAGAAGAAGAGTCAAAATTATCAAAACAATCGACACAACAATGACGAAGAAAACTGCAAGTTGATCGATTGCTAAAGTCGTAGGCATTGGTGTTATGATTTCAAACTTGTACATTTCAGTTCGCTTTGGATCGAGGATGAGAGGATTGCCAACTCCACCCTCGCCTACAGCTTTCACTACGATATAAAATTTATCGCCATTCTTTGTATTGGGAAATCTGAAAAACAAACTTGTCACATTTTCTTCATAAGTGACATTATTGATTGTCCACGTGATGATGTAATAGAAAATTTCTCCATTCGGATTCTTAGGTGGTTCCCAATGTAGCACAAGCTCGTTAGCATCCAAGGTTAGTCGATAATCGCCAACAGGTCCCGGAACTGTAATTATTATTTGTTTATTAATAAACATCATTTGATGGAATTGATAACCTTCTTAGAAATTACACAATAAGACTTACCATCGCGAAGTGTTTGAAAATTCACAGCAGTGCTCACATAATTTTCATTACAGTCCTTAATATAAACATCGTAGTTACTGGTTGGCAATAAAGTTCTTATATAAAAAATTTTGGCACTGGGGTCACTTCTAATAAATAAAAAAAGCAAAAAAGAAGAAGAAAATATTTCGATGAGCAAATGGTCATTAAATTTCAATTATACATCAATAATTCATAAAGAAACTGAGAAGGATGAAGAAACAAATATCAAAGTTTATGATGCTATTAGAAATTCACATTTAGTGATACGGACTCACATTTGTTCACAGCGAGTTTTGCTTTTAGAATCTCGTAGAGACACCAAAGTTTCTTGTTTTAAGAAGGTGCATGCTTTTAGGCATTTGTTGTTGTCATCCAAACCGCTCCAACTGATGATAACAGAACGTGACTCGATTTCACTTACAGTCAACGGTGCAAATGTCGTCTTTACGCTTTTCCATTTTACTTGACTGTAATTTTGTTGCAACTCATGTCCATTCTCATCAATTGAACCGAAAATTCTAACAAAAATTTCTTCAACTTTGATAATGAGAATTCCAGTAATGTTTCCTGTGACCTTTACTTCAGTCCATTGACCTTGATCAGAACTGTTCACTGAAATTTTTTGAAGGTTCTTTTCCACATCCTTCCATTGTGGCAGTTCCTCATTCCAATGAGCATATGTTCCGATTGCTTCATTAGTAAATTGCACTGCGTTGTCGGTGTCATTTTTTAAGAACTGAATTGTAATCACGGCTTTACTTAACTCTTCATAGCTAAGGTCATTAATATACCATGTCAAAAATGTACCCTTATCGGATTTTACAAATTTTGGTTCAATCTCTTGAAATGCACACACAAACTCTTTTGATAGTGGCGATATTGCGAGTGAAGGACCCATCGGCATCATTGAACGAAGATAAAGATAGAAAGGCTTGAGTGTTTTTGCAATGCCCACTGATGACTTTGATAACTCGAAGCTATTTTTGCCGAGAAGGTCAACTGAAAAATTCGTAATGAAATCGCGTGGCTCATCAGTTGCAATCGAATATTGTATTTTATTTATATGCTCAAATTCATTGCGTTGAAATTCAACTGTTATTATGTTATTGCCCGATGAATAACATTTAGCATTGACCGGTGCGCTATTTAATAGATTTCGAGGAGGCAAATGTAGATAATATGCGCCACTTGCCTCTCCAAAATCGTTGCGTGCAAAACATTGATATAGGCCCTCATCTTTAAACTCGAGTGTTTCAATTCTCAGTATTTCGTTTCGCGCATGTATAATGTGAGTGTTTTCAATCAATTTTCCATTTTTATACCTGTGTATCAATGTCATATTAAAATAAGAAATAGATTTATTGTAGAATTTCTTTACAAATTTTAATTTATTTTAATGAAACTTACCAAATAATTTCTGGCTTGGGATTTCCTATCGCACTGCAATTAAATTGAATTGATATAGGAACTGAAGAACTTTTTGACGTTTGTTTTGAAACAATTATTGGTTGTGTCATAATAACTACATCAAATATCTATCAAATAAGTTAAAAATAAGAAAAAAGTTTGAAAAGGTCAAAAAGAAGCTAATACGATGATTGCAATTCACCTGCGAATCATTTTCAATTGAGCAATTGTAGATTCCGTCGTGCTTTTCCATGGAAACATTCACGTATCGCAGCTCGTTATTGAACTCTGGCAGTGGGATGGTCTGGTTTGCATTACGTGGTAAAAAAGTCCATGAAATCTGCTTTTTGGCACATTGAAGAGAGAAAAATAAGAGAAAAAAAGATGATTTTTTTATCGTGATTGACAAACACCATAGCTCATACTTTTTTCGCATTGCCTGCACAATGAAGAACGAGATTTTGTCCTGATTTTATTTTTTGAATTGAGCTCTGCAGTTGTGGCAGTAGAACGTTTTTCCTTTCACCATCATCTTCGTCATTATCAGTACGTGACATGACCGTCAGTATTGTGGAGTTTTGTGATAGCTTTCTGGTAAATTGATTTGCTGCATTACAAAGGTATTTCCCTGAATCAGATTGTCGAGTATTGACAATCAATAGACTGCCATTTCTCAACAAATAATGCCTGATAATGGTAAAAGGATTAAGGAAGGGATAAATTAATGAAAATAAAAAATAACTTCAATTTTTTACCTTCTCGATTCTTTAAGACCAACATTAAAATTGATCTTTTCATCATTAAAGGACCATGAAAAAGTCGCTTCAGGGATGCTATTAATTGGGCATATGATAACAACTGAATGTCCTTCTAACACTGTTATTGATTTTCTTTCACTTGGATCATTTGTCAATGCTATTAAAAAGATGTCAAATGTTATTAAAATTATTTCAAAATATCATTAGTTGACACCTACTTGCAAGCTGAACATTTGATGCTGTCGACACGATAGGACCAATATCAAAATCATGTTGATTATTCACAAATGTTGCTTGACATCTATACACACCAGTCGTTAGATTTGTTACTTGAAATTTGAGCGTTCCATTGGGAAATAGCAAGTAGCCATTGTGATTAATAACTTGATTTGAATCGTTGATAGAGATAAAGATGTTGCTATTGTCATTTCTAAGCCACTCGTATAAAATTACTTCGTGAGATGCTTCTCGTCGCGATCGTCGAATGCTATTGTAATACATGAAACCATTTTTATTGTTATTTCTATTTTGCAATTGCAAATTCGAAATATTCAAGTCCGACAAATCATTATTATTGATTTTCTCCTTATTGTAATCTTTATTTTGTTTTTGATATAGCTTTTTAACTTCTATCGGATCATAATTTGAATTTTCATCTTCATCCTCTTCTTCATCAATATCAGTTGCATAAATTTGCTTCTCTGATAAATCTTTTGTCAAACTTTCATCGACATCAGCCGAGACATTACAGTGAAGATAAATGTGCGAGTTCTTCAATGCACTAGCTGTAATATGGCTAGGATTCTGTGAATTAAATTTTATAGGATTTGCTCTCAGATCTTGATTGATACGTTCTGAAAAGAGAAAAAAATTCACACATGTTATTAAAAAAAAAATAAATAAAAATAATAAGACCATACAACAGCAGCAGTTAATAAAAGCTGACATAACTGTCAACTTTAATTGAAAGTTGTGAATGAATGAAACCAACTGCAGTGTGCAACACAAACGGGAGAGAGAAAAATAAGTGAATAAATGTGTGTACAACGACATACACACACTCAACATTCATAACCTTTCTCAATGCAAAATTTCTTCTTCAATTTTTCCCTCTCTCACGCTTGCATTCAGATTTTGTGCACAAAAATAATTTTTTTTCTCTTGTTCTTTTCTCTCTCATCTTCAATGTACTTGAATTTTTTTGGGTTTTGTTTTTAGATCTTTTTATTTGTTGGGAAATTTTGAAACAAATTTTGTAATAAAACTATTCGATTCTTCTTTGTTTAAATTTTCTTAATAAAGCAATGAATATTTAATAGAATAGTATGAAAATCAATAAAATATCTTAAATCTTGTATATACAAAGTAACAAACAATATGTCAATTACAAAAGAAAGAAGACAAAATAAATTGAAAATCTATTTCCGTATCATGAACAAAAACACAAAAATACCAACAATTGTCAATCAGCAATTGAAAAAGTAAGATAAGGAAAATGCAATATCTGATATAAGTTGTATGTCAATCGTATTTTATGGGTCACATGCCACATGCACAAACTCTTTTCGTAAGACAAATAAATAATCATTTCATTTCATTTAATCAATTAATTTTTATTTAATTCCTTCACGGTAAATTGAATTGCATGACAAACCATCATCATTCCAAGACTCGATTCTCACATAGTGCTTTTTATATGGTGATAATGTGTTTTAATGAATAATCAATAGCGATGATATTTTTTTAAATCTCATTCACATTCACGCCCACACATTTGCACAATTTAATTATCTGTTTAAGGCTCGTTTGTTTATTCGTGTGGTTTATGAGAGAGAAATTTCCTTTTTTAATGTGAATAATTGCTGGATATCATACATTAATTTAATTAAAAATTGACTTTCATGTCATGTTATTTTCTTGTCATTTTCAAAACAACAATAGTGTTCTTATTTGCTTTCTAAATTTAACTTTATATCAAATTGTCAATTATGATGAAAAAAATTAAAATGAATAATCAATTAAATAAATCAAAAGACAATTAAAAGGTTAATTACTTGTGACATTATTCATTAAATGATACAAAATGTTGTTTTTAGTTTTATTAGTCAATAAAAGTTTTTGTAAAGGACATAAAAAGAGTTTTTAAGTCTTATCATGAACTTCATGCTAGACTGAATGATTCAATTTGAAATGAAATAGGAAACATAACAAACACACTAAATCGTGCTCACTTACAGGTTAAATCGCAAACGCAATGATTATGAGCAAATAAAAGAATCGTAAAATTCGTGAACAGCAACAGCTATAATCAGCAAATAAAAAGTCATCAAAAAAGAAGTTCCTTTTAACTACTTCTTCTACTCCTGTTTCATTAATGTTAACGATACATAGAAAAAAAAGAAAGAAAATTACCTAAATCAATTGTATTCAAAAAAATTGACATTCGTGTCATGAAGTCGCTTGGAATTTTTTCAATTCGGACATTCTGAATAAGCACTTGGCGGCGCTA
Organism: Polypedilum vanderplanki; assembly: GCA_018290095.1. Classification (NCBI taxonomy): domain Eukaryota; kingdom Metazoa; phylum Arthropoda; class Insecta; order Diptera; family Chironomidae; genus Polypedilum; species Polypedilum vanderplanki. Next base: position 17,623,313 of record CM031381.1, on the reverse strand, counting down.
AATCAAACGAAACAGAAAGTTCGCAATTTTTGACACACATAAAGAAAGAAGAATGAAATATACTGAGAAGTGCTTCAATCGACCGCCTGCTCGTTTCACTCTCTCATCTAAGCTTGTTCTATGCATGCACAACACACTTAACTTCATTTAGATTCAATCAAGCAATAAATTTTATTATTCCAAACAACAATATCTGTATAATTCAATTTATTTATAAGAATTTATTTGCTATTTCCTTCGAGAGAGAGAATGACTCAACAATAGCACGACAACTATGGCGGTGGTGATGGTTATAACAAACAATGGGCCACAAAGAAAAAAGAAAAGGCTTCACAACAAGATGATATTGATGTGGTGCTAACATACAGTAAGAGAAAGAGAAAAATATTGTTTATATGAAGATGGCATTGAGATAGTCCTCTCTTTCTGAATTGGGATTTTAATGGCCAACTTTAATAAATCATTGCGAAGGCATATTTAATTGTAACTCATAAAAATACACATATATATGTCGTTGTTTATACGCATCTTATTCGCTTTCCATTGTTAAGAGATGCTTTATTACAGCAATTGGCTGATAATGCTAGTTATTAATCATTTTTATAATAAGCTAGCGATGCTTTAATCAAGTAAACCGTGACATATATGAAACCATAATTCGATTACGTGTCATACATTCGCGTTTTCGTTTTTTTTTCCATCTAACCACCCTCAGAACAACAATATCATTGTAGATGGAAATAGATTCAATTGTGACTTTTTATTATCATAGCATTGAAACATATTTTTTTTAAAAAAATTTCATCACTTTGTCAATCTGCTTTAATGCATCATTTTCAAATTTAACATAAGATGTTTACTGGATCTTCATGTTATTATCATTTTTATTACTCTCAGCTTTTGCTGCGATTTTATTCAACAAAAGAAGTTAAATTGTCATAAGTAAGGAAACATTGGAAGTAACGAGAAAAATTTAATATCAACATTGAAGCGATAAGAGGAATCTTACAGCGTATAAAGAAAGAAATTCCATCAAGCTCAATTACTCAGCATAAAAAACGTTTAATGTTTATTGTGGGGAAAGGGAAAGAGGGCGAATAAAGAAAAGAAAAAATAAGAATTTTTCAAGTCCATTATGAATTTATATTAAGCTCATAATTCTTGCGGGAAACAATTTCAAGAATCAGCAGTCAGCAGCAAGCAACAGTGCCTAAAAACATACAAAAAAGAAAGAGCTTCAGCACTGCTCTGATTGCCGTCAATTCGTAATCAATCGATTACTTTCAGAGTAGAAGGCAAGAAAAGATTGTTTATACTAAAAAATTTGCAATTCAATTTCTTGTAATTTGTCAAAAAGAGAAAACAACAACAAAAGTTAAGCCTTGCTTGCTTGCAAGATGTTCTTTTTTTAATTTTTGTTCATTTACCCGAGTAACCAAAAAACCGTTACGCTTTCCGTTTATGTGCTTATTGCATGCCACGGAAAGTAAACAGAAAGTCGTAACGTATTTTTGGTTTCTCGGGTTAAGCTCTTTAATTTTTGTAAAGACTTTAATCGATTCACAGAGAAAGGAATAGAAAAATTATTTGATGAAATTGGAGTAAAATAATGAAATTTAAGTATCCTATTTGTTTGGTGATAATTGGACAAAAATAACTTCACAATAGATTTCATTGCTCAATTGACGGAACTAATTTGAAGCAAACTATTTTAAAGACTATTCTACTTATGAATTCAGTTAACAAGAGAAATCAATATCAAATTGAATGAAGAATGAAAGAAAAAAAAATTAATTTTACAATAAAAGAAGAGCTGATGACGAACAAAAAATGAAAATTCTGTCAATCTCAGCATAAAAACTTCCACTTTAATTGCTCATTCGTATCGCATCGTGTATATGTTTTACAACTAAAACATTTTCTGCGAGCTCTGCGAAATTAAAGGAAAATGGCAGCTACAAGATTGTAGTAAGACTTGATGACAATTATGGCACGTGAGTTCTTATATGTATATATATACATACCCGCAGTCATGAGCATTAGATACGAGTTATTTAGCTTTGGCAATCACAGCTTTAAGTATACTTTCGGGATAAATGTGTGCAATTTAATGAAACCTACGCTAAATCACTAGAGAAGGAATTTTCCATTCTATGAGTGAACGATGTGATGCTGTTATGCTTAAAAAAATCGAAAATTCCAAAAGAAATGTTTAGCACACAACACAACTAGAAGATGATGTTGAAAAAAATAAGAGCAATGGTATAATATCATCATCGGAAGCATCATAAAAAGGCAATTTTCATATTGATATGGAAATAATTTTAATGAAATGAGACGGCAAGGAGTAACAAACATTACATACAATTTTTGCTTCATCGAGAACGAACAAAGTTTCACTTGATGTCGTTTTTAGCAAACATAAATTGCCATTTTTATGGATCGCCTTGCCTTGAGTGAACGAAGCAAGAAAGAAGGGAAAAAAATTTCTCTTTAATGTTATGTCAAATCATTGGGTATTGGTTGGCAAATGACAGTAGTTTGTTCTGATACGCTTTCTCTTCTTTGCCTCACTCGCTCAATGTATGTATTGTATGATGATGGACCAACCCGACATAATATCGTCTTATAGTTTGATGATTTATGAAAATACTTTTACACTTTAAGATAAGATATTTTTGCTGTCCAAGCAAAACAACTCAAATTTAATTCTCAGAAAAATATGTAATTGAAATTAAATTTTGTACACAAAGCTAGCAAGAAAATCAACGGAAATCACAAAAATTATAATTTGACGCAGCAAACTCAACACAAAATAAGAACTTTTCTACAATTAAATTCGATTCACTCGCTTTGAATCTAAAGACGACGATGTAGACTGGTTGCTTGTTAAAACGTGAAAATCAGGTCGTAATGTTTCTTTAGTGAGCATAGTATAGGGATAGAAGAAAAAGGGTTATCAATTACTTTTCCATTGTTGGGATGAAACTATTTCTCATTTTTGTTCAATTTATCTTCGAGTCAACGACACATGTAGTCTAGAAGGGATGAATTTTAGTATTAAAAAATATTATTTCTTATTTCTCGCGATTTAAAAGAATCACTGTCTTTGTAATAATATTATTTGAATAAACAATGTTGAGAAATTAATTAAATATACATAAATAAACAAACAATGATTAGGCAACCGAAATGCTGAGAAGTGAGGCGAAAGAAAGATAAGAAATTTATGGTTATTAGGCTCGAAATTTGACACACCGCTATGAAAAATAAGAATAATAAATTGTTGGCTGACTATGGATGAACAAATGATCAAATTTCTGTGACATATTTTAGCACAAAAAAAGCCTTGACTTAACTTGATTTGACATTCTTCAGTTAATCAAAAAATGATTCAATGGAAGATTAAAAGAATTAAACGGAAGAAGTGCTGCTTTTTGGTCAATTCTTTTGAGTAAAAGAGAGGATTATGTATATTGCAATGAACTATTGTTATGTTAAAAGCAGAAAAAAGTAAGAAAATGTTGAGGATTTCTTCATGTCTGTCAAGACAAAATGTTTCTTAATCTTTCAAAAAATGAAGCTAAAATAATATTTTTTCTTTGTGCAGTCAGAAAAAAGAAACGGTAAATTCCAATAATCCCATACCATCACACACACTGTGGCATCCTTAATTCTTTCTTTCTTTCTCCTTTATTGCCCCTTTTCAAAAGAAAAAAATTTCCATTTTTTAAAGGCAAAAATCAATCATATAAAATGAACCTCTTCGCAATTCTTTCTTTCTTTCATTCATTTTGGTCTGTGTGGCATTTTATAATATGAATATCCATATTATAAAGAAAGAGCATTAAATTAAATATTTTTTATTTTGCGGAATTGCTTCATTTTGTGTTGTTTGTTACCTATCGCGCAAGTTATGCCTGTTACTCACAGTTGAAAGCAAAGCGATCACTTCTAAGAACTACTTCATGCATGTTTGTGTCTCTCACTCTTTTCTTAAAGTATAATCTTTTTCGCATAGCAAAAAACAACAAATTCAGTCCGATGGATAGAGGACGCATAAAAGAGAACAAAAAATCTACCTGAAATACAAAGTCTTCGTTTTTTTCATCCATCGTCGTTTATTGTTGATGATTGGTGAGTAGGAGAATGTATTTGAAAGACAAAAATATGAGCACTTTGATATGATTGTGTTTGAAAAAACTTTGTTGTGAAAAAACTTGCTGAACATGATATATTTTTTAAATGGAATTTCATGTGATTTTAGTACAAATTTAAGTTTATATTTGAATAAAACATTTGTTTATCATACAATGTTAATCTTGCCAAATTTGTGAGTTTTTTAAAAAAAATTTCTCGCTTTTCAATAACCTTAGTAACCCTTACACTCATGTCATGCCGAGGCTTTATCCTCACTGCAATCACTGATTTAAAGCCGTTAGGCTAATATCACCATAAATTATGTTGAATTAATATGTTACAAAATCAACTTGTTATTAATAAACTTATTATTATTATTATTATCATACAATGTTTTTTTACATTTTTTCAAAAATTTTCTTTTTAAACAATTTGAATCTTTTTGAGACAATTAAAAGTTGACAGCTTATAAAAAAGAACATCAATTGATCCCATCACGCAATTCACATAGTTCTTTACTTTCCGATTAGTGATTCATATTCGACTGTAAGCATTTTCGCGCGCGTTTTTCTATCGTCACTTTTTGTGCGATTTTTATTAACACTTTTATTGTCTGACGAGTCGCCGTTGTGCATAGCAAATAACCAAACTCATGAATAGCTTGACTTATTAAGATGTATTTTGATGCAAGATTGTTTCAATTACTCGTGCATAAATTTTTATTACTTCAACAGCTCTTTCTTGCGAACGTTTGACGGGTATTGTAATCATAAAGTATCATCACGATTAGTGTTGATCACTTGTTAGTGCCAGTGAGTCCATAAGTGCCATAAAACAAACTTTGTATTTCGCTGCGCTGGCTCTCCTATATCCTTAGCCATGTTATTTTTATTATATATTCGATTCATACAATGCGATGCAACAAAAGCACGTACAGAAATTTACAACTTAGCATGTAGCTACATTATTTATGGCCATAACATGATGGTCATATAATTTGACTTAATAAAGCCAATCAAATGATTTAAACAGAGCAGCAAAAAATGTTGTTGTCTCTCTTATTTTTAGTGAAAAGGAACTAATTAAAATTGGTGATGCTTCAAAATTTGAAAATATCAAATATTGTGCAACTTTGTTGGAAACTCATCAATTAATTAATCAAATTGTGATTTTTGTTTAGAAAAAAATACTCTTGCTGTTTGCATTTCGAGAAAACGGGATTTAAACATGCAAAAATAAAAGAAAGAAGTGAATCAATAAAGATCAAAAATGAACTCTTGAGCTGTTCTCAAAAAAGGCAGCTATTTGGATTGTAAAAATTTCTTATTTTCTTTCACTCATTCTTTGTTCTCAGAATAAAAAAAGGCATAAAGTATTAGCAAATAGACAGGCAAAGAAAAGCAGAAACAGTCTCCTATGGCAATAAATTTTAGAATTCGTTGTTGACATTTCGAAAATTTATGAAATAGAGAATTTCTGCTCTTCGACCCAGAAATTGAGAATAAAGCAACAGCGAAGTTTTTATTAATTAAATATATCGTTGGTTTATTAAAATTTCTTAGGAAAAATATCTTTAAAAGAATTTTTTGTGCTGGTTATGTTTATTGAAAGAAACAAAAGTAAAACCATTGCAAAAGCGTTGCTATATGAAGATAAAAGGCAATATAACCATCCAGGGGATTGAATAAATTTTCATAACGTTTTCTCTTACGATGAAATTCATGATAAGCAAAGCTTTGATCGTAGTATCAAGTAAAGTTAAATATCCACTTGAACTTTCTCTCTTATTCGCCCGTCGCAAAAAAATCCAATCTTATCGACTAACTTGCTTATTCACGCACTCTCTCGCTCTTGCTCAAGAACCGATGAAAGAGGAAATACTTTGTAGAGCAGCAACGTCAAGAGAAATTTTCTGTAATCTCCATCAGAAAGCATTGAGAAGGAAGAAACAGATTCATAATAATTTGCCTAATTTATTCTTATTCTTTTGCTCTCTCATTCTTGCTTGCTTGCTTGCATCATAAAAATCATGCAAAGAATTGAGAAAGAACAGAGCAAATTGAAGCTCTATTTTTTCGTCATCATTTTTGTACAACACACATATATGCATGTGCTATCGTTCTAACTTCAACAATGTAAATAAGCTTATTGTTGCCGTTGTGTATTGTATTTCACATTTTATGCGATGATGATAAAGTTGCGGCGCTAAAATAATCTCGTTATCTAAAAAACTTCTTTCGCCCACAGAAAAAAAATTTTTCATACATGCAAATCGGCTCTTTATCGGTGCATGTGAAGAAATTTTCATTCTTCCTTAGTTTGTCAACTGCTGCTTCTGTTGGTTGGTGGCGTATGACATTGAATATTTGATATATAAGTAACTTTGTAGTTCTTGTAATTCTTGCCTTCTTTACTAAACGACAATGCAAAATAATAAGAAGTTGAACGAGAGAAATATGAAGACACATACACAGCAACAGCATATCATGGCGTCAAATTTAAAATCACTTACTCACAGCTTCATTTAAAGGCGAATGACTTCTCACTTACAGATCTAGAATATGATAGCTCAAAATACACTTCTACTTTGTATTGTTAATGCCAATAACTTTTTTTATCACAATTGTTTCCAGTGAGAGAGCAATACGAAAAAAAAGTATACATATATATTTACTACTTTGCTATCAAATGCCATTGAACTTATTTTTACGCGCTCTGCATAGCGCTCCTATTTGTTAAATAAACAAATGAAAATATAATATTATTGGAGAAGAGACATGAATGAAACTCATTTCATCTGTTCTTGCCTACGACATTTACCATTTGCACGTGTGTAGTTAATTGAGAGTGAAAGCGTTTTCTCAAGTTAAGAGTTGATTGCTTGTTCTCTTATTTTTTTGCTTATTGTTTTTAAAAATGATAAATTAGTTTGCTCGAATTGTTTAAAATCCAGAATTTTGTGTTTGTTAAACAGTATTAAAGAACAATAAATAATTGTTATCAAAATACGAATTTCAAAAATAATAATACTTTGTAATTTCCATCAATATAAATTTAATCATTTATTTCACAATAATTTCCGTATGACTATATAGGGCAAAAATCAATTCTATATTTATTGCCAGCACTAGACATAAGACAAGTTTTCTTTTCTCTTATCATCGATCATAATAAGGAGAAAAAAATTGAAATGTCTTTTAATTTAAAGGCGAAGCTTGTCATTCCACTTAAAATTGCATAAATTTCGCACTCGCGCTCTGAAATCATTCATTTGTGTAAAGCTTTCTTCTTATGATTAGTCAATGACGGATGCAAAAAAGCCATCAGCTATAATTTCAAATGAAGAAATAGTACAATATACAAGGATTGAAAACTTTTAGATAAATTTAATAATGTGAAAAATAAGCAAGAATAAAAATAAAAAGAGTTTTCAAGCCTTGAAAACATTTTATTAAATTGTGAGTGCAAGATGCAATAAATTAATCAGTTATTCTGTCACCAATAATGTTAATTAATACGTTAACCACTTTACGCATAGATAGCGAGAAATGGAATGTGAATTGAGTTGGAATTCTTGTAAGTAAAAAATTACAATCGTTTCTTTTCGCTTGCTCCATGCATAATTCAAATATGAAAAAAGAATGTGACTTTATATGAGAGCGAAGTAAGAATGAACTTATCATCATTCATGCCCTGTGGTAACTGTATCAAATAATAATCATATGGCATTCTTATTCACGTAAAATGCCATCGTTTCCTCTACCTTTTTGCCATGCTTCATATATGTCCTAATCTTACCTCTCTGTGAAAGAGTTTATTGTTCAGTATTCTGCCACGACAATGAAAAATGAAGAATTAACCTGATGTCTTAAGCTTAGCAAAATATTTTATGAATTTTTGCTCTTATGTAGAGATATATGTGTGTCATTATATTTTGATCTTGAATGTCTTAGTTAAATAATCTATCACATTAAAAAGTGGGCTGAATTTTAAGAGCAAAAAAATTCACTAAAATTTCAATTCAAAAATCTTCAATACAAAAGCTTTAATAAGAATAAGACAAACCCATTCAAGAGAGAGAAGTCAGTTTATATATATGAAAGAAAAGAATTGGCGGAAGTAACAGAATTGTTCGCAAACTGCGTCATTCCGCCAAAAACAAACGACTAAAAATCAAGCCGAAGTGCTCTCTCGGTATGTGTTTTCTTTCATGTCCCTCTTTTCTCTATTCACAAAATATCTCTGTGCCAACATACACACAAAAATTCTAAATTTCTATTCATAATACGTTATTATATTTTATTTTTCGGGATATACAAAAATATCGCAAACAAAGAAGACTCTCTCTCGTTCGGTCTTTGTATTATTATGAATTTATTTTCAACTCTCCGCTTTCTTATTATTCAATTCAACAAGTAATTTGATGTGCTGTTTTATTTCTCTATTCTTTTAATCGCATGGAATATTTTTTCTTAAATAATTTCTGCTTAATTATAAATATTATTTACACTGTGTGAGAGTGATTTCATCGTACTGCAACAGTAGTGCATGAAATTACATTGTGATGAGGTAAAATAATGCCTTTAGGGTAACAAATCATAAACATCAAGAGAACATTTCAAATACCTAGTAGAAAATTGATGCATCTTTGTGGTTGACCAATGAAGGAATTTTAAATGAATGTTAAAAACGAGAAAATTTTCTAAGCTCATTAATTATCACCGACCGACTCTTGAAATGCTTTTTTTCAAGGTCTAATGTCAAAGCACGTCCTTCGAAAAAAGAAATTTCTTCTTCTTTTCTCTTCTCCTTCACTTATTTTTTGTCCTTATTACATTAATTTTTGTGTGTGTTATAATTTTATTCTTTCTTTCTCTTATTCTAAGTGAAGAAATTGCTCGTATATAAACTCTGCATGAATGAGAAAAATTGTTATTACATTAATAAGCACTTAGTCGGCATGTTGTCAAATATATATCTAACATATAATACACACAAATGAAAAGGTTCATGAACATTTAAAGGGAAAAACTTTCTTCTATTTGTTTTTACTCTTTATCATACAGCAAATTTTTGTTGTTCTATAAATGAGTTCAATGGCGGATGAAAGAAGAAGCAATGGAAGTGGATAAATTAAAACTCATCATAAATTCATACTTGTCATAAATCACACAAGAGAGATAAAGCGATAAAACATTTTGAGTCATTAAATTTTAAGCAACTTTTAAAATAAAATAAAAAATAAAGAATCTTACAAAACTATTATGAAATAATTAAAATCACTAAAACTTCTTTACTCTCAATAATTCTATCAAATTTAAACTTTAAAACTACTTTAAAATTAAATAATAAGCTTTTAATTTGCAAGTAAAATTTTTAAAAAACATGCGACATTTTTATTTAAGAAAATTTAAAAATTCAATCGAAACAAAGAATTATTTTATTGTAATATTGATTGACATAAAGTCCAGATAAGCGGCTTTAATCAGTAAATCATAAATTAAATTAGTTTTACAACTAACAATGTCTCTATTTAAATGAATATATTAAACAATTGAAAAAGGTAAAACAACCTACACGTTCACGCACATTATGCGTTTTACAATTTTCTCTCTTAATCGAAAAACATACACCCACTGATTTACATGCTAATGAAAAGTTCAATCTTTGACTGCTGCTGCTGATGATGATGATGATGATGATTATGCTCCGAAGGTGGGCAAAGCCGAAAGTAATCTCTCTAAACTAATCCAATCAAGAGGCTATTTAGATGCATTGTAGATAGTAACATGCTGCTGCCAGCCACGAGACAAAGCCATTAATAACATCCCATAGCAATCCATTTATACGACAACGATGAGAGTGACGAAATGTTTGTGTGTGCATTGGAAACTTTCTCTTTAGCATAATTTTAAAAAATATCAATTATGGAATTATGAGAGATCTGCAAGAGACAGAATAAGCAACATGTGGGCGTGATGAACTGAATAAAAGAATGCATCGTTTAAAAGTCCCGTTGCTGTGTGAGCAAGACTTTAATCGTGTTATCGAGCATGTTATCGCTCGCACACGCATTAATGTAAGAAGAACTGATGCTAAACTTTTGTATATGAAATTCGACAAAAAACTTTTTTTACTTTTCATTTCCTTCCCTATACTTAGAACATTAAACAGCAGCAACAAAAACCTCATTGTGTGCCCAAGAATCATAGAAATTTAATTAAAATTATTTTCCTTACGCTCGCATGTTCTCTCGCCTCTTTTCCAAATAAAGTAAGTATAAAACAACAACAAGAGCAGCAGCACCAGAATTGTGGAATGTTTTGTTCCTCATATGGCATGAAAAACTTTTTTCCTCTGTCCTCTACTTCTTTATTTCAATACAACACGACATGAAAGAATTTGTATAAGACTTGTTTGCCACTTGAATTGTATGTTTGTATTTTAGATAAAAATTATTATTATTGAGTTCTAGGAATTTTGCAAACAAGTTCATAAACTATGAAAATAATTGCTCCACATTTCATAAAATAATCATATTATATTTTGTACAAAATATATGCAGTTGTTGGTTATTGAATTTAATAATCATAAACCATAATATAACCTTGGGTCTTGTAATTTGCAAATTTATACTAAATCTTCACCTGAATTTCCTGACTATCTAAAAATAGATTTCAGCTAAGGTAATTTAGCAGAATTGTGACAATTATTTTCAGTTCAAATAATTTCTCAAAACAAAAAGTTCAATTCGATCATATTTTAAATAAAGGTTCTTCTAAATTTAAATAGTCCTCTTTCTTGTTCATTTGTCCTCCTTTTTCTTATTTCGCGTTCACTGAATCGTAGATAAAATGACAAGCAGCCGAAAAAAAAATTAATTTTTTGTTGGTTTAAAATCCCCATATGAGGCAGTAATTTGATATGTCAATCGCAAAAAGCATTTGGATTTGCAAGCGAGAGCACACACACAGAAAAATAAGGTTTTTCTCTCATAAAAAGTTGTTAGATCATGAAATCTTGAAATAATCATTTTTTCGGGACTGCAAAAGAAAGAAGAATGAGACGAGATTGAGATACTTGAAGACTATTAGAAAGAGAGAAATCTAAAAAAAATTATAGTAAAATGTTAGTCTTTATCTCTTTTAATTGATAATTTAAAAATTTCGAAAATAACAGTCAATTCTTATTTATTAAAATTTTGTTGTTGTCTAATTTTTTAAAACTTTTGTCTGTTAAATCACTGTCTTTTCATATTAAGGTTTAATCGAGCAAAGTGTAAAATATTTTATTCTAAATATTGCTAAAAACCCTCATTATAAAGCATGCATGCTTATAATTTTCTTATGTGATTTAAACAGAAAGGAATGAAAATATTTATTCGGACCGTGATTGGTCTACATCAATTGCTTGTTTTGAATATACGGTTAATAATAAGTATACGAAAGGATTAACGAGGGAGCTTAGTAGATTTCAAAGGAAACCTTGAGTGGCAATTGGTTTGAGTGACAGAACAACAAACTTCTCTTTGCAATTATAATTGAAATTAACTAGTTGCTATCAATTTTGAATTGGAGATGCCCGAAAAACTAAAAATATAACATATTTTGCATACATGAATTTGACATTTTATTCATTCGTCTTGGGAGCCATAAAAAAAGCTATATAGCTAGAATAATTTAGAGAAGTTTGTTTGTCCGCAAAAAAGAAACAACAACAGTAACATATATAGAGTGAAACTGACTTTGTCAAAAAACTTTTTCAAGGACAATAAAGCAACCAAAATTTGTATATGCCGTGCCGTGTGAAGTTTTCTCTTTTGTCAGCATCTCTTATTCGTGTTTTGTTGCGAAAGATTCCGTTTTCTAAACTAAACTAATTGATCTGACTTGACAAACGGTTCCAGAATATTATATTAGCAGAAAATTTAGCGAAACGAATAGATAGAGACAGACGCAGAGAGGGAGAAAAATTGACGAAAACGACAAACTGAGGACGTCTCTTTTTTTGATGAAATTTAATTTTATCATTGAATTTCTAATATTTTTTTCGTCTATCATTTATTAAAGTCGTGCTCGCATAAAAATTGATTTCAATTTTTTATTGCACACTCACATATATGATTTTTTTTATTTGTTCATTCCCTCTCAAATGAAGAAGAGAAAAAAATCACTGCATTGATTTATAATATGCAAATAAGCGCGAAATTTATAATTCTTTTTAGCACATTCAGTCTCATGTTACAAAATTCTGCATTTTGTCAGTTATAAACTGACTGGAACTAACTGGAACTAATAATAGATGCGTCATAAACATACTTAAATATGATTTTATTTTGATTTTTTCTTCATATGACACATCATGCAACATGCAAGCGCGATGAAAGTCATCATCTTGTGATGACAGTTTTTCTTTTTAATTCATTTTTCGTATTGCTGTGAAGAATGAAATATGCATGCACATATATAAATATATGTTGGCGTGTGTTGCCACCTGTGAATTGTTGGAATAAAGAGAGAGGGATAAAAGAGTGTGAGCATTTAAAAAGATCGTCGCAGTATTGGCAATAAAAAAATACCTTAGACCTTCTTCTATATATATGTTGTAAATAATTGATTTAAAATATACTACTCGGTCATAAAGAAGATGAAGAAAGAAGCACATTTATGGTCGCTTCCTCATCTATTACTTCCAAACAACATCGTCATCTTCGTCGATGCCATAAACTCGGTATTTTCAATTTTCTTTCACTGGCAGCAACAGCAAGGAGTTGAAAAAGAAGAAATATAAATGGAACATAAAGCGAGAATTTTTATTAAAAAAAGTATATTCATCCAAACACATGTTTGCTTTCCTCTTTATTTTCAAATGAGAGGAACTTCTATCCCTTAATTTGAAACCAATACTGTGACACATATACAATCACATATGAATGTAAGTATTGCCAAAAAATATTCTTTTTTCTCTCGCTTTCTTAACGTTTCCTATTCTCATTTCTTTATTACGCTCTCCATAATATCATAATATAGGCATTAAGACCAATGAAATGCTATGAATAAACTCTCTGAAAGAAGTTTTTTTCACCAACAACTCACACACTCATATACATCGCGTCCTCTTCTTCATTGCTTTTTTTCTCTCGCAAAAATATAAAATAAATATATTATACAGCAAAAGAAAGAAAAGTAGCAGCAAATATTACAAGGCCAAGATTTATATTTTTTGGCTTGTTCATTGAATTTTTTTTTGAGAATACTTTTTAGTGCGCCTTGATAGATATATGTATTTTTTCTATTCGCCAAATAAATAAATCAGACACTCGTGTATGCATACACAAAAAGAAACAAGCAAAAGATTAAAGTTCTTTGCTTAGAAATATTATTTTTTCAAATGTTTTGAATGTACAAAGAAATACTGATTCTATGAAGAATAGATTGCAGAAAAAATTATTAATAAATAGACAACACTAAGCGTGTTTGGAGATTAAAACTGTTTTTGACCATCTTATGACTTGACTTTAAAATTCACTTGTTTATAAAATTAATTTTCAAATGTAAACGAAAAAAATATTGATTCCTGTATTGATTTTTTTAGTTAATAATACTTAAATCACTAATCGAAGTTTAAATGCAATAATGAAAAGTGGAATCAAGTTAAATTTAATTGATGAAAGCAACAATACAAATATTTCAAATTTCGTATGAAAAATTTATAAAACAATTCTTGGATTATATCACGAATACTTTTTTTTACACATGAAATTCTGAATATGAGTTGAGTTGAGTTGAACACATTTAAATTTCATGAGTGCTTAAAATCATGAAAATTTCATAGCTTTATTGATTCTGTTCGCATCGAGATGTTGTTTCTAAGAATTTTCTTGTTTGCTCCTAATTGTCAATCAAAATATAAAAGAGAGCGCTAAAAAATGATAATAGAGAGATAAATTATAATTTTTGGTCGATTCTCAATGAGCAAAACGAGTGGAGAAAAAAATCTGTTGAAAGACATGCACTAAAAATCCGACAGTAAAAGAGAATAAAAATGTTTTGTATTTCTCTTCCTTATACACTCTGGCATGCTTCTTTTTTTTGCTTTTTTGTACACTTCTCATTTTGGTATTTGTATATAAGTTAGTGAGTTTACACACAGGCATGAAAATGTTCGTACGTACGTACGTACGAATATATACCAAAACATACCGGCTTGAAATGTTATGAAATAGATGGATGCAGAAATTGCGCACTATTTTCTTTTTCACTCTCTCGCTTGATTCTTTTGTGTATAATGTAAAGAAAACGACATAAAGCAAAAGTGTTACTCTCATTTTCTTTATCATCAGCAACAATCCACAAAAAAAGTTGAAATACTGTGGGCGATTAAAAAAAATTCACGCATAAGAATGCACACAAATAATATTTTAAGCGCGGTATAAAAATTTAATTCCAAATTCAGAAAAAGGAATTCGTATGAGAGATTAATATTGATCTTGATTCCTTTTTCACTCTCACTCTTGCTTGCTTGTGTTTTTTTCTACATTCGAGAGCTAGAGCTTTATTTTATTACATCATCTCAAATCGAACAAGAGTAAAAGTGCAGGATGATGATGATGGCTATGAGAAAAAGATGCTATACATATGTGTGTTTGCTTCTGCTTACATTATTGTTGTAATTCTTTTCTTATTTTGTTATTGTAACAGAATTAAATATTTTTCCGTTTGTCTTCTTTATTGCTGATGATTTGTTATTTATTATTGATTATTATTTTGAGTAGAAGTCAATTAAATTTTGATGTTTTTGTGTATTGGTCAATTATTTTATATATGTGCTAAGTTGTTCTGTGTTATTATATATCATAGCTATTTTGTGCACGCTTTGCTGCTATTTCATTTTGGTAAAAAAGCGTGTGTATATAAATATTCTGGGAAAGAATATTCTTTATGTTTTATATTCCAAGGTCATGTTGTTGAACTCAAAACCTCTTTTTTTCTTTCTTTTATTTTCGCCTAATATAATATGTGAATCACTTTTAAATATTTCAGTTTTGTAGAGCACTAAAAAATCCTTTTCGAAAGTATCATATTCAATGCTGCACTTAATTCCCGCAAAAAGTTGTTTTTACTTGACGATTCTTGCACATTTATTTTTCTCTTTTGTAAACACTGGTGTCACAATTGCATACGAGAGAGAGAGTGAGCACAAAATATTTATATACATTGCAGAACATGGATATTTTGTCATAATTTAATGAATTTATTTTTCATTATATAGCGAAAGCGAATACGTGTGTAGATTCATGTGTCAAAGTGTGAAATTAGTGTTTGTTTATAAAAAAGTATAATTTGGACTAATTTAATTCGGGAATCATTGACTGATAAGAACTTTTTTTCAGTTGCTTATCAAAACACAAATATAGCGAAATTGTGAAAAATAAATATAATTTTTAATTTGCGAAGCACAACCGGTTAATGTGACAATAAAAAATAAAAATTATTTACTCACCTGATAAAATAGATCCATTTAGTAAAAGTAACCTTAAAGCAAACAGTAAACGAATCCTAAATTGTATCGCCATAAGTGCTGTTTCCTCATTTCTCAAATTTCCATTAAATTATTTTCTTATTTTGCACACACATTTGTTTATACACACTTTTTTCTTATATATAATTTTTTTTCTTCTTTTTTTGAACAATATGAAGTCTCAATATTTTTATTGATTTGGACACTTTACTACAAAGTTTTTTTTTGCAATGAGAAAAATAAGGAAAGAAATTAATTTTTCTTTGTTGCAAATAACTACAACCACTTAGCATTTATTTCTTACGCATTTTGCAAATAAATTTATTCACACTTCGTGCATAATATTTAAACTTTTCTTTTAATTATAGTTTGTACACAAAATAAATTTTTTTTGTATATTTCTCCGCTTATAAGCTTTTTATTTTTATTTCAATGCCGGATCGTAAACAACTGAATTCTGTTTCTTTCTGTTCCTTCTTTCTCCCCGTATAACATTTGCCTCGCATCGTGTGCGCCGCTGCAAATGTCTGTATTTATGTACTAAAATTTATATTTTAGTACAGAGCGTGTGATGTGAACGTTCATCATAGACAAGTAGATAGATTTTTTACTTATACGTACTTACTTGTGAATGTATATTGAACTTTATATCCTTTCTCATTAATCTCATTATTCCATTCGCATACACACACGAAAAAGTATTTTGAAAATAAATTGAAGATTAATGAAACATGCACACTGTAAAACAACATAATGAAATTTTTTACTCTCGTTCAGATTGGAGAAATTTCAATCATTTTTTTTTTCTTGAAACCTATTGGATTTTGGTTCCAAGCCACAAAATAAAGAATTTTATTCTCAAATAAGTACCATCACCACATTTACAGAATATCCTATGTGAAACCTCAAGAAAAGGAAATGATTTCACATTTTATTTGAAATCACAGCCAATAATACCCTTGTTGTCACTTTTGGCTTAATAATATATCTCTAAAGTACATTGACATCGACAGTGGGATGATGAAGATGAAAGTGGGTGAAAAAAGCTCGTGTATCTTATTTATATTCGTAAAAAAGAGAAACTTTTACTGTATACATAACCATGACAATAAAATAATTTTCAACAGAATGTTGCAAAATAAAATTTTCATTTTAACTAACAATATGTAAAATTCCTCGCAAAGACAATCATCTTGTGAATATCAAACCAATATATGTGTGTGCTAAATGCTAAAAAGGTAAAGCATAATGATGTCAACATTCAATTCAGTGCACAATACTATACTTTGTATTTAAGTTTCTTTCTTATCATATTTTTGCATTTCTTTAGATGTCATGGCATGGAAATTGAAAAATTTTCCATTTCCATTGAGTTTTCAATTTGTCATGTGAAGTAAAGTGTGGGATTTTTTGATCCCTATTATTTTTTCGAGTGAGAAATGTTAAGAAAAAGATACACACTTTAGGGCTCAATTCGATAAAGGTGATGCATAAAAAATAAATAAATCTCTTCAAACGTCCTTTAATAAATAAAATAAGTAGAAAAGAGGTTCAAATTGAAGAATGAATTTTTTGAGTATTAATCGGAATTGAAATAAATTTTGATTGATAAAGATGAAAAAATTTCATAAGAAATTGGACTTTGTATTTGAGGGAAAATTATTGTCTGATATTGTCAAAAGGAAATAAAAACAATCCATTAGTTATTTTGTTCACATATGACTTTTATCAGTGTAATCTTCTATAAAATGCGCTCCTGTTGTTTTTTCTTCAATTAGTCAAGAACATTTTAAAAATTTCATTTGAATTAAACTGTTTTATAATAAAGAACGAGAAAGTCAATAAAAGCGTGAAATATGGCTCAAATAAAAGCTTGTTACGACAATTGAAACTTTAAGCATTCTCTCGTCTGTCTTGACACTAGCTATCGCCCTTAGACTTTTATTTCTTCCCACACAAACACTTTTTCGTGAAGAAGTAAAAACAAAAAAGGTAAAATAAAACAGAGGTGATAAGCATGCACAACAAGAAGAACGTGTAAAAGTAAAATAAAGAAAGTTTCTCGCTTTCTTTCTCTTTTTGTTTTTTAAAACAAACTTTACGAGCTTCAACCGCACATCTTTCCGCATGAAATTTTATGCAGCTCCTTCTCGTTGAGAATATAAACCGTGTAAAAATTGTCGATGCAAATTGTGAAAACATCAGCAAGATAAAAGAAATGGCATTATAGCCGATCATCGTAAAATAAGAGAGGAGAGGCAATATATTGCATATTAAATACAATAAAAATTGCATTATCTTAATCGCATTAAGAATTTATTTTTATTATCATATTATTACAATGAATGTGTCAAATTCAATTTCAATTTAACGCCTCTAAATGTCCAAGAAATTTTTCGTCGTTTGTAAAACTTTTTGAGCTCTTGTAATCGTTCACATTTCAAATTATTTCGCCTGCTCAAATGACAAAAATGTCTTCATTCGTTCTTTTTTGTTTCATGGCCATCGACGATCATCTTCATGTTAATGCCAATTCAAGTATGTCATAAACAACAAAATTATTGCAGTATCTTGCTGACTTTATAGTTTTATATCAACTTCTTGAGCTTCCATAGTGATGCACGCAGTTAAAACGATGATTATTATTATTATTAGTACAATAAAAATCGTATTAAAAACTTTTCCTGTGAAAATTCTTCGTTTTATTTCATCACATTGCAACAATGTTGCGATTATGGCCAGATTTCGTTCATAATGCACGTGTATTTATAATAAAACATCATCATACTCATCATACTCATTGAGATGTTTTTCAGGTAGAAGAAATAAACATAAAGGCATCTTTTTTTTCATCATCTATGCATTGCACATGGCCACACAATCAATAAACATTTGATTAAATTCTTCTATTCTTTGCCTCTCTATACAAAACAAGATCCTTCTTTTGCTGCACCTTTCATCATTGATCATAAACAAATTTTGTATTTTTAATGTGCTACAATTTTTGCCTCTGCTGCTTTCGGTTTCTTTTTTCAATAATTTTTAATGAATTTTTGTGAGTGT
The DNA here is from genome assembly GCA_018290095.1 of Polypedilum vanderplanki. Classification (NCBI taxonomy): domain Eukaryota; kingdom Metazoa; phylum Arthropoda; class Insecta; order Diptera; family Chironomidae; genus Polypedilum; species Polypedilum vanderplanki. The sequence goes on along the minus strand of CM031381.1, from coordinate 17,604,590 downwards.
GTCTTTCTTTATTTATTTATACACAAATAATTTTTTTTCTTTTGAAAAAGAGGATTTAAAGATATCACCTACGTGTAAGTGTATATAAATGTAGAGAAAGAGAGATATGGCAATATTTTTATGAGTCATAAAGAGGTCTTTATTCTCGTATTTCTTTCACTTCTTTTATTTTTTCATTCTGTGCACTAGAGATATATATTTGAGAAGTTGAGAGATCAAATATCACCTGGATCTGAATGCATGAAGGAATCGTCATCACATTTGACAATTTTTAGATATTATTTTATGTATCTAGTTCCAGGTAGACACACGTGTGTGTTTTAAAAAAAAAATATAATTCTTAAAGACTGTGTAACAAGCAATTAGCTCAATTTCACATTTCTCATGCAGCATATGATATAAATTACGCTATTAGTCGCAGTTTGTATCATAGTTATTTTCTAGAACATTTAACAGTAAATTTCTGTCTTTCTTAGCGAGAAGCTTAAACAAATAAGACATTATAAAGTTACTTACAAATGATTGAAATTTATTATAATCATGATTAGTTACAAATTGAACTAGTAAGAGAACCTGAGTCCAAAATTTTGTAATTATTTTGAATAATAAAATAAAGTTTCATAAACACATTAATTTAGTGTGAAATAAAATGTTTAAATAAAAGAATTAATATTGCAAATAATCAAACAAAGCTCACAATCCTTAAAAAAGTAAATCTCGTCGAGAAAGAGTATTTCGTTATGGTTGCACTCATATTTGATTCTTTTATTAGCACCTAGTAAGTAAAATAAGCTGGATACATAATAGATATTTATTCTTTTATGCCATTAATTTTTCTCGAAAGAAATATCTTTCGTTTATATTTATTTATTCATTTCAGCAGTAAAGATTTGCATTTATATTTATTGTTGTTATAAGTGGGCATATATCTTTCTTCTAAGAATAAAGAAATGAAACGGTCATTCAAAAGAGAGAGAGCTCATAATCCCGAGCGACACAGCGCGACTATGACGATCACACGACTGTCGTACGACTGCCTAGCCATAGTCATGGAGTCCCGTAAAAGCGGGCCTTTGCGACTGTCTTCTGTTGGTCGTATGGCAGTCACATGGCGGTCATAATCCCGAGCAGCACACTGCGACTACGGCAGTCGTACGACCGCCGTATGACCGCCTCGCCTCGCCGACGACTGCCATAAATCCGGGCCTTTGCGACTAGTCGCACGACTGCCATATGGCTGCCGTACGACAGCCGCAGATTAGTCGCCGTCACTGTCAAATGACTGTCGCAGCGGCACCGCTTCGACGCCTTCGCGACCATTTACGACTTTTCATAGGTATTTTCAAAGAGTGAAAATTTTAACAATTATATTGTTTTGCCAATTTTATTAAATTTTGCAATTTGTAATTAATAAAAAGAGTAAGTGTTATGTTATTAGCATAGAATGAAGCATAGAAAATTTGACAGATTTGTCAAGAAAAAGAATTCAAAAAAGATTTAATTTTAAAAAGTGCAAAAAACATAAAGTGACTATTTTAAATAAAGAAGCAAAAGAAATTGAATTAAATGTTGAAAAAGATTCATTTGAAAAAATAAGTTTCGAATCTGATATTGTAAATTTACCAACTAGTGAAAATGAAGAAGTGCTAAGTGATTATAATGAATCCGAAAAAATTAAAAATTTGATAAAAGATAAATGAAGATCCACGTGTTTCCGAATATGTTAAAAAAGAATTGCACAAAATAACATGTAAATTTAATCTTTCCAAAACGGGACTATATGCGATACTTAAATTAGTTAGTCTGTTTTTCCAAAAGATTATCAAAAAATCAAAAAACCAAAAATAAATCAAAAACGCAAACAAATCTTAAAAATTTAGGTATGTTCTTATAACATTTATTGTTAAAAATTTTTTCTCTCTTTATTGCAAAATCTTTTCATTCGCATTATGAATCGTTTATATTAATAAAATAAAAATACATTCTGTTGCAAAAAATCGTTATTATTTAAAAGTAAGCAACATTTGCATTTGTTGTTAAGCAATGTGACTGTTACAATGTCGCCATTAAGGGACACATGGCGGCGACTTAGCGACTACTCAGTTATTTTGTTTTTAAAATTGCATCGAGATTCGTGAGTGAAAATTTTAATTAAAAAGTGAAATTACTGTAAGTTTAATAAAATAAAACTATTAAATTGATTATTCATCTTAAAAACTTTATCCGGAATGTTAGAGTAACACGATTTAAACAGATAATTCAAAGTTTTTATTTAATTTTAAAAAATTTCAATATTTTTTTCTAATTTTCATTGATCTTATCAAATTAGCTGGAGGATTTTGATGAATAAAATACGAATAGGTAAGAAAGAACATAAACATTCTTAAGAATTATTTTACTTTTAATCGTTTCTTATTTTAGATTGGTTTCACATAAAATCACTTAGATCAATTTTCAAAAGAAAGTAAAAATTTCTAAAAATCATGGAGTTTTCTTCTAATTACTTTTATTACAGTTACTGAGACAAATGAACATTAAAGAAGTATTTGAATTATCAAATTTAATACAATTGGAATCTAAAATGTAAGTTAGAACACACTCGATTGATCCAAATTTAAACTTTGGTTTTTTTACTTTCAGAGCATCTTTTAAAAATATAAACTGGTAAGAAAAATAATAAATCGTTGTATTCTTAATAATTTATTGATTCTTCTTTCATTTCAGATCTAATCAAGAGGGTCAATCATCATCATATGGAAGTTTTTAGGAACAGGAAATTTCAAGAAGTTTGAAAATCATCGTAAGTTCTTCTATATAATCCATTTATATCAAAATGAAATAAAGTTAATTCAATAAACTATATAGTTAAAAACCAATCAAAGCTCTTCCTATTTGAATTAAAATCGTTTTTATTTCAGGTATAAAAACAAAAAAAAAATTGGTCGCTAAATAGTCACGAAAAAGTCTGAATGGTGACGCTGAGTTTACTTAATGTCGCCATTTCGGCGTCGTGACGGCTACTTTACGGCTTGCCGGCGACTGCCGAGTTGCCGTGGATGTCGCCGCCACGGCGCCGTTGAAGGGAACTAGGGGTCGTCAAGTCGCCGTGGCGTCGACATTGTGGAAAGTGTCGGTCGTGCGACCGACTTCGCAACCGTCCTGCGACTTACCGCGAAGGTCCGTAGTCGTAAAGTCGGTCGGACGGCGGTCGTGCGACTGCCATGTGCTGCTCGGGAATTCTTTACCGTTGTAGTCGTATGAAAGCCCTGAAAAAGTTGCGAAGGCGACTTTATGACTATCATGCGACTACGTCACGACTACTTTGTAAAACGAACACTTTTTTCATTTAGTTTATTTAAAATCGCGAAAAGAATTAAGTGTTGATCTTTTGAAATTAAAGTAAATATAGTGAAATAAACAGTTTTTGGTAGTGAAACACAAAGTTAAGATGATATAGAACAAAGGCATCATGAAGTTTCACCAATAAACAGGTAAAAAGTTCCATAAACTTATAAAATTTTATTTTGAAAAATTCAAGGAAAAAAATTGATTAACAATTCTTTTTTCTTTTCAGTAAAATATTTCAAATTTCATTAGATGAGACAAATGAAATCAAATCAGATGCAAAATCATAAGATAAGTATAACAAACGATAATATTCTATTGTAATCAATTTTTGAGATTGTATAATCTTTTTGCAGCTCTATAACTCATCACTCAATACTTTATTTGGAATTAATCTAGGGTTCGGCAATTATGCGCAGATATGCGCATATATGCGCATAACCATACAAATCGTTATGCGAATATATGCGCATAATTTAGCGCATAACTTTTGTAAACAAACCTTGTTGTTTTACAAAAAACTTTGTAAAAATCAAAATTTGTCGTCAAATATAACTTTATCCTGATTGTTTAAGTATTTATAGTCTAGATTTTGAATAATAAATTCTTAATAAACAATTAATTTCATATATTATTAGTTCTTTTACAATAATACTCCATTAAAAAATTTTTCACATTGAACTAATTTAAATCAGAACATTGTAAGCTCTAACTAAATTATTATGCTATTATTTGATAGAAAATCTCAAAGATTTTCAGTTTATAAAGAAAATCACACGAAATTAAGTCGTAATAAGTAGTAAATGAAGATAATTTACTTGATTCAACTTCTGAAATTAAAAATTTTCTTCCATTAACTTTCAAAGGAAAGTAAATTACCTTCATTAACTACTTTTTACGACTTAATTTTGTTTGATTTTCCTTATAAATTGAAAATTTTTGCGATTTTCAATCAAATAATAGCATAATAATTTAGTTCGAGCTTGCAATGTTCTGATTTAAATTGGTTCAATGTGAAAAATTTTTTAATGGAGTATTATTGTAAAAGAACTAATAATATATGAAATTAATTGTTTATTAAGAATTTATTATTCAAAATCTAGACTATAAATACTTAAGCAATCAGGATAAAGTTATATTTGACGACAAATTTTGATTTTTAACAAATTTTTTTTTAAAACAACAAGGTTTGTTTACAAAAGTTATGCGCATAATTATGCGCATATATTCGCATAATTATGCGCATAACGCATAACTGCATATATGCGCATATAAAATTGCCGAACCCTAAATTAATCTATGGATTTCTTGGCTTTTCACAGTGAGTATTCTAAATTGAAAATATTTATATTTTTCTAATGATTGTTTTTTTAGTTTATCAAACAGATGAAGTTATACAAGGTAAGAATAAGTACTTATGATGCCTTTGTTCACATAGTTAATAAGCCTTTCGATTTCAGATGAGATCCAGTAATCCATCGAGTTTTTTGGTATTCAACAATAGTTTTGGGATTTTTGTAAGTTATTTAGTTTGTAATGTTTTGAAAAAGTGAAGTATTAAATAAATATACATTTATAAAATAAAAGCAATAGTATTGTGTTTGATTTAGATATGAAAGCTATTTAAATTTCAGGAAAGCAAAAGAAAATTTTGCAGTCGCCAGGTGGTCGTATAAATACCGTAGGAGGCGTCATGGCGACTGTTTTATGTCCAGTCACCGATTGCCGCCAAATGCCACGAAGTCGTCGCTGTGACTACAATTGAGGGAAAAAACTCTACCGTCAGGGCAGCGTGGCAACGACTTCGTGGTATTTAGCCAGTCATGCGACCGCCTTCGCGACTATTCGGCGGTTCGTCGCGAAGGCCCATGGCTATAAATACCGCCTTATGACGGTCGTGCGACTAGCCATGTGCCGCTCGGGAATAATCGTATTGGAGAGAGACAAAAGTCACACAGGCAAAAGAAAATTCGATTTAAACGAATGACGCGCTCATTCAATTTTTTATCTTGTCGCATAAATTCATTTTTTTCTTAATTAAAAGAGTATGTAAGTATAAGGAGATATCTCGTTTTTATTCACATCATTATCGTTAAGCCGTAATTTATGGAAAATGAGTCAATTTTGCTTTTTGTGTAATAAGAAAATTCCTTTCCTATTTAATTGCTAAAAACAGAGACACAGCACTAATTTTTAAAAAGAGATATTAAAAAGAAACACAGTTACATATTGAAAAATCAATTTTCATCGCATTTCCGAGAAATTTTCAGGTCATACATAATTTTGTGTACGAGCGGAACAGTATAAAATTCAATTTTCTCATCGTATGTTTCGCTTAAAAAAGGAAACTTCTTGTTGTTACAAATAAAGTCATTGAACTTGAGTTTTCGAGTCGAATTCAGTTATATTTTGAAATTTTAATGAAAAAGAATTCGTTTTCGTTCGTGAGTGTGTATGAGAGAAAGAGTGAAGTGTGAAAATTTTCCCTTAGGAAAGTATAATCTAAAAAGGATTGATCGATTTTAGAACCATCAACAGAGAGCTATTTTTGAAAGTTTATAGCAACAAGTTTATAAGCTTGCATATGATTAATCGCTTTATGAAAATTCTCAACATAAAATATTTCATTTTTAATATTCAAAAACATCAATTTTTCTCTTTTTTGTGCCACTATGTTTTTTTAATATTGAAGCTCTGCAAACTTGCTTTTATAAATTTCCTTCCTCTTTTCTTGAATATACAAAACTGACTTTTAATTAAGATATCCTTGAAAATGCTCTTTTTCTCTCTCGTTCTTTTCTTTACTTTTATTAGTAATAAGAGGGCAAATTTGCTTATGATGAATATAATCGGATAAAAAGTTTTTTGCTCTTTTATCTTCATCATCCTTTTGCTTCATTTCACCTCAATCGACCATTCTCATTCAGAAACAACAACACTTATCATTTGAGAACAAATTTTCGCAGATCTTTAATAGCAACATGTGCATAAATTTTCTAAATATATTTTTCGTTTTTTCTTCGATTTGTAACACAAGTTTTGTTGCTTTTGGAAACTAAGAAAACTTTTATTTTCCATCTATTATTTTGAGAAATTAAAGATTTTATTTGGCATTATAAATATTTTTATTAATATTGGAGAGAATGAAAAAAATTTCAGTATGACTGATACACGTAGGTATAGAAATAGAATTTTTTAAAAGACCATCAAAGATTTTGCATTTTTTACAGATAATATCTTATGCAATAGCAAATAATCATGATGCACGCTTAATTTTTTTGAAAAAGATAAAAATATTCACGACCTTCTCAATATGAAAAGAGTGCATCCAGTAAAAATGTCATTTTACAATGCAATAATGTTTGAAACAAAGAGCAATATTTAGTCAATTGAACTATGGAAAAAATTTTCTAACGTTTTGAATAAATTTAAAAAGAAAAATACAAGCTTCTGAACTTTTATTTTAGATTCTGCAAAGCTTTTTTGCAATAGACCTTTTGAAACTTTTTTTTTTTGAAAACACCATAAAACTAAAAATCTTGTTTAAAATAAATTCATTATTGATTTATTTAAAAATTTATGATTAAAATAAATGTTTAAAATGGTACCATTGGTTTATTTAGAGATTCATCATTAAATAAATGAAATTTTATATTTCGTTTCTTTAAAAATTCTTTGTCTTTTTCTTCAAAATTTTTTTCAATATTAATATTCCACAATTTAATGTATTTTAATTTGCTACAGTTTTCAACAATCATTATATAAATTTCATTTTCAAAACCTATATATTTATCAGTTAACTCAATGTGTTCAAGGTTTAACTTTTTAGTAATTTTATCAAGTAATTTAACATCAAAATCCATGATAAGAGAAAAGTTTATCACAAGTTTAATAATTTGTGGATTATTCTCAATAAAAGTCATCCAATCTTTTTCATTTAATGATGTTTCATGTAGATGCAATGATTTGAGAGACTTAATCTTTAATTTACTAAAACATTCACTTGTGAGATTATAAATTTCCAAATGATTGACTAAAGAATTATTGAGAATTTCCATGTTTTCATTCGTAAGCTCTTTTACTTCTAATTCTAATGACTTTAGAGTTGGAAAATATTTCAAATATTGTGCAGAAGAAAAATTTGTGTCTTTTAGTCTTAGAGTAAAATTTTCAATTCTGTTAACTTCAAGAAAATTAAAACTACAAAAATTATATTCCTCAATATTAAGTGTGAGATTTTTCAAAGTTTTCTTTTTCATTATCGATTCTACAATACTCTCAAAATATCTCACTCTATCATTTCCTAACTTCATATGACTAAACGAAAGCTCGACTTCTTTCAATAGCTTTTGACTATCTAAAAATATTTCAAAATTCTCTTTATGCTTAAAATGGCACTGAATAATATTTAAAATTTCTAATTGAAAGTTTTGTTTCATCTTAATATCAAATAGATTTGAGAGTCTTAAATTGACAAGTGTAAGAGTCTTCAATTTAGAATTCTTGTTCAAAATTTGTTGAAATGTGCTCACATCAGTATTTGTTGTTTCGTTCACTTCTAATTGAATTTTCTTAAGGGATTCAATTTTGTGAAATAATTCGAAATTAATGTCAGACATACGAATTTTTAAGTTTGACAGAAATGGCAAAATTAAATCTTCATGTGAACTTTCATTGATTTTTGAAAAAAGAATTTTCAAGTGCGTAAGATTCTTAGAGTAGTTTAAAATTTTCACAAATTCTTGTGCATATAAGCAGCAGTCATTAAATTCAATGCTTTTTAAATTCACTCCAATATTTTCTAATCCATTTTCTAGCACTTTATCTAAAGAATTTTCAGCAGTTATGAAATCAAAGAAAAACAATGATTGATGTTTCCTTTGTAAACTCGATATAGTTTCAAAATCCCATTTTCGTTTTGTTGTAATTACAAGAAAAAACTTTTTCATCAATTTAGATGAGGAGCTTACAATGTTTGCAAATGTACGATTAGTCAACGTGGCGCTTTTCAAATCCTTGCCAGACAAAAAGGTGAAAATTTCAGCTAAAATTTCATCAGGGATGTCATCAATACAAGTCATTGACCTTGAATTATTTATTTGTTCATCAGCTGTGAAATAAGAAATTAAATCATTGAATAGGAAATGAATTTACGCAGTAATTTGCTTACTTTTCATTCTGACAGTGAAACTTTTTGATCTTATCGATTCAATACAAACTTTTAAACTAAATTATATTCATAGATGCTCTCTTACTCTCTAGCTTTCTATATAATAATAAAAATACACACGTTAACAACGTCACGAAATCAATATTTTTGTTTAGAAACAACAGTTATTGTGTCATAGTTAATTTTGGCAAATTTAAGATATTATTATCTTACTTTCTTAATTTCAAATGTTTCATTCACAAAAAATTACGTACGAGTGAAAAAAAGTTCTAATGAATCTGCACGTGTATGAATTCTTCTGAAATGATTTGTCATTTTAGCGCATGATCAAAAAGCTTTCAACCTTCACCTTGTTCCAAAATACATTTGACTATCATGGTCATGTGAAAATTTGCAAATACTAAAAAGCTTATAAATTCCAAAGATTTTTAAATATTTTCATCTTCTCTCTTTCTTTATTAATATCCGGTATTTATATGAGACAATAAGAAAGAAAAAAAAATTCACTAAAATGTAATCAATTTTTTATAGGAAAATGTGTTCAGGCCAAAACTTTTGGTGGAGCTGGTTTAGCAAATTCTCCAATTTCAGCGTTATAATACATACCAGCAGTGTGTGGTTTAAGTTCCCAAGGAACTTGATCTTCCATAAATGTTAAATTTACACCCAAATCTTCTAATGTTGGTACACTCTTTTCAACAACATCAGTCACATATTCACGTTCGAGTCGTTCACGATGAAAATTACCTATTGGGAACGAAATTTGAATCGCTTCTGTGAAAGCAGCTTTTAGTTTATATGTTGGATCAAAGCGAGCATCATAGCGAATATATCCCCAATCTTCGTCTTTACGCATTACTCGATAGAACCAATCAACAAGTTCTCTTAGTAAATATCTGCGAGGACCAACGGCTTGGAAAACTTGACCGACGGCATCAGGATCTTTGATTGCATTGACAATTCCTTGAGCTAAATCACCAACATAGACGGGTTGTTTAATTGTCTTCTCGCCATTATGCCATAATGGAACTAAACGAATAAATCTTCTCCAAAAGTGTCCGTAATATGCTAAGAAACGATCTTCTTGACCATAAACATCTGCTGGTCTAAAAATTATAGCATCAGGAAATTCTTCACGAACAGCTTGTTCTCCATAGTATTTGCTCTGAAGGAATTTACTGCCTCCATCATATAGAATTGGTTTTGGATGAGGATCGGCATTCAATGCTGATACATGAATAAACTTTTCAACTCCACTCTCACGAGCGATTCTAGCGAGACGACGAGCTCCTTCAATATGAACTTCTTTAAAAGGAAAATTTTTTGTTTCCCAATCGCGTCCAACTAAATTGATGACAACGTTTGAATATTTCACTGCTTTGCGAATTGAATCCTCGTCTTTGAGATAAAATGGATGAAAAAGAATTTGGCCCAAGTCACCCATCACTTTTAGATGTTGTACTTCAGCGGAATCAGCTCGATAAGGACAAATGACCTATAAATTTGTTAATATTATTATCATTTAAATTTCACATTTTTGCTACTCACTTGACTGCCCTGTTTTCCTAATTTATTGACAACATATCTTCCCATAAAACCACTACAACCAAAAACTGTTGCTACAATTCCACTGAAACTCGATCTTCCACCTGGACCTCTTTTAAATTGAGCTGTATTTGTTGCTTTAATTGGTCTATACCATGATGGTACATCTGTTGAATAATTAGCTTTTGCACTTAAGCAGACAATTCCCAAGAAGCCGGTTTGAGTTTCTAAAATAAAAAGTAAAAAATGTAAATAAAACTAAATTGTGAATTGACGTGAGGAAATTTTTGGAAAAAAATTGCATAACAAATATTTTTGTTTTCTAATGTTATTATAGCATAATCAAAACATTTTTATCGATGATTGCAATTAATGATACTCACTGGCTCCATTGAAAAGTACTAAAGAAGCCATTTGTCGTCTTGTCTTCTCTAATTTCGATCGAAATAAATTTTTACAGCTACAACAACAACAATCTTTCAGGGGAACAATAACTGAGCAAGAGAGAAAAAATTTATTAAGTCTAATCCATGTAAATTATGACAAATCTTTTTAAAATTTTAAACAAGTAAAGATAATTTGAAATAACTTTATGATTATTGACTCTTAATTAAAATAGAAATTGTAAATCATATTGAGAGGAGAATAAAAAAAATAATTTCCAAATTTAATTTCTAACGGATTTTTAGCGCATTTTTGGAACAACAATGCAGCTTATACATTCACTTTGGCTGTTCGGCTGTCCCTCTGAGATCTCAAAAACTATGATAGCTAGAGACTTCCGGTTTTTTGCGTTAGATTTTTGCTAAAAAGTTAGTGCGGCGACGCTTATTTATATTTCTGTCACTAGTCATATAACTTGGGAAATTATGAATAAATTTTCCATATTCAAATTTGTAAACAAAATTTTTTTCGTGAAGTTGACTGCGATCAAAAAATTTTTCAGCTGCGCGTAGCCAACTTCGCGTATTTTTGAATTTGATCGTTATTTTCAAATCACCGAAATTAATAAAGACGATTTCGAGAATTTTAATAGATCAAGATTATTAGCAGCAATTACATTACTTGAGTTTTCATAAAATATATTTCTATATGAAAATGTAAACAAAACAAGAACTAGCTGCTGAATTCTTAATTGACTGCTATTTCCTACAACTTAATTTCAATTATTTCATTCGAATTCTCACAAATCTTACAAATGAAATTTCCTATACATTTGACATTTACTTTAACCAGTATATCTTATCACAGATGCGTTTGTAAAACAGATTCATAATATTTCTGTAATTGTTATAAACTCTGATCTAGGCACCAAAAATGCGCTTAAGTACACCGATCTGCAACACGGGTACTTGGTCACTGGTTTTGATCTCCATCAAATGTGCAAATTTTTTATTAATTTCAATCTATAAACTCTCTACCTAAAATAAAATTAGATAATGCATTATTATCAATACTTTAAAATTTTGATAATGACATCTTTTTTGTGTTAACACATTGTGCTCTTTACACACTCATTCTCTCACAATATTTTCGACTCTCTCAATTTCTTTGTAGAAGCTACAGCTGATTTTAAATTCTCAAACAAACGTGTTCAGTCGTTATTTTCATTTCCCCGTGATTTGTTGCATTTTTTATTTTGTTCCTCAAGCACATTACTTTCAAATTTTTATGATTGTTCATTAAAGTCTAATTTCAGTGATAATTTGTCAAATAAAAAATTATTTGGGTGTCAATTGGAGTGAAAAAAGAGATGAGAAAAAAATAAATTTTTAGGTAAATTATGTGAGGTGAAATTGAGATTGATAAGATTATGAAACTTAATTCGACATTTCCTGCTTGTTAATCAAAATTTATAATCGGATACAGTAAAGAAATCAAAATGATTTTAAATAAATTTATTTTGTAATGTCATCGGTTGCTTTTTTGCAATTATGGCCCTTGACTGTAATTCTCATTGGTGATAAGAAAAAATTTTCAAAATAAAATCAGCGTGAACAATTGAAAACAATGAGTTATTGAAAGCTACACAATGCATGCAAACATTAACAGTTTATATATAATTTGTGACTATTAGTAGAGCTGAAAGTAAAAGCTAGTTAGTATGATAGAGACGTTCCCATTTAACTTGCCATCATATCAATAAATACATAACGCACAGACGAATAAAGATGCTCTTTCTATGTATGTGCTATTAAGACACTGATTCATTTATACATACATCATTATAATAAAATGGAAAGTAGTTTAAGTTCTCTAATGTATACAACTAGTAATTTTATCCGAAAATTAGTGCAATCATAAAAAATTAAAACATAATTGATGTTTGTTTGAAAGAAAAAGTGAAAAATTATGCCTCTCTTATCATTAGCACGCACAAAGAGCATTGACATGCCAAATAATGAATACTAATAAAACACTGAAGAATAAATTGTCAAGTCCATGAAGCGTGAGACATGTTTGGCAGTTGAATTGCATTTCATTTAAAACATCCTTCACAAATTATAGATTAGCGATGGTCAGTTATGTGTATGGCGACAAATGTCAACAGCAACAAGTTTCATTCGCATTATCGAGTTGCAGTTGCATCATTTCTACACATGGCAAACTCAATCAGATGTGATAATTATTAACGTTGATTTTTCTAATTTTTTAAGAGGTTCTATGACGTCAATTTACAGATTTTGTTTGTTTATCAGTTGTCAAAATAATTTAATGTGCACACTACACTTCATACAATGATTTTACCTATTGCACACTCACGTAAACAATGTAATTGAGTAAATTGCTTTTATCGTGAGAACCAGCATTATTGTTGACATACTCAAGAATAGATTTTCAATAATTCAATGCCAACACTTTTAACTACCTAGGCAAAAATTTAACAAAAATATTTTAGCAAAAATGAGAGAAAAGACATTGTTTTGTAGTTTGAATCACACCTTCTTTATTTTGGCACATTGACCCATATTAATATATTTGTGGTTTTAAATAATATAAAATTCAAAATAAATCTTTGTCAATAAATATTTTTATTTTTCTTATTTGCTGCTTGATTGCACATCATGCTGTGAAGTTGAGAATACCATGAGTTGTGTTACATTTCATTTGGTTTTCTTGGAATTTTTTGAAAATAAATGTATGCATGTGAGCAGTAAATTTCATTTAAAAAGGAATTCTCTTTCGCTGACCAGACAGAATTTTTTTTAAAAAAAAGAAGATGAGAAAGAAAGAAAAAAAATTCATACTCTGAAGGTTCATAATCTTATCTTATGAGAGCTGACTGATTCTCTCTTATCAGCCAAGTCATATAATCGGCTTGATAACTCAATGGAAGTTGTTAATTTGTATACTTTATCAACTCATTTATTGTTGTGCTTCTTTAGAGACAAGAGCGAATTAATTTGAAGAGAAAGATGCCCATGAAAGATATTCTAAGTCGCTTGCAACCAATTCAAGTTTATATTGTTTTAGTGCTGAGTATATGTTATTTCTTAGTTCAATTTTACATCAGTCAAAAGTCACAGTCAATCACTCTTTTGGTGCAAACTTATCATATGCTTTGCAATATTATAGCATTGAGTGGATGTATAATAAGTATTAAGGTAAGTTACTTGTTACTGATAAAAATTTTAAAATAATGGTGTGTAATTAAGAAGCGATAACAACAAATGTGTGACAAAAATAAATGCACTATAAAGCAAAATTAAATTAATCTTATTAGTGAAAACATGTGTTTAATAGGAAGAGAATAAATATTTTAAGGTCTTTGATCGACTGCGATCATCGCGTTTCATTGAGGGAAAAATTCCTCAGACAAAAATTTTTTCGCATCAGCGGGAGATGATTTGATGTTTATTAGATAATCGCTTCTTTATAACATTAATTCTGTCATTTTATTCAGTTCATTATTCGGGAATCGACCTTGATTCTTTTTTGAAATAAACAATAGTGAATGCAAAAAGCTTTTCCGTTAAAATCAATGTGTCGCATATTTAGATTTTGCAGTGAATGAATTGTTGTATGTTCATCAAATTGCTCAATTAATGTAAATCAGATCAAGTTTTATAGAAAATGGGCTTTATTTCTTTGGTAAGGTGGAAGAGAGGCACATTTCGATCATGACTTGACTAAATATGTAAAAAAGAAGCGTATAAAATGAAAAATAATGAAATTTTATAAATTCCATCATGATTTTGCGCAATTCCAGTTAGTTAAATTATCAAGAGAAAGCTAAATTGCTTTGTATTCTGCCTCCTTCATATTATGACGCAATTTCTATAATTTAAACAAACTTGTAGACATATTAAGGTTTATTAATCTACATATAGCAAAACTAAAAGAAAATTCAAAACAAAATGTATAAAAAGAATCTTACAAACAAATAATAAATTTCAGGTTGAAAAGAAAATAATTTTATTGGTTCCAAACCGAGCATTTATAAAACTATATTAAGAGATATAAATGGCTGCCTACTTCAGACTTTTGTGTGACTGTAGTTTTAAGTATTTAAACTTCAAACGTTGATATTTTTTAAAGCAGACATTAGGCCAAACGTTTTATGATTTTAAAAAATTTATGAAATTAACACTTGAAAATATTTAAAAATTGATAGATTTGTTAATTAACATATTATTCACAGAATGAAGACTCAACAAAACGCTCCTCAATCTCTTCAAATTCAAATAACTCACTTCAAGAAATCGGAGAAGATAAAAAGCAGAAAGAAATTATAGCTAAATATATGAGCCCAAAGAAGAGAAAACAGCAACAACATGAAAAAGTTCTACGTAACACATTCGGTTGGGCTCGTGTTGATGTATGTAAAAAATTTATGAAACATTATAAACTTTAATTTAAAAAAATGATATTTGTTTCAGGTTCTTACGATGGTTATTGTGTGTACATTTTTAACATCGTTATGCTTCTCAATTGTGGTTGAAGTTTTTCAAACTCTGTTTCATGTGAGTCACAATGATCACTTGGAGCATAAAGATGAATATCACACATATACATACGAAATTGTCATTATTCTTGGAGCGTTGGGTCTAGTGTTGAATGGCATCAGTTATCTTTTAATTGGTGGTTACACATTCCATCAGGGTTCTTTTCTTCATTTGACAGCTGATGGGAACGTCTATGTACTCGATAGAAACGTGGATGATAACAGAAAACCTCCCGTTTCATCGAATGAGTCGAGAATGAGACGTAAAGCACAATTGTTACACGAGTTGTCAAGAGATGCATGTAGTAAGTGTGATTAATTTAATGCTATATAAAGTCATAAATTTACAGGTGAATTTCTCAAATATTATAGGTTCAGTTATGGTTATTATATGTGCGCTTATAATTGTCATGTGCAATGAAAGAGAAGCATTAGAAATAAGATTAATAGATCCAATTTTTTCGTTGATTTCTATTGCAATTTTACTCATATTGAGTTATCCTTATAGTAAGTTATTAATAATTTATAAAAAATTTTCAATTTTAAAGAATTTATTTGCAGTGAAAGAAGCAGGAATGATTCTTCTTCAAACTTTACCAGATACTATTTCAATTGGTGAATTCGAGAAACAAATTTTAGAGAAATTTCCACAAATAAAATCGATTCATGATCTTCATATTTGGCAGCTCACTAATCAAAAGTTTGTCTCTACAGCTCATATAATTTTTGATGATCCGAAAACTTTTCATAGTTGTATTAACGACATCATAAACTTTTTTCACGAGCAAGAAATCAACATTGTAACAATTCAGCCAGAATTTAAAACGTTAGCGTGCAGTAATAATGGAGCAAATGAGTTGCAATCAACTTTAGTGAATAATGTCGAACAAGATTTATGTTTAGTAGCGTGTCGAACAGCTACATGTGAAGAAAAGCTTTGTTGTCAACGTAGAGCTTCAGATAGTTCAATTGAATCTTTGAAAATAACAAAAGAGGTGTCACAAACACTTGAGCAAGTCATTTCTGTGAGAAATGTTAGTGCAGATGGTTTAAGTATGGTTGATAAAGAATTTAATTCAGTAAGATCTTTAAATGGAATATCAGAAGATTCTGTTGACGAAAGTGTCGAAGATATCCAACAAAAAAAGAGATTACACTCGTCATTTTATATACCACCACGCAGACTACATAAAACAGTATCTGTGAGTGAACACAATAATAAAACTGGTCAAGCAACTTCTCAATCAGATGATATTCATTTAGTAAGTTTTAAAAGAGTCGTAAGTGAATCAGTTATTAAAAATGATGAGCATGATGAATTGGGCAGGAAACCGAGTGAAATTTTCGTTGAGAATAAACTACTAAAACAAATTAATAACACCGACAACAATGAAACAGAAGATTTATATGCGAAAGCAACCAATATGTGATTATTAATAAGAATATTTTTTACAACGATGCCATAACTATCAAAATTATCGTAAGTTATTAAATGACTGTAAACACACAAAATAAAATAGAAATCAATTAAAGAATTTATTTTTCCGCAAAATGTTTGTATTTTGTAATCTCAAAGAAGATATTTCTTATCAAAATTAACAAAAAAAAGTTCATTTGAAAGTTTATCAAGTGTGACCAAAACATATATTTTTATGATCATATATTATTATAATAATTATTGTTGCTGTGTAATTGTTGAGGGGGTGTATGAATTTGCATCAATATTATCCTTACTTACTTACATTGTGTACTTTGCTTAGGCATCATAATCCTCATCTAAATTTGACGATGTATTTGATGATGGCTGAATTTGTATTGGTGTTGCTGACACTTGTTGCGAATTAAAATTACTCAAATCGATCTTTATAGATGGTGACGTTGCGGGCAATGAGAGTTTACTATAATCAATTTTTACAAGAGGCGATTGAACTGTGCTAGTGCTACCATCGATATTATAGGATATTTGAATAGGAAATTCCAGCGGCGTCAAGGATTGCTTATTTTGATGATTATGATGATGATGTTGTTGTTGCTGCTGCTCTGAGGTAATAGTTGAAGAAGGCGTCGAATTAATTCGAACGATTTTTGTTGGTGGTTGATATTCAATATTATTTGGTTTGACATTTTGATGAGTTATAGCAGTAGTAGATGTGTAATTATTTAAATGAAATTGCTTTTGCTGTACTATTGGATTATGGTACTGTGTTTGACTACTTGTCGAAGGTTGAAAAGATTGACTCCGCTGATATACTCGAGCTGCTGCGGTTGTTGTTATTGTAGATGATGATGAAGAAGAACCATTCTCCAAACCATTAACTAAAATAAAAAAAATTGATGGTAATTTATGCGAAACTAAAAGAAGTAAAAGATAATATTTTCTTACATGAAACTGGCACTGATTGTTGTTGTTGTAATTGATGGTGGTGATGCTCTTGACCGAGACTACTATTGTTACTTGTGAATTGGTGATGCGACTCATGTTCGTTTGTTGGACCACTTTCAATATCGGGAACATTTTTGACGAGATCCTTGAGGAAATCAAATCGCGATTCTGACATAATGCACTGCTTTAGATGAGTTGGACTAAGAGTTTTTGCATTTCTCGACAGTGTAATTTGACTCGATTTTGTCAGCAAATTTTCCACAAATAATTCTAATGTTCGCGAGATTATAACTGGAACTGCATGTGCTATTTTTCCTACCTCCTCATCTGCTTGCATAATCCTCTTTATGCGACCCTAGTAAAACGAAATCAGAATGAAAATTGATTTATCATAAAAATTGACAACACAAAGTTGTTTTGCTTTTCACTTTCATCTTTTTCTTTAAAGTGTTTAGGATTTCAAATGATGCTAGCGTCATTTTGAACCATTTTACTTCAATATTACTTACTTGTGGAAAGCGGGCATTGTATTTTCGCTTTTTTGATGGCATATATTTAGCTGTTTGTGATTATTTTGTTGAAATCTCTCAAATCAAAATGCAAAACTTTTTTTCAGGGCTGAATATTTTTTTTGTTTCAAAATTTTAAAAATTCGTTAATTTCGACAAAAATAGAATGTGAATTTTCTCTAAAATTAGATAAACTGAAACAGAATGATTGAACAATAGTTAAATTATGCTCCATTTAATATTAAAAACCTTGAATTTCATTTATTTCTCGTTTATCTTCTTCAATCCACACAACTGATATAACGGTAGAAGAAAAATTAAAATTATCTGGGGCAGCAGTAGATTTTTAATCAACATTTTTTCTTATTTTAGTGTTTTCATTTAAAGTCAATTTATTCTGAGAATAAATAGATTTCAAGTGTGAATGCAACTTTGATATGCAGTTTGGGAAACTCGGGAAAATTGGAGTTGGTTGGTATGTTGAATTATCGTTTATTTTGTGTCATAAAACGTTAAGGAAATTTCTTTTTAACCTCATTGAAATTTGTTATAATAGAATATAAAATGGCTAAATGATAATGTAATTTATTTTGCAGGACTATATTAGTTATTATCGGTATCAGCAGCTTTGCTTTGTCAAAATCATCTATTGACCAGAAGCGATATGAGAATATGAAAGTTCGTGAACGCATGAAAAAATCAAACGAAGGAAAATATCAATTACCAGAAAGATTTGAAGGACGTGATTTAGACGCTAAAAGTCATACACAATAAGCTGTTACATAAGTTGATTACATCTCTATACAATAAAAAGTAAGCATAAAATATAAAAATGGCACAAGCTCAACTTAGTCCAGCAGAACAAATGAAACTGCAAATGATGCAGGATCTAGAAATTGAAATGATGAGTGATCTATATAATCGGATGACACAAGCTTGTCATAAAAAATGTATTCCACCTAAATATTCTGATTCTGAATTGGGTAAAGGAGAAATGGTGTGCATTGATAGATGTGTCGCTAAATATCTTGATGTACACGAGAGAATCGGTAAAAAATTGACAGCAATGAGTGCATCAGATGAAGAGATGAAGAAGAAAATGGCTGGTGGTTAGACTTATAATAAGTAATGTGCTAGCATTTAGAATAGTTGAACTTAATAAATAAAAAAGGAATTTCGATGGAAATTTAATAATTTTCAATTTTTTGATTATCAAGTCTTAAAATACAAGATGGTTCATACCTGAAATGAAATTTCAATGAAAAAAATTTTCTATTTTGCATTTTTATTCATCTAAATTTTTATTTCATTTTCATTCTAATTTCTTTTTATTTTCCTTCAATGATTTTTTCTCGATTGTTTTATGATCGTTTGTCATGTCTGTTTTGTGACTTTGATTAATTTCTTAAATTCTATTGTTATAATCTTCTTTTCTTATTATTAGTTTTATAATCTTGCAATCTTCGCAAAAGATTTTTTGGTTTTTAATTTAAAATAACTTGATTCATTTCCTTTCTGCAATTGAACTGATCAATAAATTTTTTTGCCTATTATAGGTAGATAGTGTTTTATTTAATGAAAGGAAAAAAGTGATAGAGAGATATCGAGCAATATACAGGATAGATAAAAGAATTAGTATAGAGGAGCACTGATTTCATTTAACCATTTTTTAAAACAATTTTCATGAGTTTATCAAACAATTATAATTGCTTCAAATATTGTATGCATGTCCCTATTGACATTTAAGGAGGAAATGTGTATTTTTTGCGCGTGTGACTTGTATCAATAAAATTCATAATTATCTTCTGATAGATTTTTAAAAGTTCTCTCTTTAATGTCATAGTATTAAATTTTTCTTCACATTTTTTTATTATTTTATAATATCTTTTGGAGAGAAGGCACAGTTTTTAAATGTTCGAAAAGTTTTCAAATGAATAATAATTTTTATTCTATTCAAATGAATATTAGAAAAAGAGGAATAGAATGAATTTTAAAAAAGTTGTCTTTTCTTGAGCATGAAGAAATTACCTAAATACTGAATTTTATTATCTTTTTTGGTAATGAAGGTAGAGAGTGAGTGTGAGAAAGTTTTTTTGGCAATTAAAAAAATTGACTGTTTCATTCTGCATCAAGAACTTTTCATTCGATCCATGCAATTTTTTGTTCTTTATATTTTGGGGTTATTTCATTAAATATAGTTTCTCAATTATCTGATTTTTACCTTTTTTTTAAATTAACAAACTTTGTTTCTCTAAAAAATTGTTTTAAGCTAATTTATATCTCTGTCGTCTGTTGTTACGTTTTTTGCTGGGAGAAATGAATGTTGATTTCTTCTAATAACTATTATTAAACGGTATTTCTCATTTTCCTACGTATAACAATAAACAATTCAATCGCATTAAAATGAGGAAAAATATTTTCTTCATTAATTTTAAAGATTTTAAATTTTTTTAAAGTTTTTTTACTCTCACTAAATGTCTGATAACTTTTTTTGTATTCTTATTCTGTTGTCTCCGTTATGGAAATTAATCAAAAAAGAAAGAAAAAATAGCGAAAAATATCACAGATAAAAGTTTGACATTTTTATACTCTTCATTGATAATAAAATTTGAGAAATCAACGCATATGAGTGTGTAGAGATAGATAATTATTAAATTGCTTTAGTCAGACTAACAGAGTTTCTAAAAATTTTTAAAACTTAACGCAATAGATAATATTTTAAATAATACACTTAGCTAAGTAGAAATTATTGTTTGTCGTGCTATCAATTAAATCATCATTCATTAGAAGCCACATTCGTTCAAATACTTATTAAGGACGCCACCATCAAATCATTGTATCTACATTTAAGAAAAAAGAAGAAGAAGAAGCAAATTTGCATTTAAAATTGACACAAAAATTTAATTAATCGGAGAACGAAAGTGGGCGGCAAAAAACGAAAATTTTTATCGATTTTTTGTTAACTTCATTGTTTCGCACACCTACTACATACTTTTTTTGAGCCATCATCGATGGCGTCCATTCTAGCAATAAATCATCATCAGCGGCATCAATTATTTCATTTAATTTGTTTAAATAACTAATTAATTTTAAATAGCTTAATTATTACAGCTTTTCTATAATCTACAATTTGATCGCCCTAAACTTTGATTATTACACATTTAACATATAATTTGATTTCTCTTATTTATCTTTATTATTGATTTCAATTCAATCTTCATACTGGTTACATATCTTTTTTTAAAAAATCTCTCTCTAATTGAATTTCCTGTCAATTTTACAGATCTACTATTTTCTTTAAAAGCAAGGTCAAAAGCATAACGAGAAGCTTTAAAAAAGCTTTTTTACGTTATGCTTTCATCTTGCTAAATTGTGCTTATCATAATGGGGAGAAATAAGTGATTAAACTAAAAGTAGTGAAGTAGTTAGACAGAAAAAGTTTGTGTGTGAAAATAGAAAGAGAAAAAGAATAGAAAAGTAAATAGAGGACAGAGAGAAGGCGCATTCTATAAGATTGTCGTATAAATATTTTTCTCAATATTCTTCCACTTTGAATTTTTTTCATTTACAATTAATATTTTGATCCGCTAGATAAGGTTCACTAAGGTTTCATTTCATTTTTTCCAATACAATTTTCTTAATTAGATAAGTTTTTTTTTTCATTTATTGCTTTATCAGAAATTCTTGTTTATTATTCAATAAAAGTTTTTTTTTCGGTCCATCGATTAATAATAAAATTGGTTGCTACTATTGTAGTATATAGAAAGACAGAGAGAGAGAGAGAGAGAATGTGTTCATGGTTTTATATATAGGGATGAAGGTAAAAAGTTGGAAGAGATGGTTGTTGCTGTTGGCTTGTTTGTGGGGTATAAATTCCATTTATTTATTAATTTTTTTGTATTCACTATTACTCTATATTCGATCGAAGTAAGATAAAGGTAAAATTCTATAAATTTCATGAGATGCAATAGTAAGGAGATTCTTCTGAAAATATAATAGAAAAGTAGGATTTTTGATTTGTAGCTATTTATCAATTAGATAATTTTGTAAAAAGCGATTCTAAATAGAATTTTTTATCCATATTACATGATTTTCTTATACTTTTCAAAGCTCGATAGAAATTTTATATTACAAAAAAAAAATATGAAAAAATAAAAATACAGAAAATTTTCATTGATTATTGAAAGCAATTATTTGTAATTAAGAAGATACTCTAATAAACTCATAAAATTGTAATTTCTCTTACATATTTTGTGATATTTTCTAAAGAAATCATTAAAAATCTTCAATCAGTAATTAGGAAGAAATTTTTATTGAATTTTTAATTTAAATTTATTTTTAAATTTAATGTTTTTGTTTACATTAAAAATTCCAAATTTCTTTTATAAAATAATTTAATAAAATTTTTAGAAAAGAAAACCTAAAGCTCCCTAATATTGATTTGCATGCTTTAAATGCAGTTTATGAAATGATGATTAATCAGAGTATCTTCCCCATGCAATTAATTCAATAATCAATCAATCAATGCCATTGATAAAAGAAAGAATATAAACATGAAATTTGTTATATTCTCATTATTATAAAATGCACGAACTGAAGTTGTATAAAGAAAGAAGAACTTTATGATAAAAAGAGATAAAAATATTTGAGAAGCAAATCAAACAATTCAAAAAATTTTAAGTAGATATATAAAATTACACATAAAATACCATTTTTCCTGATTCTAATAAAAGAATACATTTGATCTGGCTATACATTAAATTAAAGCAGCGAATGTATGTATGAGAAAACATATTTTCATGTGTGTAAACCTCTAGCATAACAAAAAGATAAATCTCTCTTCATTTTTAATAATGCTCGTATTTATGGAGAATAAAAAAATATTTTGTGTATGTGTGTATGCAAATTGGCTTAACGTTTCCTTTTCAAATTGAATTACTTTTAAAGCATAAAAGTATTTGTGTGAAAGCAAAAAAAAGTAAGTAAATTCTCGCACTTTACTTCATTCTTTTCATAATTGTATGTTTCATTTAATAATTGACAAAATTTTTTTTCTTCTTTATACATATTTATATAAGACAGAAAGAGAAAAATATTTAAGGAAAAAGAGGAGAAGAGCGAGAAGTTGGAAAAATAAAATAAAAGTAAAAAAGGTATGATAAAGGAAAGAAAGAGAGTGAATAAGAAGAAGACCATGGAAAATTGCAAGCAATTAATCATTTCGCAACTCGAGTAGGCGATTCTCACAGTTTTCTACGCTCTGAAATTACTCTAAGCAATTCACACGATTCTGACTTTTTAACATTGCCATCTTTTCCATCGTCAACCGTGAGAGTATGTATTGTGGGCTCAGTAATTTTAACTTGCTGCTGCTGTTGTTGACCCACAGATGAACTCGATGACGATGACGAAGAAATGACAGAAATTGGTTGTATGGAATAGGACGTGGATGCCGTTGCGGTTTCATTAACATTTTTCAAGCTGCCTGTGGCACAAGGCGGAAGTTGTATTTGTGGAATGGAATTGGTTGATGATTGCGATATGCTTGTGTCTGGCAGCAGCAGACTATTTTCATTAATTTGTTCATCCTCGTCCATTATAGCAGCCTGTTTAAATAACTGTTTCGCACTACCCGAACGACTTCTTGTCGTTGCTTGCAATTTTGGCACGGCCAAGAATGATTTATTTGCTATGGAACTACTAGCATAATTACTATTATCAATTAATTTACATGCACTTGAACGATTATCAAAATCCAAGCTAGATTGACGATAATTAATTTTTTTGGCTGTCGGCTTCTTACTTATCAATAAATTATTGTTAATGTTGCTGCTTCTCTGCTCACCACTGCCACTACTATTTGTTGATTGTCCAATTTTGATATTGCTGTCCATCTCGACCGCATCGATTGAGCATGTTGCCGCATCTGAGAGCAGCTTAACGTCAAAGCTCTGTGTGCGAAATTTCTGTAAGAGATTTTTACGATTTATCGGTGGTTTTGAGCCAACCGATCCCGTTCGTGTTGTTGTTACTGTCGTTGTCGTTATTGGTACACCATCATTATCCAAATCGTTTTCATTTGATTCACATATGGTGCTACTGGGCTGTTGATTCCATTCACGCAATGATATGGGTCCTGGATTAGGACCAAGCAGGGGATTAAAGTATTGAACTGTCTGTCGACGACTTGTGTTAAACTTTTTTTCGATGATGGGTGTACTGTAGGTGAAATTTGAGGGAAGTGATGCCACCTTCGTCAATGGTCTTTTTTGAACGTTTGTTTTTTGACGCTCTAATTCCTTACACAAAGCTTGCTCCTCTTCGAACAGCTGTTCTCGTTCGATTTCTCGCTCTAATTCAGTCTCAATGTCCATGTCATCTTCCATCTGTTTATGGCTCTCTTCAAGATGCTTCATTAGTACCGCAACAACTACATTAACGAGCACAAATTGCGCCATTAATACAAAAATGACGAAAAAAATGGGCGCTATTACAGCACTGACACAGCAATTTTTCACGCAATCTGCAGCATCATCGCACTCGTCTCGTAATGTGTCTTTCATAATACCATTCCAATTGTCGCCAGTTGCAACGCGAAAGAGTGTCAAAAAAGCCATACCAAAGTTTGCAAAATGTGCATGTTCACCAAGACCTTGGCATGGCATTTCATCAGAACATTCTAGTCGACCAAACAATTCTACACCAAGTGCAGCAAATATAAAGAAGAGCAAGAAGAACAAAAGCCCCAGGTTACCGACCTAAATTTCATTTTCATTCATTGAAGAGAAGGAAAAAGAGAATGTTAATTAAAATTTATGTAAATTTTTTTCTTTAATACTTTAAAAGAAAATTTTTTTAATTGTGTACACACTAACCTGCGGCAAAGCTTGCATAACAGTGTCAAGTAAGGCTCTAATACCTTTTGCCATTTTTAAGAGTTTTAGAACTCGTGCAATTCTCAAGACTCTCATAACACGTATTATTGTCGGATTAATGGGAAGAATTTTATTTTCAGCCTCTTCGAGTGCAATTCCAACAATAGAAAGGATGACAATGAATACATCCAATTGATTCCACTTATCTTTGAGATAGAGCTTCAACCCAAGTGCCACTAATTTCATCATAGCTTCCAAGATAAATACAGCCGTAAAGAAGTAATTGAAAATTTTAAGTGCATATTCAAGTGCTAATGGCATCATATAATATTCCATGGCCATCGTGACTACATTGAGACCAATCACAGCCGCGATGGCTAGGTCAAAATATTTTGATGTCACCACATTATGCACAAACATTCTAAGCGGTGAATAGTTAGTATAATAAGGTGGCTCATGCATACGTCTTCTCTTCTTTTCCAATTGTATTGCGCGCTTTGCTGCACGTCTTATTTTTTCCTCCTTTTCTTGCTCTTCACGACATCGATGAAAATTCTCGACGACAACACCGACAAACATGTTTAGTACGAAAAATCCAACGAGAAGAATGAAAGCGATAAAATATAGTAGACGCCATTCGTTGTAATTTACTATGGGCTGAAATAATAAAAAAATTATTAATAGAAAAGAAAAGTTATGAGTATACAATTTTTTTTTGTTTTTTGGTAAATCACAAACATCCTAAATTAGTTAGAAAAAAATATTTACTAAAATTCAAGAATTTCATCCCTTAGCGGAATAAGAAAATAAGAAAGTGAAAGAAGATATGGAGGTGTGTGTATACATAAGTAGGGATTTGAATCTTTCAATGAATCGCTAATGCTACTCACTTGTTGATCGACTCCGACAGCATCCAAGCCCGTATACATAATATTAACCCATCCGTCACGAGATGAGAGCACAAAAAGTGACATTAAAGCTTTTCCCAAGTCGTCGAAATTATACTTTCTGTTTATCCATGCGTTGCCTGGTCGCTCTAGACAATCTGTCTTATTACGAACGCCTTTGATGTTTTCACCCTCGCAATGATAGAAGGTTCCTTTAAATAACTGTACACCGAGAATCCCAAAGATGATAAAGAATGTGCAGCAAATCAGCACAATATTTCCGATAGGCCGTAGTGAAGAGAGCAAAGTCTGTACAACCAATTTTAATCCCGGTGCACGATTAATAACTCTTAATGGCCGAAGTGATCTTAAAAGTCGAAAAACTCGCAAAATTCCGAAAATTCTCGGACTTGATTCACTTATCAGACCCATGAGTAAATCGATAATTGATATTATGACAAGCGAACCATCCATGATATTCCAACCCGATGTAAAATACGCATCATTCCCATAAAACATGCCAGTTGCAACAACCTTAATTAACATCTCGATCGCAAACACCACAGTGAACACGTAATTGGCTGTAGAGAGGAAAAATCGTTCCTTACTCCAGGGCGGAATGTTTGGTCGTTCCATAGCGAGAGTGATGCAGTTAAGTGCGATAAATAATAGAATGACATTGTCGAACCACTTTTGATCGACAAACCATTGACAGAGCTTGCGAAATTTGTTGGTTTCAGGAAATATATATAGCGAATATGATTCACGTTCTTCTGTATATTTATCAAAATTCGAGACCTCTTTTAACCACTGCATCATTTTCGAGTCTTTTTTCAAAGGTGCCTGTTGTGGCTGCGGTGATTGTTCAGGCACATTACTGATGGACGATATTGATTTTTCAAGATCTACTTTCATACTTCTCTGTAAAAAGTCTTCAAAATTGTTTAAATTGATGTTTGACTGTTTTTCAAACGGATGTTCAAATGATGACATTCTTCGTTTATAATATTGTTGATGAAAATAATGTGGATGTTGGATGGATGCGACATTTACAGAGTTTTTTCGATTGAAATTGTAATATTGATGATTATTGATGTATTTGTTTGATAAATATTGTTGATTTCGTTGTAATGGTAGTTGTTGACTGTCGCTCTTAATTGATGATGACCGACGAACATTTATCCGTGAGTATGAGTTTCCCTGTATGAAATAAAAATTTAATAATGACTTTAAAAATTTTGGTATAATAAATTACTCACTTGTGTATCATTTTTAATACAATTAGCTTTCGAAAGTAAAACATCCTTATCAGATTGTATCGATGACTTTCGTATGTCACCACAAATGTCATCCGCTATACTTCCTCCACTTCCGTGGCTTTTTGATAGAATTTCTTCGCCTGTAGGTGATTGTAATGGTTTACAGTTGTTTAAAATTTCAGTTTGTGGAATGCCCTCTGATTTCGGTGCAACTTTTTTTCTTTTTGAACTTCCACGACGAATTTTGAGGCTAGATTTTCTTGAAGGCGCAGGTGATGCAACTGTAATTGTTATGTCAATCTTTGTGTCTTGTTGCTCTTCATCTCCAGATTGTTCAACGCATGTTGGTAGCACAGCTGAGCCTGTAGGTGAATGTTTTGATCCAGGGTCACTGTGTGAGCTAAGAGATGACGGACTGTTACGTTCTATTTTTGATATGAATGTCGACCGTTCGAGGAAAATTCTTTCATCGAGTGCTTTTAACGATCCAAATACTGAAGGCGGTGTTAAATGAATTTTTGGTGGCTCCTAGGAAAAAAAATAAATAAAACTTGATCTTAAAAAAAAATTCATGAAAAAATAAAATATTTACCCTTTCAAAATTTTCAATTTCAACATGTTCCCAGTCTTTTAAACTTGTTCCCATTTCCATAGTATTACTTGGTGAGTCTTGTGGTGTTGCAGCTGTGGTTGTTATAAGTGGAGGATCGTGCAATTTTCGAGTTCCGTCATTTGAACGATTTTTGTCACGTATGCTCTGATGTTTTCGTTTATAACTTCCTTGTCGTTGATGCATTTCCTTTTCCTGATTTGATTTTGACAAATAATTTGGCATTTGTCCATCAACACAAGTTTCTACTGCATTTACAGTTTCTCCTTGCAACATTTTTTGTTTTTGAATATTGCATTTGATATTTTCAATATTGTTCAATTTTCTCAACTCTTCAGCACTAAACCAGCGATTTTTAAGGTCATTATAGCTATCAGAAGTTGTCGAATCTGAGAAGCTTTTGAGATCGTCCTGTGGAAACATTTCATTGAATTGTTCTTGCATTTGAAGTTGCATTTGCAGCTGCTGTTGTTCTGCATTGAGTTTAGCTTTAATAATTTCTCGTTGCTCACGTTCACGTCGTTCATGACGCTCTGAACTGAAGCCTTCAACAAGAATGGCAACCAACAAATTGAACAACACATAATTGCCAAAAGTCATTAACGTTACAAAATATAATGCTGCCCAGTGACTCGTCTTTTCCATGCCATTGAATAAAACTACATTCCAGTCCTCTTGCGTTAGAATCTTCATTGAGTCGATAATAATAATGATGATGATGGTGGAATGAATTTGGAATTCAAATCATGACGAAAAAAAGAAAAGTAAGAAAAAGTTTTATTATGAAAAATTCTTTCGATATTTATTAAAACACACAGAAGTTTTTCTCTTTTATATTTTTTTCTGATTTACTATGTTGCACACATACAAAAAGAAAAATTATTATCATAGCTAATGAAAGGAATTTTTTGTTCATTTCATTTAATTTTTTTGTAGGGTTTAAAATTTTTCGAGCATTCATTAAAAGACAGTGGTTAGTCAAAACGGGCATAAAAACATAAAAACCAAACTAAGTAGATAATGATTGAAATAGAGAAAAATTTTAAAAACTAAAAGCTCTTCATGTGGTGCGATTTTTCATAATTAAAAATTATCATCATCATTCTCGTATTAAAACTAAAATAAAAGTTTGTTTTTTCATTCATTAAGACAGAAAAGATAGAAAGCTGTTGGTTGATGAGAATTTAGATATGGATAGAGTTAGAGTAAGAGCGTTAGTTGGAACTTTCTATATACTTTTTTGCTTCATGAAAAAATAATTAGCGGGTGCAACTAGGAAGAAATTTCAATTAAAAACTTATTGAAATAATAGAAAAATTGTCAACAGAAAATATTATTAAAATTAAACTAATTAGGAAAAACTTAATGACTGTTTCTGTTAGTGAACTTTCTTTGTAATTTTCTACTGAACCAAATTAATTAACTTTAGAAATTTCTAAAAAAAATTTCTTTGGTGTCGAAGAGTGAAAAGCTTTTCACAGCATTAGGAATTCCTCAATTATTCTATATTCTCTCACTAATAATTAATTTTCATGCTCGAGGCACTCTCAAAGCCATTTTCGGTGGCGAGAAAAAAATTCTCACATTTCATTGCTTTGCTTTAATGAACTGTTGCCTAGGTAAAGCAAACAAGCTCTTTTTTGGTTTAATTTGAATAGCTCGCAGGCTTATTTTATGTGCTAACTCTTTTTATTTTTATGGATAATGAACTGCGTACTCTCAAATACAAATTCAAATTCAACCGAGGATAATAAAATTTCTATTGCATTTAAGCTTTTCCTCTTCGTCACTTCTTTTGTAAAATAAATAACAAAGCAAATTTTAGAAAAGCATAAACAAAACAACAGAAAATAAAATATAATATTTTATGCATATCATCTCTTTCGAATAAACAAGCCAGAAAAAAAAATTTCTTTTTTTGAAAATTTTAGTGCTTTCTCATTCTTATGTTTAAAATTTTTAATTTTCAATTAGTTTTTAAAGCAGCATGCAGTTTAAGAATGAAGATTTGTTCATTAATGTCTGTTAGTGTAAATTTATTTTAAAAAATTTCATTTTACGCTCTTTAAAGGCTCAAATTTTATCATTCTTCTTCTCATATTTATTTATCTTTAATTAAAAATAATTTTATTAAAAAACAAGAGAGAAAGAGCAAGGATAAATAGGAGATAAAAATGTGTAATCTTAATTCAGAGTGTATATTTTCCCATAGGAAGTTTTTCTCTTTTTCTTGTCCGTAATAAATTTAGAAAGAGAGTAAGTACTGCACTGCAACTGCGATAAATGAAAATATAAACAACTATAACAACTAAAAACAAGAGTCGAATACAAAGAGAGTTGTAAAGTGAGACAAAGAGAGAGAGAGAAAAATTTAAAAGGAAGGTAGATGTTGGGTTTTCTTCTATGTAAAAATTTTCAAAACAGGTTAACAGGTAGAATAGGATGAGAAAAAAATTGTGAATGGAAACGAAAATGACTGGAGCTGCTCGATAAATTGTCATTCTTTAAATAACTTTGCAAAACTAAACACTATAACGATAACTCTTCATGAACTGAACTGAAACAAATATTGATTTTATAAGTCTTTAATTTTAGAATTTAAAACAAGACGAATATGAAGATAAAATGTTATGACTTTGAGGAAAATTGTTAGAGAATATATTGGTTTTAACTTCCAATTTTTGTCTTTAATGTACTCTAAAATTCATAAATTTTTAAAAAAAGTTCTATGATAGAAAAATCGGTTGTAAATGTAAACAAAGAAATAAAACAAAAAATATCTACACAATAAAATTTTTAAAACATAAAAATCTGTTTCAATTTACAAGCACCAGTCATTTTACCATTCGATGAAAGAGTGTGAGTCAAAAGAGAAAAAAGGCGAGATATTTTTCATAAAATAATGAAAAGAAAAAAAGGGAAAATATATAAAATATCAATTATCAGGTCTCATCATTAAACGAGAACAAGTCAAATAAAAATTTCATTTTATCTCGAAAACAATTCCAGTTAATCGTAATTTTCTCGAATTTTTATTTATCTTATCTTCTGTTTGCGGTTTAATTATACATTAGGGATGAATTTTTGTACACATACATAGACCTTTCAGAAAAAAAATAATCTCCTTGTTGGGCGTTAATGGCTTTCGTGAATTTAAAATTTGTGCTTTGGGCCATAGAGAGCGAGAAAGTAAAAGAATGAATGAACATACAATCTACATTCATGAATTTTCATTTAAGAAAAAAAAAGAATGAAAACAAGAGAGAGAAAATGAGATTTTTGTTGGTTGTTGAGAGTTAAAATATTTACAATAAAGAGGCTTGCGATAGGTCATGTTTTATTCTCTCATATACTTATTTGTCGTCTTCGCATGATGAAATTTTTCTCTTCTTCTTTCTAATGTTGATGTGTACATAGAAATGAATATTTTATTATTTAGTTTAACCAAAAGGGAAAGAAGTGAAACCTCTACATTTACATAAACTTTGACATCCATGCACAGTGGGCGGAAAATGGGAAAAAGTGGATAAAAATCATTTTATTGTCTAAGTTTGTGTATTTTGGCTAGAACAACATTAAAAAAATACTAAAATAATTATTTTCAAAAAAATCGATTTTTTAGGGCTCAAAAACATGCTTTTAGGTCAATTTTTGACATAAATGTGCCTAAAAGTCTTTTAAATTAAAATTCTAAAAATCTGACTTTTACTTCATTAAAAAGCTTGTTTTAAGACCTTTCCAACGATATAATATACTTGCATATCTGCTAGAGGCATATGAGCAAGCGAGCCTAAAGAAGAAGGTCACCTCCTCTTTTTTGGATATTATTACAGTTTTTTGGCTCTAATTTACAAAATATTCGTCAGAAAAATACAAATTTATACTTGTTTGAAAGGTTTTAAAAATATCTATGACAAAAATACAAAATTTAAAGCAAGAAATTTAATTGAAGCCATTTTAAGCCCAAAAAA